>NDFZ01005222.1:3895-30757 GCA_002192655.3 Mamestra configurata | reverse complement strand
TTGATGAAATCTTTATTGGAATCGATAGAACGATCAATATAATTTAATGTTTGAAGATGATTTCATGCAAATGCTGGCCGCGGCTCCGGTTTAGATGGCCCATTCGCAAGGCCCAATTTCGGCACACTCTCTCCAACATATCAGCCGGTATATCACGAATAAATGCTTCAATATTGGCTCCCAGTGCGTCAATCGTTGCTGGTTTATCCCTGTAGACATGAGCCTTAACATGGCCCCACAAGAAATAGTCCAAAGGCGTTAGATCACACGATCTAGGCGGCCAATTGACGGGCCCAAAACGTGAGATAAACTGTTCACCGAAGGCGGCTCTCAATTGGGCCATTGTTTCGCGTGCCGTGTGGCATGTGGCACCGTCTTGTTGAAACCACATGTCAGGCATGTCCAATTCTTCCATTTTGGGCAAAAAAAAATCGCCAATCATCACACGGTAGCGCTCGCTTGGAAGAAGTGCGCGATGCACTCTCTTAACCGAGCATGCATTTTGATAGTAAAATTCAATAATTTGCAAGCGTTGTTCGTTCGTAAGTCGATTCATGGTTAAATTATAGACCAAACTGAACAAGTTTGACAATGACACAAGACACGATTCACGCGTGATCTGTCAAAAACAGTGTTGCCAAAAAGATACCAGCAAAAAAATCACCCGTTACATACTAATAATTATTATTCTCGAAAATGACAATGTCACGTTCTACTGGGATCGGTCTATCATCAGTAATCATCACTGTGTTGCCAATAAGCCCGACATAGTGGTGATAGACACAATGATAATCGATGTTGCCATCCCGCATGACGAGAACCTCGTGAAGGCTGAGAAAGAGAACCAAATCAAGTATCTCGACTTAGCACACGAGGTTGTCGACATGTGGAATGTGGACTCGGCGGTCATTGTGCCGATTGTCGTTACGCCAGCTTCGACGACCATCTCATCATCAGTTAAGGCCATGATACAGAAGGCAGTACTCCTCGATACGGCTCGTATTGTTGGAGGTTCCTTTGTCTGGAGCCCTAATCACCGGTAGCTTGGACCCTGCTCCCGACACCGGCGGACTACTATTTTTATATTTTTAAATGTTTTTGTTTTTTTTATGAAATATTTAAAAATGTGATAAATATGTAAGCAAAAATGAATAAACGAAATAATAATAATAATATTCATCATCATCATCCACAGCCCGACTTCGCCCAATGCTGAGCATAGGCCTCTCCTCTCTTGTGCCATTCCCCAAGCTCCTGTGCCAGCCTCATCCAGGTATAAATACTCGTATAATAATATTAGTATGCTAATATTAAATCGAACAATTTTGCATGCCCTAAAGTAAAATGTATTGGGACTCTCTACAAGAAAAAACATGTCTGCATACGTACATTACTGGCAAATAATAGTAATTATCGTTCCTCATTAATAACTTTGAAAAATAACTGATACATCCATTCCTGTTAGATTCAAGTAAAATATTGGCTAGCGCGTTGATGTCTTTTGTATGAGCAACGATGTTGAACACAAAGATCGTGGAAAAACTTTATGAGTTAATAATTTATCTCCAAATTGCTTTAATAACCATGCTTGGTTAATTACATACAACTAGTTAGTATGAGAATAAACGCAATTGTTACACGCGGTATAGTGGTTATAAGTTGATAGCAAACGGTCATTTCTCGTATTTTTAGGCAAAGTTCACATTCGCAACTCAGTTGCAAACTGTCAAAAACCCCTCTAATTCCTTTACATTTGGACGAATGGGAACGCTACTTAAAAATGCGTAAAATGATCGGGTCTACTTATAACTGTAACCGGAAAATTGCAAACGACGTAAGATTGTAAAATATCTCGTCAAATTGTAAACTATTTTTTTACAACAAACTTTGGACAAATAAAATCCATAAAATTCATAAATATAAATTTAATCCTTTCGTACTCAAATATTTGATTTATAAAAGATAAAAAACCAATATTGAGTTTGGATGGGATTTATTGAATACAAAATGATTTTTTCACAATATTTCGACAAATTATAATCTCATAAAGATTTATTACAATCTTACGGAGTCTTCAATTTTCCGGTGATATAACCTCTTACATTCCTGTACACAAAATGATTTCAAATTCGTGTCGCAATATTATCTCAGCGACAATCAATGTTAACAACTTGCCAAAATTCAGGGACATAAGTGGTGTTTTTTATCGTTTGGGACTGCGACTAATAAGGAGTGTTCCTTAAAAATACGAGAATTTTCCTTCAGGAGTTCCATTTGACATCGTCCCTTTTGTTTTTTTTTTTTCAAGGATGGGAAATCATCAAATGACTTCTTCCGCTCTGGGTGGAGCGGAAGTGCGTGTCAAACTCTTACTGACTAAAAAAAATAAAAATAATAAAATAACTTTAATTCAGATCTTGATCCATATTTTGTTAGTATTATACAAACTTATGAGCTATGTTAGTAAAACGCATCAGTTTTCCTTCTAAAGCCCTTTGCGTTCCAGGGTCGCTGTGACTCTTTCGAACAAATTCCGCAACCCTGGCAGTTGACATCGTCCAGTCACAGTCATTTACTAATATTTGAAAAGTTAATTTCTAAAACAACTGCATACTTTGCATTTCTTTCTTTTAATATGTTTTATTTAACGCTTGAATCTATTTATCGTTGAATTAAATCAACTTTTCAGTAGAAAGTGATATTAAAATGCAAGAAAAAGTGACCAATTAACTGTCTAGTCTATGACAGACCGTTTGTTTGTTTGTTTTTAATTATTAGTGTCGAAATAGCTGGATTAATTAATTAATTAGGTAATGTGCCTTATTACTTAGGTACCTACTGGTTATGTTATATTTTAAGCAATACATTTGAATATTTGTTTAATTGGAAGAATTATTTTTAATTGTATTACGTTTGTGTAACGTTTAACGTAAATATACGGAATGGAACTTTAAAATAATAATGCTGTGCTGAAATTCAAAAATATATTTGATTTTAAATAATTATGGACACTAAAACCGACAATAGACATTTTTTTACTCAAAAAGTTCAGCTCAGCCACTCGTATTTTATTTTAAAAAATATTTAAGACCGAATAGTGGCCATAAACCTACAGTTAAATAATATAAAAGTACGCTAGCCACTCACCTATTTCTTCCAAAACAACACTAATTCACCACAATAAAAAAAAACAAGAAAAGTCACATACGAAAAAAATAAAAAAGGCACAGATCACGAACTCATTCAGCCAGAAACGTCAAAGTTTTCGCGCCAACGCACGTATCTCGTTTGAGCGCGCTATCGAGACTGGCTGAATGCAATCGCGCCTTAGTCTTGAAGGTACGTTTCCCGCCTTTATGAGGAGTGGAGGCAACTTTTTAATGAAATAACACCCTAGAGATGGTAATATGATGCCTTCGCTCCATTTCAATGGATGGGTATTCATTACTTTGATATTTGATAGAGAAATTGAGAATGAAAACTAATTTTATTAACCGACTTCCAAAGAGGAATGAGGTTCTCATTTCGGTGGGTTATTTTTTTGTTGTTAAATAGATGGTTGATCAAATAGACGAAACATTGGACGAGGACACGAATTTTATATTACCTACTATTTTAGTTCATGATATAATCGGTTGCTGATTTAAAGAAAGTTGTTATGGATGCACGATTGCTAATTAGAGCTATCGAAAGTATTGCAATATACACCCTAGTTGCGATATTTTTCGAAAGAGTTACCGCAACCCTGGAACGCAAAGGGCCTTTGGAGGAACACGAGTGGGTTTTAGTCAGTTAGAGTCTGACACTTTCTTCCGCTTCGCCCGGAACTGGATTATTTATTTGATGAGATTTGTCGGTTACAACTGCAATGTGACAATGCGACAGCGATAAGAGTTTTTATCTAACATTTCTCTGCAGATACTTGTAGTCGTAGAGCAAGCTGAACAATCTGTAAGAGCCTTTCAGGAAACGGCTTCTAATCCAACTTTTTAGCCAGTTAAACTCGTTTCAGTCCAATGAAGCATAAGCAATAATTATAGAATCCGATGAGTGAACAGTCAAAAACACTAATGTGGCCATAAATCGCCTCTAGTGAAACCAAACGCGTTGTAATGAATCATTATCGCACTTGTGTTGTTATGTTGTACTTATTTATTTAACGGACACTATTGTACATCGGCATCGTCACGTGTCCAATTTTTGTTTAATTTATTCCGGACATCAGCGATCCATATGTTTGTTAGTACAACTCAAACATTACCAATGTTAGTAATTGAACTAGGTACAAATACACACCATAATTAAATCATTAAAAATCTTAAAATCATTTTTTTTTTAAATAAAAAATAAAAATCAGTAAAATTATTGAAATCCATTAAGTTATTTATTAGATGTTTATGAACAGTACCAATATCTATCCTTATTGAGTGACTGACAGGCACCGCACAGCCGAAACTACTGGTCGTAGAAAGCTGAAATTTGGCATGTAGGTTTCTTGGGTAGTGTAGGTGAGCACTAAAAGAGGATTTCCCGCAATTCCTACGGGACCGGGAAACAACGGGATATGTGCATACGAAGTCACGGTCAATAGTTAGATGAAAATAAAATTTTTAAATGTTAAAAACGGCGCCAAATTAGTTCCCGCCAATTCTGACATTTTAAATTGAGGTTAGGAAATTAGATGGATCGAAAAGTCTCAAAGGGTAGCACACAATAAGAAGGCCAGAGTTTATGATAGGTGATGTGATGTGATGTTTCAAAATAAAATCCAAAGGCTACTGTCAACTAAATGGCTGGCTATTTTGGCTTCCGAAATAACAAAAACATGTACTAAAACTTCGTGTAATTTAATTATCTTGTGAGATATAAACTGAAGCAGCGCATAGTCCGTTTAGAACCGTAATGTTTATCGTTAACCCCTCACACATATACTTACTATCAAGAAGTATTCCATATAAATATGGAGATATTTCTTGAGAGCATTGCCCTCGACAAACGACAAAATAAGCGAAATGAAAGTAAACAAATGATACTATAAACATTCCTCCAGCTAAACTGCACATACATTACCACTTCTTTAGTTCTTAAGAGGGAAACGTGACGGAAAGGTTAGCTTTAGCTTGTAATAAAGTTGGCATAAGTAAGTAACTACACTGGACAGCAAATAAACCGAGCCACCCGCTACCTAGGCACTCTAATTCGATTTTCTCAAAAACTAAAAAACCTACAATTATCAAAGTTGTACCTACAGAAAGTGCGTTTCATGGTGATTAAAATGAAAGGAAACTCATTGGGTTTAATCAATATTTCAGTGTTTATTAAGGATTTTACAAAGAAGAGTCGTTTTCCAGTCGTGACAATCGTTAGTAATGATAAAGTGAAAAAAAAAAATTAAAGCCAAAAACAAAGATAAAATCAAAAAAAAAGTTTTTGATCAATATTCCGTATTCCCTCCCCTTGCTCGGATAACTGCCAGCATCCTTGTATTCATCGACCTTACGAGCCTGACGATAAAATCTTGAGGAATTGTATTCCACTCCTCTTCAATTGCGATTCGCAGCTCTGGAAGCCTTGTTGGAGCAGGTACCCGGGCTCGAACCCGACGTTTCAGCTCATCCCATAAGTGTTCTATCGGATTCAAGTCCGGGCTTCGAGCTGGCCAGTCCATCGTACGAATGCTGACGTCGCGTAGATACTGGGTCACCACATGAGCAACATGAGGCCGTGCATTATCATGCATCAATTGCATATCCTGTCCGATATATCCTGCGTAAGGTACCACATGGTCTGCGAGGATTTCAGTAATGTAGCGATGAGAAGTCAGTCCACGTGTACGGCCCGTCGGTTCGATGAAAACTAACGCTGTATGTGCTGTTAACGAGATGCCGCCCCAGACCATTACAGATCCTCCTCCATAAGCAACAGTTTCCTCGATGCAACACTGAGAATAACGTTCTCCAGGGCGACGATATACTCTCTGACGTCGATCACTTCCATGTAGACTCACCCTGGTCTCATCAGTGAAGAGTACATTACTCCACTGCTCTAATGTCCAATCCCTATGCTCTCGAGCAAATTCAAGTCGTGCTCGACGGTGTGCTACCGTTAATGCTGGGCCTGTTGCAGCTCTTTTTGGGGTCAGGTTCCGTTCAGCAAGTCTCCTTCTGACGGTATCTGAACTTATGACCACTTGGCGTTCGTCACGCAGACTTTGTTGGACTTGAACTGCGTTGAGGTGGCGATTTCGCAGAACAGTAAGGTGGATATAACGATCATCTGCTGCTGATGTAGCCCTAGGTCTGCCCGTACCTGGACGGCGATCGAATGCTCCAGTCTCTAGGTATCGTCTGTAAACTCGTTGCACCGAAGATCTGCTGATTCGAAGCCTTCGAGCGACTTCACGTTGCGCAATGCCTGCTTGAAGTAATGCTACAGCTTGAGCTGCTTCCTGAGGTGTTGTATCCATTATTAATCGAAAAAAGTAGCAAAAACACACGCGTCTGAGCAAACGATGGACAAAAACTAAAGAAATGATAAGAAATATCCGACTACCCTCATTGTAGAGAAAAAGAACGCTAATTTCAAACTCTGGTGAAAACAGAGCAAATCGTTAGCATTGTGTTTGTTGCTTGATTACAATGTGAGTTGACGGTACTTTCGAATTAATTTGTAGTCATTTTAATCACCATGAAACGCACTTTTTGTAGGTATAACTTTGATAGTTGTAAGTTTTATACTTTTTGAGAAAATCGAATCAGAGTTCCTAGGTAGCGGGTGGATCGGTTTATTTGCTGACCAGTGTAAATACAAACACTAAACTAATACTAAATAGTACAAGAAGATGGCCACGTCACCAAAAGGAACAAAGGTCAATAACGTAAGAAGATCTCTTCACCAAATTTGTTTATTTATTTGGAAAACAAACAACATTTTGTCTGAACGTAATTATATAAACTTAACAAATACTTATATGAATGTACAGTCAACTGCGTTTTCACATATTACAAAATGATTTACACACATAATTATTGTGTTGGATGGTTTGTTAAATATTATATAAACTTATATTACAATTTCTTGCTTATTGCTTATGGCTAATACTAAATTATATTTATCAACAAAATAATACATAAACTCGTAACAGCTGAACCTAATGGTTAGTTGAAATGCTGGTGATCTTTCACCATTACATGATAGCTCTAACAGTGCTGAGAAACAGATGCTGCCATTGATACGTTTCTAAATAAACTATGTTGAACGTTAAATATCTAATAACAGCCGCACGGGTCGATCTTCAAGGTTAAGCAACGCTTGCCAAGGTCGGTCTGCGGATGGGTGATCATCTCAATATACCCAAGACTCCGCCGTGCCTCGGAAAAATCACGTTAAGCCTTGGTCCTGGCTGTCATTTGCAGGTCTTTGGCAGTCTTAACGAATAGTCAGAAGCCAGAAAATCTGACTCCAGTCTTGCCAAGAAGTACCGTGTCACCCGGTTAATGGGTTGTGGTGATCTGGTAGGCAGCCGCTCTACGTAAAATACTGGTATTCAGCTGAATCCGGTTTGACTGGCAGCCAACTCTAATATAGTTGGGAAAAGGCTAGGCAGATGATGAAAGTACATATGTTGAAAAGGAGTTTGGTTTTTGCCCAAAAGATGTCGAAACTCCTTTGAATGATGTAATCGTAAAGTGTAAGGTGTGCAAAAAACACAAAAATATTGGTATAAAAGTAGTTTTATGAGAACGGGAACTACGCCATAAATTTTGATTCCCTTGAGCCGTATCTTTATTTTTACGTTAACTTGGAAGTTTGATTCTTTCACAGCTTCAAGGGACTGTAGACTTGAGTACCTATATAGTTTTAATAATTCAACTCGATACCTCCACGCGTTCCCGAGATAAAAGGTTTTGTCAGACATACAGGACGGACCACAAAGTGATTCTATAAGGGTTCCGTTTTTTTCCTTTTGAGGTATGGAACCCTAAAAAACAGGGGTGGGAGTGGTCAATTTTCATTTATTTTCTTAAATAGTATGTAACATAAAGATTGTTTATTTT
This sequence comes from Mamestra configurata, assembly GCA_002192655.3. Lineage (NCBI taxonomy): Eukaryota > Metazoa > Arthropoda > Insecta > Lepidoptera > Noctuidae > Mamestra > Mamestra configurata. The sequence continues at coordinate 22,700 of NDFZ01005222.1, read as the reverse complement.
AATATTATGAATTTAAAACATTCTCACTAAAAAGGCTCTCACAATTAGCTCTTTAATTTATAAAGATATTACACTAAAATTTTATACACACATACATACAGACATTAAGCGTCCGTGTTTGGTGAGTAACAAGTTTGAACTGAATCGGTCCAGTAGATTCGGAGAAAATTGGCTGTGATAGACGGACAGACAGATACACGGGTCGTCCTATATTTTTATTCGTTTTTTTTTCATACAGACAGTCGGATTCCTAAAACAGGGAGCGTGCAGGAACTGTAAGTGGCAGCACAGAAACGTCAATATCGTCTTATGCGGAAAAAGTTCCGCATCACGAAATAACACAATCCTCGCTGCGCACGTTCCCAATGCTGAATCAATGCTTAGCTGCCTGCACGTCGATTCTGTAAAATTCAAATAACAACTCGCATTTCACTTCGCTATTCGCTCTCACTTCGCAAAATGACCTTGATTTTGCATTCTGTAAGCATCACCTAGGCACTTGCGAAGTGAAGTGAGCTCCTAAACGACCAATACTGTACTAGTGACTACCACACTCAAAAAAATGTTAGTTGAGATTTATCGGTTTTTTATTTTACCAGTTTTTGACACAGAATTTTATCTATTATGATGTTTAAATTAAAATTTCTTATTTTAAGGAATTTGAGGCAGCTAATATGTAAAAAAAAAAAACAGAAAACTCTAAATTCGTGCCGTGAATATAATCTATGCTTACCTTACGAAAAAAATGATTGACAGACAATATCATTATTAATCTGTGTCCCTGTTAACAAAACAAGGACAAATCGACCCTACACAGAAATATTGTAAAAGAGAACTTAATCATACACCGAGTGCCAATTCTACTCTACTATCATTGTAATAATTATAATCTGTAATATAGGACAAGGAAAATAAATAATAAATAATTGGATAGTGTAAATGACTGAATAAAAGAAATTTGTTTGACTGTGACTGATATTTAATGTTTTTTACATTTTACAGTTACATAGGTAAAAAATCATTGATTCAATAATAATAATTATACTTAGGATATTTGCACGCCATGAGAAATTGTAGACATTTTGTGAGCCACTCTTATTTAAGACCTTGCATGCATGTATTATTTTAATTCTGTTTTGTATACACGTGTTTGAGCAAATAAAGTTTATTTCTTTACTGATTTTTAAGCAACGTTTGCAGTTGCATCTCAGTCAAAAACTGTCAAAAATGTATAAAAATTGAGGCCCTGATGATATTAAAGTTCCTTTGAATTGCTGTTAATTAGATAGGTAAGGTCGCTGGCCCATTGTGGTGGCAAATAGCACAGGATAGAGAGAAGTGGACATCATTGAAGGAGGCCTTTATCCAACCTGGGGACCTTGCTAATAATTAATCATAGTGTTATAGTAATAAATAGTAAATTAAGAAGTAATGTAGCAGGATCAAATAAAGGCTTTTTTATTTTATTTATTAGATAGGTAATTGTTACCAACATTAAAGTCAACCATCACCAAACCGTCTCGACTGTCGCATGTCGGAAGTTATATCGTAGTTATAACGTAGCGGTTAACTACGTTTTTAATCGTTGCAGCTAAAGAGTTATAACGATCGTTTCCTGCAGCCGTCATGCGTCAGTTATCATCAGTATTATGCGCGTTTACGAGTAATATACCTACGCTGATTTGTTACTATTACTTGATACGCTATTGATATGTTAAAGAGTTATGATTATGAAATGCAATTAGATTGGCTACGCAATGAATGGAAAAAAGTTTACTTTTTTCGGAAGTGTGGTTGAATACACTTTAATTCAGTGTTTTTATCGTTCCGTACTTCAAAAGGAAAAAAAGTAAGTCCATATTCAATAACTTCGTTATTCGTCTGACCTCTGTTTATTTATACCACAAGCCAGAAAATGGACGTGGCTATTTTCCAACATAGACCTAAATGAGGGCGTTTGAATTCGCCGCTAGAGGCGCTAGTGTAGCGGGAGGTTTTGGGTGGCTTTTGTCAAGAGTTTGTTTACTCATTTGTTGTGATTTTTGTGAATATTTTACTAAAACAGCCTGACTATGGCAGACCGACCACTACATTGAACCTTTTTTTTTACCGAAATATTGTGTCCTTCTTTTTTTCCATTATGATGAGTACACATAACAACGCAACACTTTCTATGTTGTTTTAAATCGCACGTTTACGGCATCATAAATTATTTTCCTTCTAACTTTGTTCACATGCACGTATTGTTATTACTTCAATGTACTCGCCAGTGGCGCTATATTGTGAGCACGACAACGGCAGCCACCATTGTCTTGTCAGCTTCACCCTCAGTCATCCTGCATCGTGTTATCAGAGTTTCCCGTGCGAGTTGAATGTATATAACAGCGCAATATCAACCATTGGGTATTTGCCTACCAGACACAACACACGTCTCGGAAGATCCTCCCTTTTCAATGGAGGTTTGCGGGACTTTGCTATAGGAAGTCTAGTAGCGCCACTGTGGAGCATGAGAGCCTGGAGTCGACACTTACGCACAATAATGAAAACATATCACCATTAAACTTTACTAGTCAGTCATATGATAGCCTGTACAATACTCAAATTTATTCATTTAAACTTTATGTAGAATAGTGGTACATGGACTTAATGCATCAAGGCATTCTCTACCAGTCAAACTTTGGGTTATGAAGACTATACAAATCTACTGTTAAATTAAATTAAATACACTGAAATCTATCGCAAGTTCATGTAATATAATTTTAGAATTGATCACTATTTGAAATACCGCAACAACTGTAACAAGATGGCGGCTGCAATTGACAGATGACGTTGACAGCTGTCATGGACTGTCATCGAACTCACGCGTGTAAGTATAAACGATATTTTAAAAGGGAAAGCCCTACTTTGGTTAGCACGGCCCGCTTCTCATACGTATAACCTGGTTTGAACAAAATAGAATATAATCTAGATCATTCTAGTCTACTTTTTGTTGGGAAACCTAGATTTTCAGTTGCTAACGTGTAAGTATGTTAATAGTAGTCTTTTTCACATCGCCAAAGTGCAAAAACTGGTTGTCAATTAGTAATCAACCACATCTCTAAAGTGAGCATTATAAGTTATAACTTCATTATTTTTACTGATCTGTCTACTTGAAAAGCCAAGGTTTTGCTGCCAGTTAAAATTACTGGTAGCACCCGGCAGTTGAGTACTAATGTTTTACATGGAGCGTCTGCCTATCTGACCTCCATTACCCAGTAACCGGGTAACACATTACCCTTTGGCAAGACTGGGGTCACTTTCTGGCTTCTGACAACCGAAACGACTGTCAAAGATCCCAAACTTAACGTGCTTTCAAGGCACGGGGGAATCTTGGTATGTTAAATTGGTCACCCATCCACAGACCGACCTCGGCAAGCGTTGCTTAACCTTGAAGATCGACCCGTGCGGCTGTTATTATTTAGCCACGAGCTCCTCCTCTTTTGACTGAATTTTCGCTTTTGCTCTCAGTGATTCAAGCGGAATAACATCCTAATAACGTTACAGACTATTTTTAATCTCATCTATTTATAATCTTCTATTTATAATAATGATGATGAAGATGTCTGCAACACTGTTTAATCTTGATATAATCTCTTTAATAGATTGCATTTTATGAAATCCACGGAAATAGCGACGATAAACTGATGCAGTCTACTTCTCTTTGGGTACACTCCCATAAATCAACTAGTTTATGAGTTAGAATGCTTAGTGGTAAGCCTAGTGCAATTTATAAGCAATAGACTATGACCGGGATGTGCCAAAAACGTAGTAAATTATATGGTTTATCAGGGGTTCCAGCGGAGATTTAGGAGCTCTTCCTAGGGGCCAAGGACATAACCGAGCGATTTCATATGTCATAAGGACTCATAAAATATTTACACAGATCCGACGTAACCCACACACAAAATACAAACCCTTATACCTAAAATAATTCATTAGTAAGAGGAATAAAGTTCGTTTTTGAATCCCAGAGACTAATTTGACATCTCAAGTGATTGTTGTTTGTTTTTTTTTTTTTCAATTTGGGGTTTGACATTTGCACCTGTTTAGAATTAGTCTCTGGGATTAATAGGTACAGAAGACGACACAGGGTGTACCTACGCTGTTCCTGGAAAACATCAGTAAGTACAGTACCAACTACGGTAATTCTAAGTAAGTAGGTTAAATTTCCGGTTTGGTAATTTCTGTTCTTCTGTATGAACCACATGGAAACAGACAGAAACTACAATTCGGTACGTTCTTTTTAGGGTTCCGTACCCGAAGGGTAACCAACGGAACCCTATTACTAAGCCTCCGCTGTCCGTCCGTCCGTTTGTCTGTCAGCGGGCTGTATGTAGGTATGCAGTTGAAATTTTCAGTGTGAATTTCTATTGCTGCTAAAAAATTATAAAAATTAAATTAAAAATCAAAGGGGAGCCCATACATTATGATACGGAACCCGGCCGGTATGGCCGGTTTTTTTATAATGCACTAGGTTTTGTCGCTCCTGTTCAACTTTTATTTTCGCAAAAATTGCCAGTCATTTTGTTGATTGATTTGGGGGTGCTCAATCTCTGTACCGAGTTGCAGACCCAATGAAAAGAGCCCTAGATCCAGGCCACCTACCGGTCACATTACGTTGATTATAAGAAAACCGAGCGCCCGATATTATTACACTTTCACGCTATAATCTTACTAAACGCAAGGCTGCTTTCTTAGGGGATTCTGTATTTTTAGCTTGGCTAAGTACACGAGTATGTGACGGCTCTATTTTCATTCGTCTTGTCGGTCTTGTGTGTCGCAGTTAAAGTTCCTGGAATCTATCCCCGTGACCTGCAATGTGTTATTGGGATTTCCTTTACGAATTACTCAGTCACTGCCGACCAGAGATTGGATCTACCCAGTTGATGATAATAGGCTTGCATCCTGTGAAAAGAGTCTTAGAGTCAAGAGCAACCCCATATTAAATAGAAAATTGATTGACAAAGCTATCGAGGAATATAGGCGTGATTATAATTTTCTTACTACCTGGCTGCTGCAAAATTCCCAGGGTTTCCCGAACTGTGCGTCGCAACTCCCCGGGGCGTCGCAGTGCTTTCCCAGAGGCGTCGCAAACAACAGAAATGGAGTAAAGTAATTTTGTTTTCCTATTTTTAAAAGTTTTATGCAAAAAAAAACAATTTAAGATCTGTAGTAAGTTTACAATAGATTTATAGTCGAACATTTATCGACCAAAAGCATTCATTTTATAAATATTTTTCAGTGTATCTTAATCAGAAAAGCTAGTTCATCCGTGTCATTGATTCTCCGTACCTTCTCGTTTTCCCAAACGGAGCTACCGTAGGTATCTTTTTTTACAAGGGAGTCGCAGTATAAAAAGATTGGGAACCCCAGACCTTCCAGTCCAGCCGGTCTATTCTGACAACCCCTCACCGTGCTAACTTGGGTGGAGTAAGCGTGAAGTCCTGTCATGTCAAGTCGTTTAAAAGGGCAACTATTGAAAACTTTTGGTTTTGCAATGACATAAGCAATATTAGGACCACCTTTTTTTTCTCAGACAAAGCGTCTGCAATATTTCAACTCGGCGTTTACAGCCTTATTTCACGGTCTGGTGCCAGGGCGTGTATTGTTTCAAAGAAATTGTTAATGAGTGTGGTTTCCTCATGTGTGTATCATACGATATTGTTTGACCTCCTAGAGTATGCATCTTCCAAATGATATGATGTAATGTACCTAATGCGTGGGGTTAGAAAACCTAGTGACAGAGATCTTAGTGGGAGGAACTATCCTTCATCATCATTTCAACCGAAAGAGGTCCACTGGTGAACATAGACCTTGGGGGATCCAAAGTGAAAATTAAAAAAACTCTCGCTTACTGACCGACTCATCAACGTCCAGTTCCGACTCTTGGACCTGAAAAACTGTTTTGCAAAAAGAAGTAGACGAGGAAAATTCCCTATTTATTTCCTATTGCTACTTGGCAGGAAATATAGGGCGGACGAAGTCGCTGACATACTCAGAGACTCAGAGAGAGACCATATAAGTATTTTGTGCATCTACTGCTTTAATGTAGGATCTTTTTGTGACCAGCAAAAGTTATCTCCTACTAACACCAGAAATTTAGAAAATCTTAAGATTACGATCCTAGCGTGAGAATGTGAATGTAACCAAAAAGAAATTCTAATTTACGCGCCAAAATGACAACCTAGCACATTGTTATACTTTCTTACGCAGATCGCTATCAAAATGGCGGTTATAAACGTAAAAACAACAATTAAAAGAATGACATAACTGTAATAATATTCGCCAAAACATTTTATTTACAAACAAGCGTGTGAACTCACTGATGTAACTTTTTAATTACAACTGTCCAGTTTATGCAGAGCTGTCAAAGTGGCGCTGCTTGCTAAGGAAAACGTCATCGAACTGTCAAATTCCATACTTTTTAATGTTGTTCCGCATCTAGCCGCGTGTTAAGACCTTTCGGTTGTTGTGCGTTCATATTCTTGAACCAGTATGTAATGGAGACCGGTTTGTGAATGAATTTTGAAAGTAACACGATGATATTATGTCAGGAAGTGAGATGGGTATTGAATTGAAATCATTTTGGAGGTCGTAATCGAGTTTTTTATAGATGAGATGGCAATTTGAGTTTTTTTAATGGCTGGTTTATTGATCCAGTGGTCAAACGGGATCGGTAGCAAACTTGTAACCACTTGTTGTTGAATCTTGTTTTAAAGTTTACTCATTAGTCTTTAAGTTTAAATATTGGTCCTTCTTGATCTAATGTTCGCAAAAACTATTGCTGATCATGCAGTCCTGGAACCGGCCAGTGTCATTGAGCTTTTTTCGGAAAAAACCGAAATTTGGTCGTCTGAAGTTGTGCCCTGTTGATGGCAATAGGCTCGCTCCCTTTTCGTCATCACCAATATCCTCCTAATCTTGTGCTAATCCCAAATTACCGTGCCAGACTTTTTTTTATTTTTTTTATTTCGGGGGGAAATCCTCCACCCTGGGGCGGGTGGAGGGGTCTGTCAGACTCTTAGTGACTAAAACCACCCCGGTGTTCCATCTCCCACCTACGCCGGGGATCGCGGGAACGTATGCGACATCCGCAATCCCCGGCTGGTGCCGGCCCGCCACTGCGGGCCACCTCGCGTCGGCGAGGGGAGTGAGGTGTTTGACTCCCCTCGCTACGACAAAGAGGGGCGCACGGGAACACCACGTGCCGCCACCTCAGGTCCGGATGAAAGGGGGGCGACGGACATCCCCAAGTCCGCCGCCCCTGGACCCAGTTAGGGGGGCCGGAAGAGGGCAGCGTATGCCCTCCTCCGACGCCCGATGCGCCTGCTGCGGGCAGGGAGAGCGGTTGTGATCTCCCTCTCCCTTTCCGCAGCCTCCTTCTGCGCGATAACTGTCTCGCAGAAGGAGACCACCGCGTCCCAGGACTCCTCACCGCCGACCATAGCATGGACTACGGCCGGCAGCGAGAGGTCACCGCCTACAACAGAGATGAGGGCACGGCGCGGCTCCTCCCAAGCTGCACACTCTGCAAGCGTATGCCGTGCCGTGTCCTCCCGACAGTCGACGCAGTGGTGACATCGAGCGTCCGGCTCCCTTCCTATGCGACACAAGAACCTCCCGAAGCAGCCATGTCCCGAGAGGACATGCGTCGCACGAAACGACAGGGAGCCGTGCCTTCTCCCGAGCCAGAGGTCGAGCACTGGCCGGATGGCCTCGATGGTGATGAGGCCGGCGGAAGGGCTCGAGAGCCTGTCCCGCCATTCCGCCACCAAGACCCCGCGCAGCTGCGACCGACGCAACTCCAAGTGTCGCTGCGTCAGTCGCTAGCCGCGCGCCCGCGCGTCCTCGCGCCACCTGTGTAGTGACGCGAGCACTTTCGCCTCCAGGTCCCACGGTGGAGATCCGGCCAGTGCGCAAGCACCGTGCCAGCCTCAACCAAGTTCTATCCGCTATAGCAACAATGTCGTTTGCCTATCTCGCTGCCGGTCGACCGACTCTTCTTCCAGTCCGCGGACGCCCCGGTCCCTGCTTCACTACACTTATCCCAGCTCCATTTGAGTTCGGTAATTCGTTTTCCGATGTCGAAAATCTTCGTACGTCTTCGGATTTCGAAGTTGGGAACTCAGTATATTAGCCGCACTGGGATGTAAATGCAAAGTAACTGGCGAAATGTGGTTGTACCTCAGTATACCCATCGCCCATCGGGAAATACAGGCGTGATGTTAGGTTAGTTAGTTGAAGAGGGGCTTAATCATCAAATGACTTCTTCCGCTCTGGGCGTGTCAGACTCTTACTGACTAAAACCCATCCGTGTTCCTTCTAAAGCCCTTTGCGTTCCAGGGCCGCGGTGACTCTTTCGAACAAATTCCGCAACCCTGGCAGCCCTGGGGGGCTACTCTCTAAACCCGAAGTCCGTAGTTTCGGGCGCATTCAACTTTGTATCACCTACGGACTTACGATTAGTTCCGAACCCAAACTAAGAATGAATGACAACACGATTTGACAGTAACTGTCAAATCGTGTTGTCATTAATTCTTAGTGGTTAGGTGATACGGACTAGAATACGCCCGCAACTAACTAACTTCGGACTTAAAGATTAGCCCCCCTGGAACGTAAAGAGCATTTGGAGGAACACGGGTGGGTTTAAGTCTGACACATGTCCATCTGATTTGGCATTTACTTTTAAAAGAGTGTCGTTATGTTGTGTTAATTTTGTTGTTTTAAAATGTTAGTTATGTGGTTCGGCAGGTGTTGACATTTTACTTAAGTCGAAAACCACAAAATGTTACTCCACCAGAATAATAGTACAAAAATTCACTTAACACGTAGACGACCTATCCAATCGTGGTTAACACATTCTATTACGCAATGCTGGCTTACGAATTGATTACCAAATGAAAACAAAAGTCAAGTAGACTAAATCATAGTAAATTTTTTAAGGTTCCGTACGTCAGAGTGAAAAAATGGGACCCTTATTAGCATCGCTCGTGTTTCTGTCTGTCTGTCACAATTCATTTTTTGGTCAGTCAGGTGTGTTGCCTTCTGCGACCAATCCGTCGTTAACGCATCTTTCAGCGTTTTCTAGGCTTTACATATGATACTTACAAGCCACGAGATCCTCCTATATAAGAGGAGCTCGTGGCTTAAGAATTACAGCCGCACGATTCGATCTTCAAGGTTAGGCAACGCTTCCCGAGGTCTGTCTGAGGATGGGTGACCATCGTAACATACCGAGACTCCTCCATACCTCGGAAAGTACGTTAAGCAACTGGTCCCGACTGTCATTTTTAGATTTTTAGCAGTCATTATGGATTGTCAGCCAGAAATTTTGACTCCAGTCTTGCCAAGAAGTACCGTGTTACCCAGTTAATGGGTTGTGGGTGGAGGTTTGGTAGGCAGCCGCTCCACGTAAAACACTGGTATTCAACTGTATTCGGTATGACTGGAAGCCGACCCCAGTATAGATGGGAAAAGGCTAGGCAGATGATGATGACTTACAACACTTAAGAAACACCACAGATAGGTACTTTTTATCCGAGTATCTTCCCATGGGATAATTTTTGGCCTTCATGAAGGCAACGCAGCTGCGATTTTAGGCAAAACGCGTTTGAGATTTTTGAACGCGTCGGTTCCTAGAACATGAACACGGCAACATAACAAAATATTTAAAAAAAAACGTGTGCGTCTCGGGACGCCCGACAGAAGTGATAACTTAAACCTATCTAAGTTGAACTAATTAAAATGGGAAGCGTCTGTCCGAAATACGACTAGCGCTGTGGGTTAGAGTCAGAGATGAAGAGCCTACCTACCAGTGCCGTATGCGTGATATAAAGGGAAGCCAGCCAGACTGGCGACGTAACGCGTTACGTTACGAAGCGGTTTACACTCCCATAAGAAGTAATCACTTCAAAAATATGTTCTAACATTTGAAAACAATGCCAGCAAAAATTTTATTGATATTTTTTTGTGGATTTTTATTATTTGCTTAGTCTCGTCCAATTTGGGTTTGGCGCTGTATCGATCGGACTGTGTGTCCGATCAATACAGCGTTTTAGATCTATGGAACGTCAATGTGGCTCCCCGTAGCAATAGACATTTTTGTATCGGAAGGTACCTGTTTCGGATTAAGCGGGAGGACACGCCCGGGTGTCAGCACTGTGATGATTGCCTGGAGGACACGGTGGAGCATACGTTGGAGGTCTGCCCTGCTTGGGCTGAGCACCACCGTGTCCTTGTCGAGGCGATCAGCGGCGGCGACCTCTCGCGACCGGCCCTGGTTGAATCTGGCTTGGGAAGCGGTCACCTCCTTCTGCGAAGCAGTAATGCTAGCGAAGGAGGAGGCGGGCCGCGCGAGAGAAAGGCAAGGCCTTCGCCCCAACCGCCGCTACAGGAGAAGACGCCCCGGGCGTCGGGAGTCGCAGGGCGATCCCCGGCCACCGTAGGCGCGGGCCTGCGGACGGCGAGCGTTAGGTGGCTCGCTGTCCGATTACCACCAGGCCCGGGTAGATGACGCGTTGTGTTTCACGCGCGCCTCAAAGAGATGTCTGCATAGAAGACGGGGCCCGCCAGGGCCAGAGCCTGCCAGGGTTGCGGAATTTGTTCGAAAGAGTCACCGCGGCCCTGGAACGCAAAGGGCTTTAGAAGGAACACGGATGGGTTTTAGTCAGTACGAGTCTGACACGCCCTTCCGCTCCACCCAGAGCGGAAGAAGTCATTTGATGATTACCCATCCTCATTTAAAATAGCTATTAACTCATCTTTCATGATCTGACACAAATAAAAGCATTGCATAGTGTGATAAACGCAATATCTGTAGCTATTGCAGTAATAATAATGAACTAAGTAAACGAGGTGTGAGTTCATACGCAGGTCACTGCACGCGCAATGTGCAATCTGTGCAGAGATGTACTCGCAGATTATATGAAGTGGTTCTACAAGTTTGTAGCGATATTATTTACTTGTATGTTGCAAGCTTTCAAAGGTGTTGGTTTGGTACATAACATACATAATATACATGTGTGATATCCAGAGGTCGGAATTAGGTAGAGTTATTTATGTACTTGCATCGAAATGTTGATATTAATATGGATCTTCCCATGATTTCTAATAGACAATCCCGTGTGGCCAATAATATTACAAATAAATAATAATATTTTTTCTTTTGTTCTCACAAGCTGTGTTGTGCGAACTACAAATGTGGGAACATCGCGCGTGTGCGCATTGGAATTTTGCAATTTAGAACATCCGATGTCGTTGATGTAAATTTGGCAACGTCGCGCGTGCAGTGGTTTAAATTGTGTAAAAATAAATAACTTTATTATTTAATAAATCTCGGGATTTGAGGCATATTACTTTATTCTTTCGCTGTATGAAATCAGTGTAAGAACATAAATAACTCTACCTAATTCCGACCTCTAGTGATATCAAAGAAAGACTTATTGACCGCACGCAAAAAGTAGTTTAAACAGATGACTGCTGCTTCGGTCTAGCGTGATGAGTCCTGACTTCCTGCGCATAAGCTCCTGGAGTCCTGCGGTCCTGGAGTCGTGGGGAACTGGGATTGCTGAAATCTCATGTCTGTCTATTGTTTACACCAGTTCATAACATAACATCACGCCGGTACGCTGTGAAGGGGTAAGCACATGTGAACCACTAAAAAGTGAAAAAAAAAACTTTTTAAAAACAAAATAAAACACATAAAATCCCCGACAAAAAAACTTGAAGAAGTAATGCGCATGCGCTCCTGGAGTCCTGGTAACCATTTCCGACGTGCTTTTCAATTATTTTTATTTTGTGAATATGTAGGTTAAAAGATGGTTAAAAGCGTCATTTTTATCAGTTTAAACTAGATGGGTTCGGTGGTTCCTAGCTGACTTAAATCTACGAAGAAATACCCTAAAACTTCGAGGTCAAATTCTCTTTAAAAGTCCATTATTAAGGTAAGCATCTTTATTACATAGTATAACATGAAGTCGCTTCCACTGTCTGTTCGCTTAGATCTTTTAAACTTAATGCAGTTTTCAGCAATAGATACGAGTGATTCAAGAGGAAGGTTTCTATGTATAATTCGTCCCGAAATTCCGACGGGTATGGGATAAATGGTAGATCCGCGTACGAAGTTGCGGGCAAAAGCAACTACCTTCTAAATTAATTATGTGATACCAATGACTTAATCAGCACCTATCAACAAACTTAAAAACATTATTGGAAGAGATGTCTGCCTCTTTGGTTCAGTGGTTACAAACGCTACCTACTGCAGAATGTGGGGGTTCTGACTAGTCTCCTATTAAAATATTGTTCCTGGGTTGACATGTTATTGGAATTTTCTACTAGAATTCTAAGGAGGCTGTATTTGTATCCAGTTGAAGGTTAAAAGGTTTATTCATAACTAACGTGACTGCATGAGCGTACTAGAGACATCCAAGCATCCCTTTACCATTACTTGCCATATTATCCTGAATTAAATCTGGTAAGAAAATGTGGCGCAACAAACTCCCAACAACATTTATTACCAATCATTCAGCCTATTGCCTACTTACTTGTAAATTAAATGGCATTTCGTCGCAACTTTGTCTTCGGACTTTTAAACATGAAAAAAATGCCGCCACATGAAAAAAACTAAGAAACGAAATTTGTACGGCAACAAAAAGAACCGCAGCGCCATCTACGCCGAACTAACATCGAAATCCTGCATCGCGCAAGCAAAGTTCTCCGTGCGATTTGAACATATACAACAGTCCGAATATCAACTATCAGGCAGTTGCCCACCAGACACAACAACCGTCTGGTTCGGAGGATCCTCCCCTTTCCGGTGGAGGTATGCGGGACTTTACTCTCTGTTCCGCATACCACCAAATACATATTAATATAATAAAGCTGAAGAGTGTGTTTGTTTGTTTGTTTGAACGCGCTAATCTCAGGAACTACCAGTCGGATTTTTATGTGTTCTTTTTGTATATGATAACCACATTCATGGGGAAGGCTATATACGGGAACGAGAAATTCTTAAGGGAACGGGGAAAAACGAGATAACGGGCAAAAGCTAGTTGATAATTAATTTAATTGTCTACTAGAGTCTTCGCACACTTCACAAAAAAAGCGATTTTTTGGGCCAAGCACCATCGTGTGGGGGACCGCTACTATACTAAGTATGTATTGCAAAAAATTGCGGTCTCCCGAGGCGAAGACGCTTGACCCAAAGAATCGTACCTTACATTAAACTAAAAGGATTAATACATTTTATTTTTAACTTTTTAAAGTTTTTTTGACGGGGGTATTTTTTTTTTTTTTTTAACTCAAAACATCTTGCACTCAGCTTTTGCTGAAAAAGTTTTCAAATCACAAGTTGAGCCAAGCCCTATAACTCTATAAACTATAGGTACATCTCGGTAAAAGTATTCGCCGTTAAAACTAACGTGGAACTATTGGCCTATAGCAGGGGTTCCCAAACTATTTTAATCCGTGGCACACTGACATCGTTTAGTATAATGTCCCGGCGGCGGCGCCCTTGCTTACCATTAAAGGTCACAATTATACTAGGCACAAAAATTAAAACAAGCACAAAATGATGATGTTGAGTTTGTTTACATATACAAACACAAAAAGGAAACAAAATGCTGAGCACCGAGTGGGATTTTAACTGTTCATTAAATTGTGTACCCGCGAATATGTAAGTCTAGTTCCCGAAAAATGGAAAAGAGGAGCATGTTGCGGCGCCCTTCTTTACTTTTTACGGCGCACCAAGGCGCCGGCGCCGCGGCGCTCACTTTGAGAACCCCTGGCCTATAGATCTCCGCCTTGCACCATTATACGAACTTCTACTAAGTAGTAAGTCTTTGGCACTCGTCTAATAAAAGCAATCAACTCTTAGAAGATGACGTAAGTGACGCCATGAGCGAAAGTAAGTGGAGCGATTTGTTATATTATATGGAATGCCCAGATTACCCGTACTACAGGGCTAGGAACGTTGCAGAGGCGACGGATTTACGGATTTATTTTTGTTGATAATTTTGTGGGCGATATGTACACCAGTTCATAACATAACATCACGCCGGTACGCTGTGAAGGGGTAAGCACATTTGAACCGCTAAAAAGTGAAAAAAATACTTTTTATAAAAAAATACAACCGACTTCCAAATAAAAAACCCTACAAAATATTAAATAACTTTAATTTCGGAAGTCGGTGTCTAAAACGAAAAAACAACAAAATACAAAGTTTTTTTCTGTGTCATGTTTTGTAAAAGTACTTCGCATAAGTACTACTGTATAAATTCAAGTTTTTAAAGCTTAACAGACAGATGTGTTGCTGGGGAGTTTGTTGCGCCACTTCTTCCCAGACAGGCGGGCGTTTTGGGGGACTGTCTTTATGTGCAACTTTGACGTTCAAAAAGTGCTGGCACCCCAGCCTAATTTAAATAAATGGCTTTTGATTTATCAATGTAATTTGCTATTGAACGATGTTGATAGTGTCAACTGTCAAACAATGAATTACCTGATTTCGTAAATCTCTATATACATATTATAAAACCAAGTCCCACCGCCGCGTCTGTCTGTTTGTCTGAAAGCGATAATCTCAAAAACCTCCGAAAGAATTTATATAAGGACTCCAATTCATAAAGAGTTTGTGTAAATTGGCTGAAATATGATGAGAGACGGGAGTTTAAGAAGTCAAAAACCCTTTTCCGTATGTCCTGACTTCAAATTTACCGACATCAAAAACCATCTTATCGTATTTATCCAAAAGCCACATCTACTCCCCTCGTAGCTCGTTCTCGCCTACATACAGCCGCACATCAGGTAATTAGGAGCGGCGTTCGATCTGCGATTATCTGTGGTTGCGTCACTGCACTGTCCCCACCGCCGCCGCCCGCGCAGCCGCGCTGGACACGTAGAAAGTAATAGTAGGGCTGCCAATGTTCGGTGGCGACCATGAATTGGTCCACAGTCACCAGTCCAATCCATGGTCCGAAGCGAGCATGGGAAGCTATCAAGGAGGAGGTGGGACGCTTGAGGGAGAGGCAATCCTCACGCCCCAGCCGCTGCAGGAGACGTCCTGGGCGTCGCACGATGATTCTCGGTCACCGTAGGCGCGAGCCTACGGACGGTGAGCGAAGCGAGCGAAAGTCAGCATAGTTAACAAGTAGTGCCTGCCAGGGTTGCGGAATTGTCCAAAGGTTTAACGCGGCCCTGGATCACTAAGGGCGCTAAGGAACACTGGTGGGTTTTCGTCAATACCCCGCTTTGTGGGGAGTCTGACACTCCCCGCAGAGCGGGAGGACCCAACAAACTATATTGAGGTCGGCTTTTAGTGTAACTGGATGCAGCTGACTGCTGAATATCAGTATTTTACGTGGAGTGACTGTCTTTCTGAGCTCCACAACCCAGTTACTGGGTAACACGAAAGTTCTTGGCTAGACTGGTGTCAGATTTTCAGCCTTCAGACCACCCGTAACGACTGTCGAAAATGTTGATATGACAGCTGGGTTCAACCGCATAACGTGCTTTCCAGGGCGCGGAAAGCAAATTAAAACACAATTTAATGCAGCTTTTTCATCATTGTTTGACGAAATATTCATCATCATCATCATATCAGCCAAAAGACTTCCACTGCTGGACATAGGCCTCCCCCAAGTGTCGCCACAACAACCAGTCCTGTGCGTCTCGCATCCGTCGGCTACCCGTGACCCTCACCAAGTCATCGGTCCACCTCGTGGGAGGCCTTATAACGCTGCGTCTTCCGGTGCGCGGTCGCCACTCCAGAACTTCGCCCCATCGACCATCTGTTCTGGGAGCAATGTGCCCTGCCCACTGCACTTGCTTGCTTAAGAATTTTCAAAATCGGTGCAGTAGACCCAGACCCCTACAAACTCACGAACTTTACCTCTTTATTATTAAGTAAGTATAGATTTCAAAGTGACAGCCCTTGCGTACGTGCGGTTACAGAAACGCGTGCTACAACCCGACGCGACGATAGTTAAGATTCCTACCGGCTATTTATTCTAAAATACCAAACTTATTTCCTGCATGCATTCTACGTGGATTGACAATTAACTAAAACAAGTTACTTACATACAAAACGCTTGCTATGTTATTTTCGTTTGTCCAGTTATGTCATAACGTGAGTCAGGTGGTAAATTATTCATTTTTGTCCGTCGCTGCATGAATGGAATTTAATTTTGTGTCAGTTTTACAATAGACAATGCTTTGACTTTATTTCCGGTTGGTATTTCTTAACATTGACAAAGAATACGATATTAATTTAACTTTCCCAGAAGAAATATGTAACACATGTTCAATAAAGATGGAATAGGTACCTTAGTGCAATTCAATCTGCCTAGCATTTTGCAATTATATTGGGGTCGGCTTCAAGTCTAATCGGTTGCTGCTGAATACCAGTATTTTACGTGTAGCGACTGCCTATCTGACCTTCACAACCCAGTTACTGGGTAACACGATTCTCGACCTCGACCTCTGCAAGCGTTACTTAACCCTTGCGGCTGGTATTATTGAGCCACCACCTCCTGAAATGGGCCTTAAATATAACTGGCAAAAGGTCGTTGCCCTAAATCTTCGGAGAATTCAGGCATGATTTGACAGTGTTCAATGAAATATAAAAAATAATGCTTTATTAATGAGTCACAGTAAAAACCAATTATCGGATTACAAAAACGTCTTAGGCACATTCACATTGGTTTCAAGTCACGGAACGTATCCAAACTGGCATCTTAGCTAGGTTGCATAGTAACCTGTGTTAAAGATACCAGTTCCATTCCCCAAATGGTTACACTATCATATGTATATTGTATGTGTGTTTGTGATAGTGATGATGGTGTGATTTTGTGTAATTGTATACGTATTTAATGAGGGCGATATGTAGCTACACCGAAGAAGTAAAAAGACTCTCTGCCTCCTGGTAGGTCAAGCCAAGGAGCCACTTTTTAATTTGATATTATTTTATTAACAGGCAAGGCTAGGGAGATGGAAGACAGGTAGTGGCTAATTCACTCTGTTGTACAATGCAGGTGCAAGGACCTAATTGTATCTTTTGGAATAGGTGAAATGGCAATTTTAACTTTCGGCAATCAGGTCCTTGCGTCTTTTACCGACTAAGTATTCGAAACGGGGTCGCTGAGTGCTGAATAAGGACAATATTTAAAATAAAAAGTAACCTCACCGTTAAAACTTGACAACACATGTAAAGGTCTGTAGTCGGGAACGTGAACTTTTTAAAAAAATTACCTACTTTTAAGATTGCCGAGGTGATAGACGAGGTCGTTTTCGACTTTCAACTGCACTATCCGGGTCAGGACCAAATTTTTGACGTAATCGCACAACGGAAATCACAACGGAATGTGTCACAATGGAAAATAAATGTAGCACAATAGAATTGTTAGGGTGTGTGTAAAATAGACGTAAGATTTTAGGTAGGTACGTGGAATAAATTAAAATAAAAAAACAACATTTTATTTTCCAGAAATATAATATGAAACCAAAACATTCAAATCTCCACGTGAACGTTTGTAATGTCACAAAATAGAAATTTAAAACATATAAAAATCTTTACTACTAAGCTAATCAGTCATTGGTTTACATAATATTGCTTAAATTAATAATACACCGTTAAATTTTGGTCGTTTTAATCCCTTGGAGGATCGATTCGGTACATGAAACACTATCGATTTGTAAAGTTTTAATTAATCTAAAATTCTAATCTAAAAATCTAAAAATAAAATCTAAAATTGTAATTAATTTTCGCGTATACGGAATTCATTTCTTTAAGTAAAGAACAGCTGAGCGGGTTCAATGGCCGTAGCTAGTTGTCGGTCGTCGCGTACTAACTACCTACCGGTCATTGAACCCACTCAGCTGTTCAGTTTTAGAAAAAAAGTACTTTATTTTTAATTTTATCTTTACAAATCGATACTAATTCATGTACCGAATCGATCCTCCAAAGGGTTAAAACGACCAAAAGTTGACGGTGATACTGTATTCACTTAGCCTAGAAAACAAAAAAAATAAAAAAAAGTACAGGTGGGCGAAAAATCGTAGATCACACGAAACTATTGGGGTTCTTTGCAGTAAAAATTAAAAAAAAAAAACAATTTGTGCTTCATAGCCTAGGTACTGCTACTAGTGGGTTCTAAAGTAATATTTTATTCAAATAAAAAAAAAAATCAGATAAATAACGTATGATGAACGATTTTTCGCCCAACCTGTAGATGTGAAAGATAAAATAATTACCACTGCCAATGAGATATAAGTTTAAAAATAAATCAATAAAATAAAATTATAGCTAAGCAAAATCAAATGATAGCTAAACAAAATAAACTTCGTCAAAATCATCAACTAAATAGTAATCTTTGGAATCTTGCAATACTCTTACTTTTTTAACGAGTGAATCGCTTGTAACAACATCGAGATCAACTTTTTTTGGTAAAAAAAATTTTAGCTTTGGGGTTTTTACAGTCTTCAGGAAGGAGATCGTAAATAATGTTTTACCATCTTCTTTGTGAATTTTCTGAACAAATCCTATATAGTACCTCCATATTTTTCTTACGTAATATCTAACTAAAACAACGTCATTTAACAAAAAATCATCATTTTCCACATTAGTTTCTTGATTCATTGCGGTATTTACTCCAGAACAGGACGGAATAGGATTTAAATATATATTCTCATGATTTTCTTTCTCCGATAGACTATTATTAGATGATGGTAATTTTCCCGAACTTATATCAAAGTCTAAACCTATTTCTGTGAGCTT
>NDFZ01005221.1:408164-422488 GCA_002192655.3 Mamestra configurata | reverse complement strand
AGGGGGATGGGGGGGTAAATAATTGCAATAAATCTGCTTACGTAATACTTGAACGGCCCCATGGATCTTCCCGGGATTTATTATAGACAATCCCGTGTGGCCAACAATATTACAAATAAATAATAATATTTTTTCTTTTGTTCTCACAAGTAATGTTGTGCGAACTACAAATGTGGCAACATCGCGCGTGTGCGCACTGGAATTTTGCAACTTCGGACATCCGATGTCGTTGATGTAAATTTGGCAACGTCGCGCGTGCTGTGGTTTAAATTGATTAAAAGTAAATAACTTTTTATTCAATAAATCACGGGATTTTTGTTGCTTTTTAAAATTAATCTCGGGATTTTAGAAATATCCACTTTATTCTTTTGCTGTATGAAATCAGTGTAAGTACATAAATAACTCTACCTAATTCCGACCTCTGTTAATAACACTAGATATAAAAAAATTAAGAAAATAAAATATACTAGTTATTATATACAACACCGTTATTATATTACAATACCGGGCATAGAAGGCATGCTCACTTTGCCCTGCTCGCTTGGCCTTTTGCGGTACAGTCACCCGTTCATTCAACCTAACCAAAAAATTGTTTTAATATTTGCATGCAAATATGACTAAATTAAAGTAAGATAATCACAATACAATACACTAAGCACATCTTCATAATAACATAGTCTACTCACTGTTATACAAAACACATTCTACATACCTACCTTTTTTTTGTTTATCAGAGTCAGGAACGACGACTGCTGCAGTCTGAGGTAGTACGGGGATAAGGCCAATAGGACGCGAGACCGCGTTGAGTTTATTAAAGTTGATTTAGAAAGGGGTGCACGCTTTAGGCTCGTGCCCGCTTTGGGCCCACTTCCCCTACATATGCCAATGAATGGGAGTACAGACTTACTTAATAGATTCAATCTTCAGGTTGCTCCAAGGAGACTATTGCCTCGAAGCTGATTTAGACCTAGAAGCTGGTATGAAAAAAAAGAAGACTGTTGAAGAAAAAAATATATTCCGTCCGGAAGTACTCGATGTAATTCGTAATATGTCTTCAGAATCTACATCATCACGTTCATCTGGTTAGAAATAAATTATTCGCTTTTGGTGTCATGAGATATAAAAAAAACTATTATTTGATTAGCTAAGGTACCTATTAGAAAATACCTATGCATCTACTAATTTCAGGTTTTTTTTATTTTCAGAATCAGCTTTAGATTCTTTTGATGTGAGAGCAATCCAGAAATACATACAGTAATAAAACTGATTTACTTGTAGCTAACTAAATTGATAAGGTAGGCTGAACGGTACCATTAAAAAACCGGCCGAATGCGAGTCGTAAGTACTCGCGGGCAGGGTTCCGAACGAATCATTTTAGAACATTTGAATTTCGCGAGTTACCACTACGGATCCCCCATCCATTGTGGTAGCCCGCGAAATTCAAATTTCCTTGATTTTTTTTTTTCAATTTGCAGGTCAGTGTCAGGTTGTACCTTGATCAAAATATGATACGCGACACTCACAAGTATGTATTTTGTCTAACTTAGATTGCCTAGATTTCAGAAATCTAGCGAATATGCATCAAATATGCACAAAAAAGTTAGAGCGATGTATTGATTTTTCTTATGTTTATAATTATGTAAATGCATACTTATTATTGTCGCGGATATCATATTTGGATCAAGTTACAACCTGACATTAACCTGCAAATTGTAAAAAACACAAAAAAATTTGAATTTCGGGGCTACCACTACGCAATCACCTTAAAAAAAGTTTTTCTGTAATCTTTTCCTTATGTGGGAACTACGGACCTATAATTTTGAAAAAAAAATACAGATTATTATTCTTTAGGTGAGATTATCTACAGCAAATTTGATCAGAGACTCGCGCGCAAAGGGTTTTTTCATCACTTTCACCTCAACGGCTGAACAGATTTGGATGAAACTTGATACGAGTTGACCACCACCCGGAAGTTGGTACCTATGTTTGTCTTGGGATAGCTTCCATCAGCGGCACCGCCCGCGTTAAAGTCGGTTATCAAACGCTATGTCCTACATCCATTATTACATGTGCAAAATGTCATCTTAATCCGTTCAGTAGTTGAGATGTGGTAGATTAAAAAACATCCAGACTTTTACATTATTTAATTATGAAACGGAATTAGTCGGTAAGAAATTTCCTACTAAACAGTTTTTAAAGAATTAGGCGGTAATGTATCCCTTGTTTATTTCAGCTTGTAAAGTAAAAACAAACTCACCCCGCTCCAACCTCATAATCGAAACCGCTCGGACGCTTCGCTCGCAATTTATATTACTATGTCACCGGAAAATTGCAAACGCTGTAAGATATTAAAATATCGCATGAAATTGTAAACTATTTTTTCTTAATAAAACACGGATATATTGGAAACTATTGAATATGGATGGAATATATCTACCTAATGTACCTATACAAAAAGATTTTTTCATAATATCGAGAAATTATAATCTAATAAAGATTTATTACAATCTAACGGAGTCTGCAATTTTCCGGTGACATATATAACACTCTTTAGCTTCATCCCAAAATCGCCGGAGCTCCACCGGCCTTCAGCCTACGCTCCGGTATCCCAGAGTCGGGGTGGGAATAAGTCGGATTTAAAAAAGTTTAGTAAATGTCGATCATGCACCTTCTCAATCAAAGTGATGTTCGGGTGTTACCGCTCACCGTGAACTGCCCAAATTATTTATCTAACTGCCCATTTTTTAATAAACATTCCATCATTTTACTGGCCATTCATTTATAACACTGCTTCGATATTTTTTTAACCTGAATTGTAGGATGAAATAACCACTAAGTACAATTTCTTTTTATTACTGTTCATGTTTAACTGCACATTTACCAACCACCACAAAATTAAATATCTGCTCATTAATTTTTTCAACTGATTCCTGATGTTTAATAACCTTGCTCTAAACCTATCCCATAGTTTTACAGACCACTTGCGCGAAAGGACACATGCACAAGTCAAATATCTTATTTGTATTAAGTAATAGGTAGGTAGGTAATTCTATAACGGTAAAATTGTTTTTCTAGTGAAAATGTGGATCATGTGAGTTTTGGAGGAAGAACCATAAGGAACGTGGCTGAAAGGGGCAAACAAAACATTCTTGACATCCAGAAAGCGTAAGACCTTTTCTTTCCCGTGCTCAAACCTTACAAAGTTCATATTGTATAAGTTTTTTTATTGTTTTTTTCCTCATTTGTCATACATGATGAATTGATGATAATAAACTCTATTCTTTACTTATTTTTTTCCCAGGCCTGATGTTCTGATTGCCGACGAGACCCTGCGACAATATAGGTAGGTATTAACTAATACCTGCTTTATGTTGGTAACCTACTGAGGTACCTTCATAAATTTACAAAAACATTGTTACTTCCATTATAATATGGCCGTATTGTTGAATCAAAATAATAGTTTTGTTTTTTAGGATGGCTGAATACGAACTCAAACGTGGACGTGAGAAGTAAGTTTTACATGGGTACTTATTTGAAATTTGGCATATAATACCTTAGGTAATGCTTTATTTTATGTTGCCCTCAGTTCCTATTTTTGAAAAAGTCGTAGGTAAGTACCTATCTATCTTTTAGGTATATAATTGAGGTATCTACCTATTAGGTAGGTTAAATTATCTACTTCGTAACTTATAGGTAATTACTTAAAAGTAGTAAGTAGGTAGGTAGGTACCTAATCAAAGAACGAATAGGTCAACAAGACGACGATTTTCAAGATTTTCTATTTATCGGTAGGTAGGACCTGTTTCTCTTCTTTTTTTCTGTTTTTGACTTTTTATTTTTTTCTGTTTTTTATTTTTTTTAGAAAAGTTTCTATCAGTCTACCCCAAGAGTCTGAATCTCACAGAGAAATAACAAGACGTCAGACTGGTTTCGTACGTCCGGAAGATTTGGCCAGACTACGCCAGTTCGAACGAGGAGATGACGATATCAGCTTGGATAGCGCTGAACTCGACGATTATCTACCATATACTAGGTGACAGCATCGCAGCACTAAATAAAGTCAGGGAAATAAATTATTTATATATTCCCAACCTACCAAATAAACTTTTCAGTAGTATGAAAGGGCTATAACTCGGCCAAATGACGTAGATAGATACCTAGTTTGTCAATTCATTAGACAATCTATTTCCTAACTGAACATTAATAAAGGTTCAGCAGTTTTGATACCTATAGGTACCGCTATCCAGCCCTTCGAAGAAAATAGGCGCACCTATAACACGTTTATTTTGCTTATTACTTTTTTATTAAACTTTTTCAGACAAGTATCAGTCCAACATCCTTACTCCGTAACCAATTATAAAAAATTGGAAATCCCACGTCGGCCGTATGGCTCGCGTCAGGATAAAGAAATAAAAAAAATAGATGACGAGGAAATTAAATCTAGCGATGACGACGAGGTGCTACTTGATGAGAGCTATAAAGATTTAGAAAAAAGGTGATTAAACTTGAAGTACTCAAATAATTGACGAAAAATTTTGCTGGTAGAACCCAGGCATACCTACCTACCTACCTAATTGTTTTGTGATTTTAGTAATTTTATGAGTTGAGCAGGTTGTAAGTTTTTAATAAGACCCTAAAACAATCAGCGACATATTATCTTTTAACAACAATCAGCTTTAATTTCAATGGAACTGCAATGTCTTTGCTATAAGTACCTACACTACCTAAACCTCGAAATCAATAAACTTCTAAAATGCGTTGTTATACCAACATTCCTTGCCTTGCAGTAAAATTTCTTTTATTTATCTTTAGCAAAGAAGACAAATATTATGTCCCGGAGGAAGAACAAGAGTTGAGCAAAAAACGAGAAAGGTTAGTTATTGCTTTACCTATTCTGCTTTACAAAATTTATTTGCTCTCCGTTGTCATTCGTAGACCTCTAACAGTAGTCACTGACAGTCGGACCCCAAAAGTCTGACAACTAACTGCTTTACACAAAAGTGTTGGTATTT
Source organism: Mamestra configurata (assembly GCA_002192655.3). NCBI lineage: Eukaryota > Metazoa > Arthropoda > Insecta > Lepidoptera > Noctuidae > Mamestra > Mamestra configurata. The sequence goes on along the minus strand of NDFZ01005221.1, from coordinate 417,476 downwards.
AGCGACTTCCAACTTCGTGAAAGAGGCCAATCGTTGAATCTGGCGCTGCTTGAGTAGCCAGTTTTCGGTAAGTTAGGCAATATCTTCTCGTCTCACATACCGCAGAGCCTCAAAAAGTCAAGACAAGGTCTTTGACCAGCACACATTATGATGCGATGGTGGATGGTGATATAATGCCTTATGGCACTTACATACATAGCCGCTCACAATGGGAGTTAATCTTCTCTTAGCGTTTCGATGGCAAATACTAACGTTACTAAATCAATTCAAATATTTCATAACTTTAGCGTTTAGCCCTTACATAATATTAGAAGATAGACCCATGGAGTGTTTCTTTTTTAATCTCTGCGCAATCGTATAAGAAAATTAAGAGATCCGTGGGAAAACCAAGGTTACCGGTACAGTCCAAAGAATTGCCATAAGTACTTAAATGGGGGCACATTATTCTCATGAGGCCGAAACGTTCTGGAGCGGTGACTGTAGGTACACCGGAAGACGTAGCATTCGGAGGCCGCTGGATGCGAGAAGCAAAGGAAGCGTCGAAGTGGAAAGCCTATGTTCAGCAGTGGACGCTTAAGCTGAAATGCTGATAATAATTCAGCTGCTTTAGGTTAAACTGGAAGCCGACCTCAACATATTTGCGAGAAGGCTAAGCAGATAATAACAGTCATGAACACAATAACCCCTGAAATCAAAATTATGGTCAAAAGCTCTTTTCGTCTCCTTGGGTCCCCAATTTTTGGGCATCCGAAAAGAATTTAAATTTCCGAAATTCAAATTTAGTTTTTTTTTTTTTCAAATAAAAATCCAAAATTTGAATGACGTTTTGGAAAGACTGCTCCAAATTAACATGCATTCGGCCATCACCTTTATTCGTTATTGCTGTTTCGGCCCAAAATTAATATATTTTCTTCGTGCTTCCTTTTTATGGAAGCACACCCACCTTTTGGACAAAATAGACCAAATTATCAAGTATACACTTACATTAATTTTAAATGTGGCCATGGACGACCGAGCCTGGGTGCAAGCAACACTTCCCATCCGTATGGGAGGCCTCGGCGTCCGCAAAATTACCAGTATTGGTTTACCGGCTTTTATATCCTCGGCTCACGGCACTGATAAATTAATCAGGAATATTCTAGCTTCTACACTGATTGATTTTGATGTGCCGTGCTTCACCGAGGCTCTTGCCCGAATTCAAATCCACCCGACTACCCTTCATCCCAGGAAGGTGGGATGGAAAACCTTATTGCCACATCAACAACTACTGCAGAGCGCCTGCTGGCTGTGGGTTAGTGGGAATCGGGTCTCTAGCTTCACGCACTACCGTCGTCGAACATTAAATTGGCGCCTTGTTCGGCGATACTACTTCCCGCCTCACTGCCTGCCTTGTTCGACGATACTACGTTCCGCCTCGCTGCCAGCGCTTGGCGTCTTGGTGCTGCTTGTTGTTCTCCTCATCGCTGCCACTGTGGCGAAGTTGCCAACAGCCTCGGACACCACGGCCTGTCATGCAGCCGTAGCTCGGCACGCGAATATTAATGATATCATCCGACGAGCTCAGAGACGGCTTTTTATATGGTGAAGGGTGTACGGTGCACACGGGAGCAAGAGTGTAGAGGGCGCCGATCGCTGCTCATGACAGTTTCAAGGAGTAGGTATGCGTCATGCATTCGCTGCGCGCTCTGCGGCGCTTTCAAACACCCTGCATCCGTGTTAGGTTGCGCGCTTATTGTACGAAATTTTCCATCTGAATTTCTGGCGTGACTAGATAATTTATTCGTTTCTGGCGCGAGCATCGGGAGGTTGTTTTAGTACTTGCCCATAAGTGACCATAATTTTGCATTTATCTCAAAATTTACACATCCAACATAGATCGGCTCAAGAAAATATGGAGAAACAGAAACAACACAAAGGCTACTAAAATACGACTTGCCATGGCATTAGTGTTCCCATATTTCTTTACGGTGCTGAGACATGGACTTTAAGAGAAAGAGAAAAAAAAAAATAGGCGCTCTAGACATGTGGTGCTGGAAAAGAAAACCTGGCATAACCTGGACTCTATTCTGAACTAAAGATGCCTCAATCCTCCAAGAACTCTGTATCAAGCAGCGTCTTTACTCTGTATCAAGCAGCGTCTTTCTTCCATCGTCCAATGTCGTATTCTCACTTTTTTGGATAAATCACACGTCGAGAAGACACATCAGTTGAACGACTTAGAGCGCGCGGCAGGTCACCAATGCCCAATGCGTTGGATCGACCAAGTCAAAATGCACTCAATGGTCCACTCCACGAATGTACAAGAAGAGCTACAAAACGGGAGAAATGGCGACGGATTGTGAAGCTTGCCACCACCCCTTAAGCGATGTCCACGACCACTCTGCCAGAGTATAATAATGAGGAAAAAGATTAAGGTTTCGGTCGCCCCTTAGTGAAATTTGCTGCAGGCCCCGCGGTGGCTTAATCCGGCACTGAGTAGTTTTCGTTTCCCTTCGAGTTGCCCGACCGTCTCTAAAATGCCCGGGCCGATTTCAGGTCCCAGTCCGGGCCAGCTAAAAGGCGCCAGGGTATTGATTGCACACGGGCGCTACATAGACAAGCAGCCTCTGGACGAGCTATTGTCACCGTCGGCGTTCCGGCTGTGTTAGAACCGAAAGGACTGGCAACGCGAATATGGCAAGAGACCGGTCGGCACGTCGTTATTTCCATGGAAAATGGGTAGTCCTTTAGTATGGGACGCTACTTATGTCGATACTCTTGCGCCATCCCAGCTCTTCGTGCTGTGCTAGTGCTACCGCTGCGAATGCGGAGAACCTCAAGTGGCGGAAATATAATAACCTTGTTGGTAGTTATATTTTCGAGCCATTTTGAGGTTGAAACTCTCCGGTTATGGGGTCCGAGTGCGCATAACTTGTTTATAGATCTCTCAGGACGCTAATTTGACACTTCGCGTGAACCAAGGGCTTTACCTTGGTCAAAGAAAAAGCATTGCCATATCGCCCCATATAGCGCTTTTTGGTAGCCGTTACGAAATAATTCGACACTATGTGTCCACACTTATTAATTCTAGTAACACTTTTTGGTCGCTGAGTGTACTTAGTTCCGTCGCTACGACTAAAAATGGGGAACAGTCGACACAGTAACATTTGGTTTTAAAGTTACATTGCTGTGTGGTAACATTGTTCTAGTCTGCAACCACTTCTCAAAAATCATTCGTTCGTTCATTCGTTTTCGTTCTCCGTCTGTTCTGTTATTGACAAGTTAAAAAATAATAAGAAGAAAACATCAGCCATCACTGTTTATGAAGGATAAATTTTTATTCATATTTTAATTAGCTTATTTAGTTAAAATCTACATGGGAAATGAATTTCATTGTGTTATTTGTTCATATAGTTTGAAATTTTCAATGCGCCACCATAAAATTGTGATTTAACCTGTTAGTATGATATAAACATAATAGTTTTTATAAACTATTAATAGTTTTACTAACCAGTTTTTACATTCCCAGAGCTTGGAAGCTTTTGCTGTAATATATTTAATAGTAACTATATATTATGGAACCAAAAATGAACCACAAAATAGTTAAATAATTAAAAAACCTAATTTTATTTAGAGAAAATATTCTAGTCACAACTGGTCAGGAAGTTACTAGACTATGTCGACATATGTCGACGTGAAACCAGAAGTAGTTACAAAGTTACCGAATTCACAAAATGGTTTATTGCTTCCAGTGATTCTCAAACGTTTGGACAGGCCTGCATAATATTAAATTATGTTTAGTATAGTACTAACATTTGCTCACTAANATATATTATGAGAGGTCACAACTGCATCTAATTTCACGTTTGACACTTCGGAAGTTGGTCCACCGGCACTAGGCTGTTTGGAACTAAACTGTACAGCATCAGGCATTACAGAACGATTTTCTTGAATTTTAAATGATGAAGACGTTGCATTAGGTATGTGGTCTGGAAAATATTAATTTTGAATTTTAAGGCTGACCTAAACTTAAGTTATTAATTAAAATACTCACAAAAATTTTATTTCAAACAATTTAATTTTAAAACAAAAATTATGTACTTACTTGGAGATAGATATTGTGGAACCAATAATTTGTTAACTTTTCTGTAGAAAGTCGATGTGAGACGGAATCTTTTCGGTTCTTTACTCATTTTCAACTGCAATCATTTGATCACTTCTCGAATCAGTTTTAGAAACAGTGACTTTTAATTCACATTTCAGTAATATATTGTTCAGTAATAATGACGTAACATTACGACACTTCGTGTAAATTTAAATTTTAAGTAATTATTCTAGTAGCATGGTGACCACGCCGCTACCACACATTTTTACTCGATTGTACACATGTTACAAACTAAACACGAAGAGTTTAAAAATAAGTTTACACAAATGTTTACGTTACGTGTGAACACAAAGACTACTTCAAGTTACTGAAATATTTTCCGGTCAAATTGTGTACGAACTATTACTACACATAGAGACTAAACCCCACACAGTCACCATGTTTCGTAACAGTTACGAAACTGCTGCGACTTGTTACATCTCTAACATATCTGCGACCAAAAAGCGCTATATGGGGCGGCAATGCCGCCAGTCTTTTGAGTACACTTCCAGTCGACAGCGATGCGGATGAATTTTTTGACGCCGTATTGTAGGGTTAATTTAGTTAAGAGTTTTTATTTTTATTTATAATGAATTTAGTTAGTTAAGTATTTACTAAAACAGTTGCAAATATCTATGTAAATGTCTCTACAGTCATGGTGTTGGATGGAAATCAAGCAGCTGTCAGCTGCCACGCAAAAGCGATTTTTGCAGTGATAAACGGGCATCTGTCCTATCTCGACTCATCGATGACGTTGATACTGACCTGGGCCCAGGACCCACCTTAAAGGATTATAAGTAAGTATAATTAGGTAACACACATGCCATTTCAGTAAGAAAAATACCATTATTTATGAAGGTTTTTGCAATAGTCCTATCGCGACCCCGAATACATCGATACAACCGTGTTTGCACTGATGCATCTACCACCGTGTCTGAACTAGCTATAATGCTGCGGTTAAGATTGAAGAATGAATTTTCTCAAGTGAGCTTGCATGGCCAAATCCGAAACTATAAGGAATAGCGACAAAACTTTGAGTGTCGGCCCGAATTTGATAACATGAATAGACTTTTGAAAAATCAATATCCCTTGCGAGGAATATAACATATAACTCAACACCATTCTAAAGTGTAGCTAATAAGGATCAAATTCGGGGAAGTAATAATACATCCGGCAAACGAAAGAAAAGAGCCAATTTTTAACAAAATGCTCTTTTATTTTCTTCCGTTTAATAAAACGCTTTTTTATGTTCTTCCGTTAGTGTCGGATCGATTGGTGTGGTAGCTTCAGCTAATCGCAGAAAGTAGAAACTTTCGATGCGACTAATAATTCATTCTACCTTCGATTGACGATCGATCGATTGGTATAGTAACACCCTGACCTACCTATTAACTGATTAATTTTTGGCTTGGCTATTTCCTGTAGTTGCAATCATAGGTTTGCCTTTCACGCTCTAGGTATCTCCATTAACGATACGGTATGTTATAATTTGACTTTGACTTTGACTATAATATTATTAATTGAATTATCTTTATACTTTTACAGACCAGCTTCAGAACAGCAACAAAAACAAAACAAATCACTCTTCCTTCTTACGTATTCTTCAGAAAAATACCAAAACCTAAAAAACAAGAGCGATGATTCCCGTGAAGCGTATTTATGGCGCCGCCACCCGATAAACATGGGCTTGGCGCATCAGGCTGAAAAACCCATCGATCAACTTCTTCTTTTACAACATGGAAAAAAAGTTTACCGTAAGATATCTACGGACTATGTCAAGACTATCGATCGGATCGAACAAAAGGAACAGACGTCTTTGAGGAGTTTGGAATATGCCAAAAAGCGACCTGCAATGTCAGTCACGGAATATCAAAAGAAAAATAAAGAGTATCAAGAAAACTTAACAAGAAGATTGAAGCTTTCCACTTCCAAAATGTCCACTGGTACAATGGCTGATAAATAGAAGTGCTGGCAACAAAATGAATAACTGGTAAGTTATCATTACACACTTTACTACATAATTTCATTAGATGTTACGTTACTTTTCAATTATTTTTTCCGTAGATTAAACTGACCTTTAAAGAAAGTCTTAGACAACTGAGACAACCGCTGTTAGTGTACACGCCCCTGTTACAATAAATCCTTTGAGCGGTCTGCTAAACATTTCTATAACTACTTAAATAAATTAAAATGCATTTTAAATAAAAACAGTTTTAATAACACTGAAACAGCACATATAATTTCCCATCACAATTTTAATACTACAACATAGTTACATCATCACAATGCCAACTTATGTACACCATTACTTTTGTTCGGCGAGCTAATGCTTGTGCATTATGTACGTTGTACATAGGATAGAGTTCACGGTATTGATACAAAAATTATTTGGTTACAAATGCTCTTCTTGAGCGATCTGTCACATCCCTTATGTCTAACGCCCTCGGAACCAAACAATTGACACTAGGAATCGATATAAATATTCGAATTCACTGATCCACGAACCGACTAGCACCCTGCTTCGTTACTTAAACTGTACACTTAATGTCCATGGCCGTGTCCGAACGCGTTGCCGCCGTTGGGCTGGCCCGCTGGAGGCCGGGGCTCGTTGTTGTTGTTGCCCTCTCCATTACTTTCGTTGTTGTTGCGATTCTCCAGTTGCTGTTGCCACATTGATGCGTAAAAACCGCCTTGTACGAGGAGCGCTTCATGGCTGGATATTAAGAAATTAATTTATTATAGTTTCATAATGAAAATTAGACCGGCAAGTGGCACTGGTAACTGACTAGCATATTTAATTTGAAATTTACAAAAAAAAAAACAAGTTTTACTCACTTTCCTCTTTCGATGATTTCTCCTTCTTTCAATACAAGGATTTCATCAGCGTGTATGATAGTAGAGAGCCTGTGAGCGATTATAATTGTCGTCCTATTCGCACATACCCGCGCCAAAGCCGCCTGAAAAATAAATATTAAACGTTTAATAACATAGTAAAGGTTGTTCGCAATTAGGTTTTAACTGAACTGAGGGCACTACCCGTATTTTCTCAGATTGAGACAATCGGTCAGGAAAACTTTACAATTCAAAAGTTTTGGACTTTGATTATCTCCAAGATGAGTTTGCAACTTGAATTTGATCGTTTTTGAAGCACGAGAATTGTCTTTGTGATCTTATTACCTGTATATTTCTTTCTGTGTTGGTATCAAGTGCTGACGTAGCTTCGTCAAGAAGCACTATTGCCGGGTCCTTCAGTATGGTCCGCGCGATTGCTATCCTCTGCTTTTCACCCCCGCTGAGGCGTAGACCTCTTTCTCCGACCTGCAAATTAAAAGCGCATGGGATTTTTAGCGCCAACAGGTCTTTCGACGTGATAAACCAGAAGTTATTCATGATAATACCAACTCTTCATCAGATTACTAGATTATAAATGTCAAATTTGGACATCTTTGTGCAATTAGACGTCCGAATTTGACATTTATAACAACCACATACAGAAAGTATTTTTTTTCTGTTTCAGAAAAGTAAAGTAATTGAAGATTATTCGCCCAGAGGTTTTGAAAGGTTACCAATTGTCAAGGTAAGTAATTTTGAGTATTGACAGTGGGCTCGTTTTGTAAAAAAAAAAGGCCAAGTGCGTGTCGGGCCAAGCTCAGAGTAGGGTTCCGTAGTTACGTCTCATAAACCATGCCAGTGAGATGAGGGGGGGGGGGAAAGACTTGACTCAAGCTTTAATATTTCGCAAGGGATCCTTGGAATGGAAAAATGGTTTTCACACTCCCTCAGTATTTTTAAACAACCTATGAGAGTGCTAAGCGACTCCGAGCTTAACCGCGGACAGACAGGCGGACATAGCGAAACTATAAGGGTTCCTTGTTGACTACAGAACCCTAAAAACCCTACGTTATCGTGATTGAATACCTAGGTAAGTAGAGTTTATACCTGACAAAGAGATAATATTTTACAATTATAATAAGGTCGTACCTGTGTATCGTAAGCATCTGGGAAAGTGAGGATTCTATCGTGAATGTCAGCATTTTTAGCCGCTGATATAATATCAGCCGCCGGCGCTGTCAATCTTCCATACTGAATATTATACCTGCAATAAAATAAAACAAACATTTAAGAAGATCCTTCGGTTTGACTGCCATTTACGGGAGCGTGGTTGGTAACGATGAGTGAAGTTGTCATGGAAACTTATATTAAAAAACAAGATGGCGGCGTCGGTTCAGCTGATTTTGGCCAAACGACTCGTTTGGCACGATTTTAACGTGGCTTATTTTTGGTTTCAGATTTTTTCAAATAGTCCAGTAGTTCAAAGAGCTTTGGTAAGTTTTCGGCACGGTTTATTAAAGTTTTTTTCGGGCTGCATGGGAGAAGAGTGACATCAAATTATGTGATGCAACACCAACCCAGTAGAGGACCATAGCTTAGCGTAGTTTTTACTTGTCTTTTGTTATTCGGTATTACTATTTTTGATTACAATAAAATTGTCTGTTTTGAATATTCTTTTACTATACGAAAAACTCCGTTCAAATTCAAAGCACGCAGCAACACAAGAATGCCTTAGGATGTCTCCGGAATCCCACGGGAATGGCATGACGGCAGCTAAGTTCGCTCACTCTAGCTCCCTCCACCCTGGGGCGGGTGGAGGGGTCTGTCAGACTCTTACTGACTAAAACCACCCCGGTGTTCCATCTCCCACCTACGCCGGGGATCGCGGGAACGTAAGCGACTTCCGCAATCCCCGGCTGGTGCCGGCCCGCCACTGCGGGCCACCTCGCGTCGGCGAGGGGAGTGAGGTGTTTAACTCCCCTCGCTACGTCAAAGAGGGGCGCACGGGAACACCACGCGCCGCCACCTCGGGTCCGGATGAATGGGGGGCGACGGACATCCCCAAGTCCGCCGCCCCTGGACCCAGTTAGGGGGGCCGGAAGAGGGCAGCGTATGCCCTCCTCCGACGCCCGATGCGCCTGCTGCGGGCAGGGAGAGCGGTTGTGATCTCCCTCTCCCTTTCCGCAGCCTCCTTCTGCGCGATAACTGTCTCGCAGAAGGAGACCACCGCGTCCCAGGACTCCTCACCGCCGACCATAGCATGGACTACGGCCGGCAGCGAGAGGTCACCGCCTACAACAGAGATGAGGGCACGGCGCGGCTCCTCCCAAGCTGCACACTCTGCAAGCGTATGCCGT
>NDFZ01005221.1:16189-397973 GCA_002192655.3 Mamestra configurata | reverse complement strand
ACTTCTGGACACATCTATTGGCCCACCTTGTATTTTCAGTTTCGTTTGGTCCTAGCTAAAATTTTATATTAGGTCGAGCAAAAAGTTTTTATGCAGTTTTGAACCTGGCACATTCACAATTTCATTCAATAGTCTTTATTGAATGAAATTGTGAATGTGGCAGGTTCAAAACTGCATAAAAACTTTTTGCTCGACCTAATATAAAATTTTAGCTAGGACCAAACGAAACTGAAAATACAAGGTGGGCCAATAGATGTGTCCAGAAGTGTATAATATTATACTAGACGAGTAAAGTAAAAAATATTCAAAAGCCTTTGTGATAATTGTGATACTTTCACCGACGATCCTTGATCCAACAAAAATGATAGTGCAGCAAACCTAAATGATTGAAAACTAATAAAATTAGATAAGGATAATCATTGTAATCGGACACGCGACGAGTTGCAATTGATTGTACCTAGCTAAAAATCAATACAACAAAGGCTTGGAAACAGCGAAAAATTGTTTCGAATATCTACATTTTACAGACAATTACTCGCACGCGACCGAAAACCGATACACGATAAGGTAGACCGATAATTCGACATTGAAACTACATACTGTTTATTTGCATAATTTGTACAACAACAATAAAAAGGAGTTGGAAAGTGTATTGCGATAAAAGTATCGCGATATGTACAGCTTAGTGGCCACTTATTGTTAGATAACGTGCACTAAGCCTTACACTGACGGATTCAGGGGGGAGGGGCTGGGGAGATCAAGCCCCCAAAATGACCCAGATATCTTTACAACCTAACAAAGTCATTGAGGAAAAGAAATTCAAGGAGGCTTAAGCAAAAGCTTTTTTTTAGTGTTTACTTTGCTAAAACAGGATATATTTAAAGTTTTAAGCGGTGTCACGTCCGTCCCCCTCCAAATGACAATCCTGGATCCGCCCCTAAAGAATTAGAAACGATCGCTACTTCCCGGCGACCGCTTTTACGATAACGCTCATTGAAAATAATAGCCACAAATAAACCGATAACAATAGGAAATAAGGTAAATGTAAAATAAAATTATTCTTTAAACAGCAAGGTCGTCAATTTCGATGATATGATTACGTTTTGCTACACAATTTCATGGTGTATTTACGCGACTGCCCCAGAAGGAGGGTAATGTTTTTATATCAAAGCGATGTCAGTAACAGTTAAAAATGTTCCGCACTCAAAGGGTCACCAACGGAACCCTATTACTAAGCCTCCGCTGCCCGTCCTTCCGTCCGTCTGTCTGTCAGCGTGCTGTATCTCGAAAACCGTAATAGGCAGAAAGTTGATAATTTCACAGTGTTTATTTCTATTGCCGCTTAAAGGGGGGCTCCCATAGAAAACATGTTTTTTTTTCGGTTTGTTTACGGAACCATTCGTGTGAAAGTCCGACTCGCACTTGGCCGGTTTTGGTTTTCAAACGACTTCGCAAAGCTTTACCTTAATTTGTTAAGGCGAACTAGTTGGGTCTAGGTCTATGTGCACATAGACAACAACAAAATCTATACTACCCGGGCGTTAATTCGACACAGTAGAGTCACTTTATTAATGTAACATTATTATTTTACTGAACTGTAAACGATGACGTTCAAAAGTGCCGTTTAATGGCCTAATTGAAATAAACGTTTTGACTTTGACTTTGACGTCGAACTTGAAGGAAAGTTTACGATCCCTAGAACATTTTCTGTGAAAAATGGTCGTTCCATCGGTGTAGCATTGTCGTGTCGCACCTGTCTTACGACACAGGCACATATTGCGAAAAACCTTGTACTTAGTCAAGAAAAGTGGTCTCTATCACATCAGTATCACACAGCAATGACAACGAACATTTTTTTTAAAGTTGATGTGAACAAAAGCTATCTTTATACAGCTATACTCACTAATATAAAACACCATAGTAGAAAACACGATGAGCCCGAACCACACGTTGAACTGCGCTACGAAGAATACCACAGCCACAATGATGTCTATGAGCGTCGGTGTGATAGAAAACAGGATGTACGACAGCAGGTTGTCTATGGAGTCCGTGCCTCGGTCCATCACTCTCAGGACCTCACCGGTCTTCCGCGACAGGTGCCACCGTAGGGGCAGGTCGTGGAGGTGCCTGAATAGTTCTAACTGAAACAGACAAGGTAATTAAATTTTAGTTTCTGAGAATCTATTCTTCTTTTTTGTACTGTGAATCCCTTTTTACATCTATACTAATATTATAAAGAGGAAAGATTTGTATTTTTGTATGTAACGAATAAACGTAAAAACTACTGGACAGATTTGAAAAATTCTTTCGGCAATGGATAGCTGCATTATCAGCGAGTAACATAGGCTATACTTTATCCCCGTACTCCCACAGAAACGGAAACTACGCGGGTGAAACCGCGTGACGTGTTTTATATAAACGTCCACTAGTATTAATTGAATCTAATGAGGCCTATTCAAATATATGCCAGTTTTTTATATTATATATTAGTATTTATACTTTCGCTGCTACTAAATTGCTATTATCAGCGAAAGTTCATAAAATGCGTAATATCACTCGATCGCTCGGTATTTTTCGCTAACCTTTGCGCTTGCAAATATCACAAATAATATTGGAACTATATAACTATAGTATTTCCCCATGGCTTTGGAAGATCTGATAGATAAATGTCTAACTGGTGTTCGCTGTCTTGATTGGCTTATACACTCTTGTTTGAGGAAACAACTAAACAGCTGTCATTTTTAAGTCCATCCAAGTTAAATTCAGATTAGATACCGGATTTAATTGAAAAGGTTTCATGAAACCATATGTGAAGTCTAATGACTCGTTGCATGTAAAATCGTGTTAGCCACGATTATTATAATTAGCAGTAAAGTGAAATACAATACCCATATGACATTGTGTGATGAAATCTCAGATTCATACAACAATAATAATTTAATTGTGTCAATGTGTCATAAAAAAATATTATCTACTGTCTAGCCTGTCCCAATGCAGGGCAAATAGCTTTATCTTCTTTTCAAAGCTTCCTAAACCAAACTACAGCTGACTACGGAGTTAACAGCCATTAATTAGTGCATTAACTTGAAAACATAAGTTTAAAAAACTTTTGTTTAAAGTTATCATCGTTAAACATCGATACCAATCACGTCAGCACGCTAATTTATTTTTAAGCCTGCATAACTTAAATTATCTTCTGTTAAACAGATACCTGTAACTCCCTCGTAGTATACTGCTGCACTTTGATCCACAAGAATGACCGCAGATTGTTGAGGAGTCCCATCCCGCCGGTTCCTCCGCCCTGCAGGAACTTGAAGAACACGTAGATCACCACCAGGTCCCATCGGAAGTAGAATGGGGGGATGGAAATACTATCCACTGGAAGGAAAGTAGTTTTATATAGAGCAGTTTTTGAATTGGTTAATAGGATGTTTTTAGGTAGGTGAGTTATACGAAAGAAACGATGTGGCCAGAAGATTTCGCTTAGTTTTGCAACAAATAAGCCTCGGCTCTTCGAAAGACGACCTTTTTGAAATATCAGCAACAAAATAAAATAGGACATTCTCTGAATGGATATTATCTGCCTGTGTCATAAAATAATACAAAAACAGTACCTATCTTCAAAAATGCTGACCAATTATAATTATCTAATATTCTAGCCTTGGGAATAAGCTATGGACAGGGTTTTAGCTACTTCTAAATAGGAAGATATTTGAGGATTCGGAAATCTTAGGACTCCAAGATGATATTCTTACTCATTATCAACATGAACATGTACTCGTAACTTAACTAAAACTTACCTATCTTTTTGCTATAAATAGGCACGAAAAGGTTCACAGCTCGTCCAGCTATCAACGCGAGAACACACACGAGTACGTAGATTTGTAGGCATACGCTCTTCCGTGGCCACAGGAAAGGCAGCAGGGTCCGCAGTTTGCCAAACACATTGCGGAATGTCGATCTGTTTTCATCGGGCTATGGAGAAAAAAACTTGTAAAATTAATTATAAGTAATATATCTATGTACTGTGCTTTCCACTTAACTACGTCCACCAACAGACGACGTCATTTCATAAATGAAAATCTGTATTGGTAGTTTTCTTCCTCGCTCAACGCTACACTCCTGCGCATAGCTCTTGTGACAAAGCCAGCTGCATTTCGGAGCTGGTGTCCACTTGCAAGTTGTATGGCGCAAGTTGAATTTCTTTAAATTAATATTACAGAGGTACAATTGTATTTTTGTTTATATGGATCCTGTAAACATTACGGCTCCTGGATTAGGCTGCGGGGGCGAACTTGAAGGCTAGTAGCTAATAAACTCCCATCAGAGACGGTTGGGGAAGTCAACTTGTAACAAAACTTATTTATATAACCAATAGCGTGTACCTATTCAAGATAAGTTTACTCGTATAAAGGTATATAATGGTTTGCGCGCGAACTGCAATAGGCTAGGATTGGATAGTTGGAAGATAAAAAAACAATAATCTCACAGGGTTGTAGATGTGAAAGTATTTCCCCATTGCCTCCATGTTTGTTGAGTAAACCAGTTAAACAGTCTGAAAACAAAGATCCTTTGAAAATAACCATTTGTTTGTTTCATTTATAATATCCAGATTTTCAAGCAATTATTGTTGATAGATAGATGGCAAGGGAACGGCAAGAAGAAATGTGAAACTTGGAATCATCCGAAAACATGGGTAATATCTATCTCCCCTATCCAACAAAGGGTTTTAGTAGGTTTTCAATTAATCAAATCATTTCATCAAAATATTTTCGGTAACTTTTCAGACTGTTTACTTGTAAGTACTCACCCTATTTCAAAATATGACATCACGTTATGGCAGCTCTAAAACGTGCAAATAATGTTACAGAATTCAATACACTTGATAATTTAATCACCTTTTTTACTTTAAATATATCTTTTTCGCCTGTTTGAACAATTAAATGATTTTGATATGGGCATGACATCTTAACCTATAAATATATTACAAAAAAATGAACGAATTGACGTGACAATAGTAATGTAGAGGAAATAAAAAAGTTTCATTACCTATCTTATGTAAAGTTTGCTACAAAAAGTTTTTATTTGAAACTAGGTACTGTATTGATTACACATCTCTACATGGATCTCATTTTGCAAATTATTGTCTATGACATCTAGATAAAACCGTTTGCCACCGTGGAATAACCTTTAATTCGCATACGTAAGAGACGATTAGTTAAGGGATTACGCCAAGGGAAACGAAATGCGTCCTTGCACCTCTTTCCAAAAGCCTTGACACAGTTTTTATAAGGTTTCCTGTAAAATAATGAAGCTAATGGCGGACACGGACACTGTGAAGATTTTACAATTTTATATCCTGCCAGGGCAAAGGCCTACACCACCGCCTTAAAAACTCTCCTTCAACTTCTATCTCACAACCCTTAATGTCTATTTGGGGCCAATCATTATCGAAGGATGATGGCGGAAGAAGCTGGACCGTTCTTCCGCCATCTCCGCCTTGGCCTGTTTCGTGTCGAAAAATAAAGTAAGTACAAAAAAATATTATTTGCTTACCCTCGGTGGTATATTCCTACGGTTGTCGTCCTCGCCCTCAAGGAACTCGAACTGGTGCATGATGCCGGGCGCCTTCATGCCGAGCACGAACATGATCATGCAAGACACGTAACGCCCCACAAAAAGAGACATCTCCAGGCGGTCTTGGAGACTGGAGACAATAAAGAGTTTGTTTATTTTTTTGTTACGAGTTGACTCTTACCTAGAGGATTGGCTAGATGTAGCAAACGACGGAGAAAACTGTAAGAAAGGGAGGCCTTTGCCCTGCAGTGGGAAACAACAAGTTCATAATAATTATTTTTCGTTTTGTTTCGTAACTATCCTTAAAAATCATGTATCTATATCTAGGTACTTATACATATAATAAATCTGTAGAAAAATTGTTTTCAAACATCGAAAAAATTTCGAAAAAAAAATCAGGATGTTCAAGGATAACCAACAGAACCCGTTTCCAGCATTTTTGTTTTTTTTTTGTCTGTTTATCTGATGTGCATGCATTACGTAAAATTTACGAAATCAATGTAGGTAGATATACGAATAAGTGTTCAAGAACTAAAATGTTACGACACACGCAATTCACATACTCGCAACGCCATCTGAAGACTAAAAATAGAACTACTGTTGACAGTTGAACTCCATGTTCGATAGATGATGCGCGTACGAAGTAGGCTTGCCAACTCTCCCGGAATTCCGGGATTCTACCGGAAAACGGACATAAGATTTTAAAATCTCCCGGCTCCAGGAACGCAAGTAAACGCAGCTTTGGCCTGCTGGCGGGCAGTGGGCCAATGCCGCCACTGGCAGTGGTGCGGGCGGGGCGGCCGCGGGGATTGTGCATCAGCGCACGCGGCGCTGCCGCCGTTCGATTCGCGCGCCCCGCCCCCTCCCTGACCAGCGACGCCGCCGACCGCCCCGCACTTTATTTAGTTGCATAATAAACAGCCAGCATCCTGGACGCGTTTTGTATTTGTAAACATTGCACGGGAATGCGAGGAATTGTTTTTGTTCCTGTTTTATTCTAAATAATGTGTACCTAATGTCGGATTCGGAAGGCTCAACGGCGCAGACACCGCCGAAGAAGAGAAAAAAGTTAAATATCCTACTAGCTTTGATGTAAACTGGTTGAACGATCCTCTGTTTAGTTCTTGGCTTAAAAAGCGAGGTGATTTCTCCGCTGAAAGTAAATTATGCAAAACCGATATTTCGGTAAAATAGGCAAAAGAGCTCTGATTGTGCATTCGGAAGGTAAGAAACATAAGTTATTTCTATAAAATAAGTCTTCAACACCATCCGTTTCCGGTTTTTTTGTGCAAAAGCATTCACAAGAAGAAGATCTTATAACTGCCGCAGAAGTCCCATCTGTATATCATGGAGTTAAACACCATCACAGCTACTCAAGTCAAGACTGTAATAATAAGTTGTTTCGAACTTTATTTCCTGATTCAGAAGTTGCAAAGAAAATAGCGTGTGGTCGAACTAAAGCTACAACTATTTGTGAAAATGTTCTAGCCCCGCTGTCGCAAGAAATACTGCTATCTGAATTGCATGATTCAACATATTTTTCTATTGGCACAGATTCTTCTAACAAAGGAAATTTAAAAATGTTTCCAGTAACTGTGCAATGGTTTTCGCTTAAAGATGGTTTGAAACAAGGTTTACTTGACTTTTATCAAGACCCTGCTGAAACTAGTGAAGCTATTAAAACACAGCTCTGTAAAGTTTTACAGGAAAATGGCTTATCCTGGACATCAGTATCTTCTCTATACGCAGATAATGCTTCAGTCAACTATGGACTTCACAACTCAGTTTTTCAAAAACTTAAAAATGAAAATTCTAATATTTTGAAGGCGAATTGTAAGTGCCACATTTTACACAATTGTAACAAACATGCATTAAAAACTTTACAGTTTGACGTAGAATCTTTGGTATTGAAAGTTTACAGCGAATTTTCTGCGTTTGCCAAGCGAACTGCAAAGCTTAAGGAATTCTTCGATTTCGCTCATTTGGAGTACAAATCTATTCTCCGCCATGTGCCTACACGATGGCTATCATTGCTTCCAGCTTTAGACAGACTTCTTTTAAATTGGCCTGCCTTGAGAGAATATTTTCTAAATGAAGGCGAAGATGAATGTGCAGCAATCATTTGGAGTACCTTTAAAGATGAGAACTGTCTTCCATTATGCTATTGCTATTTTATTCACAATATTATGCAAATTATTGATACTGCTATAAAAAACTGGAAAGTGACTATATTGCATGCACTGAACTACACACGATTATGACAGAATTGCAAACTAAAATCACTAACAGAAAGAATGATAAGTTTTACGGACAGTCAGCGACGCAATGTCTAAGGAAGTTGACGGAGAGTGATCAAAATACTTTTAAAGAAGAGGCAGACAAATATTTGGATGTTGAATTTTATGATTTTATCGTTTCTAATCAAAAGGTATTACAAGCAGCTCGCAGTGTAAAAAAATACAACTTTAAATAAAATATGTTTATCCTTTTTTATTTATTTTTTCACCTCCCGGATTTCTGATTAACTGAGTTGGCAACCCTAGTACGAAGTCGCGGGCAAAAACTATAGGTATAAAAAGATATTGATATTAGACGAAGAAAACGCAGTGCATGCAGGCAGAACCGACACTATCTCTACGGCATAAAGTCGCTTCCCGCCATTTGTCCATCTGTACGCTTTCTTTTTAACTACGCTACGGATGTTAATGCGGTTTTCACTATAATTTTGATAATTTCTTTCGGAAGGTTTGTATGTTTAACAAATTGTAATTAAAATTATAAACCGTGTAGAAAGGTCGATGTTTTGCCAAGTGTCGAAAAAGCTATTTTTGGGCGCACATCAGTAAATATTACCCGTGCGAAGCCGAGGCGGGTCGCTAGTCTTAATTAAATTTACGAACAAAAGCGTTTTTTAAAGGGGTCATCTTTTGAAAGGTACATAAATGATTACTCTTTTATTTCACAGCTGGCTGGAATCTCAGTTACGAAATGTTTGCACCTACAAAATGTCCTATTGGGGAAAAAACATCCTTAATTAATTCTGCCTGTCGAAATTTAATAAAAAAATTTACCAATTAGCATGTTCATTAAAAAAATAGGGAAAAAAATACTCACTCTTTCAAATGCCACCACCATCCTTCCTTATTAAGATTCAGGAAAGAAAGATTTTCCGAAACAAATATCATGGCCCAGAAGACAAGCAGTACAAATCCGTGGCCCTTCGGAGGGACGGACGGCAGGAGAAACCGCCTCTCCAGTACTGCTAGGTAGGCCGACAAGGGAAACACTACTAATGTTATCACTAAAGCTAGTAACTGTAACAAAAATAATTACATTTAACTATGTTAAAAATACAAAGCGACATTTCCATGACAATTTTGGAACATATGTATGCAACATATGTCTACAATGACGCATGCGAAAATCCGCGGCGTTATTCCGATCAAACTTTTTCTCTTAGAGGTATGTAACAATGTTTATCAGCAGGCTGCTAACAAATAAGTAATAGCATCAATTTCCAAAAAGATCACTCCTAAAATTGCTATGGTTGATACTAAATAAGAGCTTATTTAAGCAAAAGTTAACTTGCATAGCCGAGGTAACTTTTTCATATAGTTAGCTCAACATCTGAAAGGAGATTAGAAAAACACATACCATATATCCATAAATAGATCCTCCTTTAAATACAAAAGCCTGTAGCAGGAATCTTATCACAGCCAGCACTGGTACAAACAAGGTGAAAAACAACTGCACGGCAAATAGACGTGAAGTTCTGACATCCACCACTTCTGTAGCATATCTGAAAAGATACAGCTTTTTACTAATAGTACCAGTAAAAACAAATAATGGACAAATTAAATGCCATTTCCGTAATACATAAATCACATATTCTTTCACAATCGAAAGAACTTCCAGGTCTAATGGACCGTTCATATGTTTAAAAATTAAAATGCTCGAAAAAGTAAAACATGCAATACAAAAACTGAAAACTAAATACTGAATATACGATTGATTACATGAAATTATTATTTTTCTAGTAACCAGAGTACTGGGGTGCTGTGACAACTGTTTTGGCCCATGTTTGGTTGATTGATTGGTGACACAGAGTTCAGTCCAACGACAATAATAACTAAAATTTGTTTTCTAAGGGTTGATTTACATAAAATGTACATGGGTACTTTGGTCTAAAAATATTTAAATTGAAGTAAGTATAGATGTATTAGATTAGAACTACTAGTTATTTTAATAAATGAGATCCTTTCTAGAGTTCCGAACATACGTAAGAAACTGAACCCTTGTAGGATCACTTGGTTGTCTGTCTGTCCGTCTGTCACAGCCAATTTTCTCCAAACAAATCTTTAACGGGACCAATTCTGTTGAAACACATATGAACTTCTGTGACCTAAACACGCAACGTGATAGGTAAATAAATTAATTTTAAATATGGGGGTTCCTTTCAGGGACAAACTAGAAAACTTCAAAAAACATATTTCAACCGTGTGACATATCAAATTAAAGGGCTTTCTGTGAGGGTTTTAATTATCTTTTTTTCATAATTTTAAAATTAACAGTTTTGAAGTTATTCAAGAAATTAGACGAAAAATGACTAACAATGCAGATACTAGTTCTTTGCATATAGATTACAGGAAATCCTATAAGAAGCCTATCATGTTAAAATAATATGTTACAAAAATGAAAATCGTTCAGAACCCTTTTCACGCAAGTCCGACTTGCATTTGGCCAGTTGTTTTATGTTTATATCTATTATTTTATAATATGTATTATTTAAATAGGAGGGCTAATTTTACATTAATTACCATACTGAAACATTCTTATCAATGCATTAAAATGTAATCAGAATTCAGAATAATTAAAATATTTAGTCACAAAATGCCAATATGTTTTATTAGATCAATTATATAATATCAACATGACTAGTACATAAATGAAGTGGATAACAATTGATAACAAATAAATAAGCATTGTATAAATTAACTGATAACACTTACACTTACAATATTGTAGAATGCAAATACATACTTAAAATACACAGGTCATTAAATATCCTTGTTTCTTACAAGTCAATTTTTGAGGATGTTTTTCCTACTCAACTATTTTGCCATATGTCATCTAATATTTTTCTTATACAGACTGTTCAAATCATAATTAAATTTGTACATTTTGCCACTTACAGATGACAAATTACAACATGTTGTGAAAATATGAAAATCAGAAGTTTTCAAGAATGTGGTTTTACAAGGTGTACATAATATTGTGTAAAATTATTGACCCCTAGTGGGTCAATAATTTTGTAAAGTTGAATAAAATTTACATAATTCCCTTCAAAAAATTCTCAGTCAATGTCATGAGCATGGACAGGATTATCATATTTAAATTGTTGACTGAGAAGTTAATTTCAATGTATTTGGTTATAAAACAGAATCAAGTTGTTTCTTTGCAAAAAACCAAAGTGGGTGACAATCAATGAATTGGTATAAAATATATTACAGCATAATCTAATCATAAATCATCCACATACCTTTTATACATTACAATTTGAATCAGTCCAAATACCAATAGGAATCCACCAATGAAGATAGCGGAGACTGTTTCCATAAAGCATTGAGATATTCCATGGTCCACCCAGATCTCTCCCAGGGTCACGTTAGGGGGGCAATATTCCATCATTTTGCTGCAAACAATTAACTGTATTTAATGTTACTTAAATATACTTCTTAAAAACTTATGAAGTTAAACAAACATTTTGAATTGAAAGTGCAGTCTTAGATTGAGCTAAGAAGTTTCTCAAAATATATTTATCATAGAGACATAACGCGCATGTTACGCGCAGTAGTGATAGTGCAACAAATAGTATACAAAAATTACAACGCAAAAATAATTGTAAAACTTCATGAAAGTATACAGCATAAACAATATTACTTACATTGCGGTTAAGTCTACAACGCGGGTTTGACTTGAAATTTCATCAAAACACACTGCCGGCTAACTCATATTGCCTTATCAAAATGCCATTTCATTTCATTGAAAATTAAGTTTTATATTTTGACAGCTTATGACAGCTCCATTGACATTTTATTTCATTTTGGTGAACATTTTCAACGCAGCCAAAGTATCAGCAGTTATTCAGCCAATGTTTTCTTTTTATGACGTAGACAATAAAAATGAAGCAATTCATTCAAAGAAATCACTTCGATAACCTCACGAAGGCATGAAATTAGTATTATTTAAATAGCGCATAATACTGTAGGTAGACAGTAACGTATCGTAGTGTCAGCCTAGATATAGACTGTGAACTACAAATACTACAGGGAACGTGCGCGGTGAATACAGTGCCAACCAGTGCAATATTAGCATTGACGCTATTGTGCTGCCAACTATAGCTCCTATACCTACTCTCTTTAGGGGCACATGCACTGCGAAGATTGTGCCATCTAGCGTTGCTAATACAAAACTTTTACGAAAAAAAATCTTGACATTGATACATCTGTGCGTTCCTGCATGTTTCCAAACTAACTGAAACGCGATGCAGGTAACGAATGAAAATCACCGCACGCTTGCTCACCTCCATACACCCATCTACGTGTATTCACTCGCGTTCGTTCGCTCGATCCCCATCTGTGTGTCTGATCTGTCATTACAGAAAACAAAACTATGTCATCTGAGCAACTTTGCGGTTGTGCGAACATACAATAATGATTGCTACTCCTACAAAATTGCATATCTTTTTATAAAATATTTTTTTAGACGCATACGCACTGAGGTATCCAAACTTTTCTCTCTATGTACCAGGATAAAATAATTACAAAACTTGTGTTCCATAGTTTGCGAGCAAGCAGGATGTGAGCTTGAATTACTTCTACTAAGTTTTATAAAAGGAAACAAATTACTATTAAGAATAATGTTTTCGAACTCACCAAACTAATTAGAGATATTACTTGATTTTTAAGGAGACACACTGGACGAAACTTTGCCTTTTTGCATAGTCTAAACATTTGGTGGTGATTTTCTGTCCACATTTCCCCGATCGATCCGTGGTTATAAGATGAGAAAAGTAGGAGAGATCAGTGTAACTTCTTTCGACTTGTTTATTTTATTTGTAGATTCGTACAGCTGTGTTGTTGATAAATTGAATTTGAAAGTCATAAAAAATATTTATTTCAAATTAAATTCAGATCAGAGTAATATAATCAGGTGTATTTATATATAAGTTATGAAATCTTTTAATGTTTTTATGACTCGCAATTTTTGGTCTCCTGTTACAGACACGATGCCACATTCTCATGTCATTTTTGAAATCGCCAGCGACTAAAGCTTAAGCGTGTGGACCAAGCATTACTTTGCCACGGCAATACGTGATCTTCAACGTTTTGTATTTTTACGATGAAAAGCATTTTGTTCTCAGGATTATGAAAGATTATTTATGAAGAAAACACAGATTAATATTGTCAGTAAATCTGTTTCTTTTTTCATGGTTTTTCGATTTATAACTTATCGTGTTTCTGAACGAAAAACGGTACAGTGCTTGAGTGTGTGTGGGAAATCTTATAGCCTTTGTACGTGTTTACAACACTCGAAATCATTAGTGTGAGTTCACAGTTCCGGATGTGTGTGTGGTCGCGGAGTGACGGGTGTTGGATTAGATTACGTTTTTAGCGATTGTAAATCATTATTTGGTATAGCTTCTTTCCGTGTAATATCTGCTACAATTAATTACAAACTTAACTTTTATCTGAAATGATAATTTGCAAATAAGTTACGTGGTCCTATGTTAATAAAAAAATATTCTGCGAATGTGAATGATCAGCATGTGTCACCACTCATCAACAAATTCTGTGAAACGGTGAACAGTCGCGATGTGAGGAAAGTTATGACTATCAGCTGAAATCAACTTGAGTTAGTTAGTGTTTGTGTTGCGGACCAGTGTTATTTATTTTTTGTCTGGTGAAGGTGATAAATTGAGACTCAAAATGGCGGACCTCGAGGCTGTGCTGGCAGACGTCAGCTACTTGATGGCTATGGAGAAGTCGAAATGCACTCCAGCAGCACGAGCTAGTAAAAAGATAGTTCTGCCAGACCCAAGGTAATGTCCCCAGGCGTAAAACTACGCCATGCCACCCCGGTCGATGATGTTTACACGATTTTATGAAACAAAATGAACTTGTTTACAAAATTGATTTTATCATGATTTATTAAGAATTCCGTTTAATCTATGGGGAAATAATGAGAAAATCACGTAAAATTACATTTCCTTGTAGAGATTAATTAAGCAGATCAAAGTCTAAACTGTTGAAGTTAGGATACTCTTCTGAATTGAAGTTGAGATAAAAGATATAGTAGAACTATAGGAGCTATGACAAAGTTATTGACTGTTAATGACCAATGTTTTGTTCATTTAATGTTATTAAACAAAATGGATATAAATCTAGGTCATTAACATCTGTTGAGGTCATTGCACTGAGAACATGTAGTTATGATCAGATGAAATCAGTTTCAATAATCTGGTTTTTTATTCATTTCTTTCCCAGTCAGTATATTAATAAATTGAATTTATGAATAATTTAGATACCTATTATAATCTTGCTTTTGATTTTACCTACTTTGGATACATATGATGCATTTTTTTGCATTTTGGGTCTGATGGCCTCTCATTCAAATTTCCCTATTATATTTTCCAAAATTATAATAATGTCAATAAATGTTGATTATAAATACATTTTTAGATAGGTATTAAAAACATGCATTACATTTACTCAACTTTTATCAATAATTAGGAGTTGGTTTACTTGTATTAAAGTTTTAATAGAAGTATGGTCAAGCCAAAGTATGGAAACATGCTATCATAGAAATTCTCATTTTTTTTAGTCTACTTTTAGCTAGCCTTGACATAAAAGGATTTAGTGTCAAAGATAAGAAGTAGCACATCTAGAAATGGATTTAACATTGTTTAGCAATTGGAACTTATTTTTAACCGACTTCAAAAAAAAGTAGGAGGTTCTCAATTCAGTTGTTTGTTTTTTGTTTGTTTCTTACCTCATAACTCCATCATTTATGCACCGATTTGAAAAAATATTTATATGTGAAAGTATATATAATTTTTGATTGGTCCCATAAAAATTTCATCAAAATCTGTTCAGTAGTTTGGTTTTTAAATCAAAATAGCTGGAAAAAAAATGTCATCCAAGTAAACAAAATTGTATATTTTGCTGTTCTGTGACTTTCCAGTGGTGTTGTTAGGTGTGGGGAACCACTAAAAAGTGAAAAATATATTTTTTTTTCAAGTACAATGACTTTCAAATAAAAAAATACTACAATGTATAAAATAACTTTAATTTCGGAATATGAAGTTAAAATACTAAGGAACAACCAAATATACTTTCAAAATTATAGAAAAGTTATAATATTTATTACAATCTTACAGAGTTAGCAATTTTCCAGGAAATTCATAAAGA
Source organism: Mamestra configurata (assembly GCA_002192655.3). Lineage (NCBI taxonomy): Eukaryota > Metazoa > Arthropoda > Insecta > Lepidoptera > Noctuidae > Mamestra > Mamestra configurata. Next base: position 382,926 of record NDFZ01005221.1, on the reverse strand, counting down.
ATTAAAATTACACATCATTCTCCAACACTATTTCAATACTCCATGCCAAAAAGAAATACAATTGTATCACACAGTTCAGGAGCCTGGTTTGATTCATTACCTGGATTTCTTGCTTAAACTTAAACATTACTGCCTTAATAATCTGCATTGCCCATTAATTATACATCAAATGTTACTGTACTATTTATTCATCATGAAAATAGTTCTCTCACAAACTTTTATTCTGGTTTGACCTCAAATTTTTTCAACAGGAAGGAATGTGACAATTAGTCTGTTACTCACAATTCTGATACCCTATGTAATCTGATGACATGGCCCCTGATTCATTTAAGTGACTCATTCCTGAATTGAAGCTACTAACAGATGTTTTGGGTCAGTCAAATTAGATTAGATATTTGGATTATACACTTTTGAGCTGACTATGATTTTAAACAAAGGCATTTTTAAAATGTGCCACAGAATAATTGTTTATTGTGTTTGTCACCAAAAAGTATGGAACTTTGGTAGGCAGTACTAATTATATGGCTAATTTCAGTTTTGCTTGCTCAAAAAATAAAATAACACTTGTAAAATAATAATACTTACTCACTTTTTTATTCACCAGTATCATCATAATCATGATAATCATGGTTTTCCAAGAATATAAAAGAGGCCAAAAATACATATAATAATTAGGTGGGATTGCAAAATAAAATAAAAATCTTAACAGGGTATAGAATAGGAATTATACAAATGAAAGAATAGAAATGATAATAGAAGTGAGAAATGACTTCTTAATTCTAGTTTATTACTTTAAATACTAACAATTTTGATGATTTTGAGCTAACTTAAAATAACACAATGTGTTATCAGTTAGCTAATCATAATTTACAACATGTGTGCACTCTGATAACAGTATATTATTAACATAGTTTATAATGCAGCAATTCTGTTTGATTGCAACAAACAACGATTTTCGATAGATAAAATACTTAGGTACTTTTACAAAAAAAAAAACGATGTTTATAACTAGTTGATTAAACAACAAATTAATACATTGTATTGACAATATGATGGATTGATCCTGTGAAGAATGATATCTCTAGAAAGGGTGTGACTGTTACAGAAAATTGCAGACTCCGTAAGATTGTAATAAATATCGTTATTAGATTATAATTTCTAGAAATATTATGGAAAAATAGTTTTTTTTAAATCCCATCCAAATTTAATAGTTTCCAACATATCCGTGTCTTATTAAGAAAACGTATTTTACAATTTCACGCGGTATTTTACAATTTTACGATGGTTGCAATTTTCTGTTTTATTAACTGACTGAAGATGACGACTAACAGCAACTCAATGATTTGGGATAAGGCCAAGAGAATGACGATGGTGCATGGCCACAAACAGCCGAAAAATCTCGAAAAAATAACTGGCAAAGAGTAAAATAAAAGCGCAAAGAAAGGAAAAGAAACAAGATCTCGATTTGCCTATCCAACATAAACCTTATGTTGAGTATGTTCAATAACTGAGTGATTACTAAAAAAACCTTGTTGATTAAATATTCGAAAGATGATACGACTACGAGCTCGTGACAGCTTTACAGAATTTCCGCATATAGTGTCACCGGAAAATGATCATCTAGTAAAGATTTATTACAATCTTACGGAGTATGCAATTTTCCGGTGACATATACAACTCAATTTCGGGATGTTCGTGTTTGAAAGTGTGTCGCTTTATAACCGCACGACTTAAAATACCTGTAGAACGAAAGCAAACCGCCGATAGACCGCAACAAACCAAAATAGCTTTGAAAATTTAAATCGGATGTTTCGATAAATCAATGCATCCTCGTAAACTACTACGACTACGCCTGACTGGGCACTACTTTAACTAGGCAGAAACTACAGCCAACCTGCTCGTGCGCGTGCGTATACTACGAACCTGGGGCCCTACTATGAAGTCTTAAAACGACCATGATTCAGCTCTAAGAGGGAGACGGAGCAATACATAGCGAATAGCACTATCCCTTTTACATCATCGGAATTGGATGGCATTAGCACGTCATAGTAGGGCAACTGACCTTTCAGAAGAACATCACCAAAACTCAACGGAATAGCATTCACGATCCCTGAAGCTCTCTGACCCTTGGGATGTACCACAATCACAATTTTATTAACAGGAGTCACTGTTGTGTTTCGTCGTCGTAAATATATTCGAAAACTCGATGTACTATAATATAATTTAGATTGCTTTGCGCCACGCTAAAAAGAACGACCGCGTACTGTTTGTTAAGTACCTATTATTTATTTATTTATTATACACTTTACTGTACACCAAAAGTAAAAAAATAGGAAACTTAAAACTAAAACACATACAATGGGCCTATTCTTCTTCTATTCGTGTCGATGTCGTGGTTAACTCCTTAGATTATTTGGGCCCGATAGGCGGCTACGTTAATTGCAGCATTGGTCGCATTCATTTAATCTTGGAATCTTCGGAAACATCATACCTACGCAGACGAAGATTCTTCTGGGAGTAAAGTTGGTTGAACGACTAAGCAAAGCTAAGCACGACACGAAAAAAACTTGTTTAAACAAAAGTTTACAATACATTCGATAGAAGATTCAGACTAAACCCTTCCCATAATGCAACATGGAAAGAAAGAAAAAAATATTATTTTTCACAAAAAAACGTACAAGTGCAAATAAAAGTTAAATACATATACTACTAGGATTGCTAAATGTGATGATAAACGATTTGTTGATAATAATTCGTCGTTCGACAGTAACATTAATATGATGAAGTAGCTGCCCTACAAGCTCCCGCAGAGTCCCAACATCGACATGTAAGACCACGTTTCACCTCGGGATAAATATAAGTATTCAAAGAGAATCGCACTCTGCAGGCCGAATAGTAAATATGAAATAGGAAAGATGCGTGCTGGTCTAGTCGTGGCAAATCTATTTGCCTTTTCAAGGAACCACGTTCTATGGGTTAATAGACTTTCTTACAATACATTATTCTGTAAGGTGAAAACATGGTTCGCAAGCCACTCTCGCGAACGATGTTTTCTCATCGCATCTTTATTATCCCACTAATATTGCTTATTTGAAAGTCTGCATGTTAGTTCATGAATCATGCCTCAACGGCTTAAAGGATTTTGGATTAGGTCAATTTGATATCAATTTCCGCTACTCACACGGGCGGAACCGCCGACATAAGCTAGTGGAAGATACATATTTGAAGAAGAAAATGGGCATTAAAATAAAAGAAATGCCAAGCGTTTTTATTTTCATCGAAAACTTGATGAGTGTTCCGGGAAGCCTCGCTACGGACTAGGTGAATGAAGCGATTCTATTGATCATCCTTGCACATCTCTGGTGGAAACGCACCCTTATGCTAAAAGCAATCCACTGACTGCAAAGGTTTTATTGAATAAAATAAAAAACTCAGAAATATAGAATTGCACGATCGCCGATCAAACATAATAAACCTGAATATTCACGAATGTCGTACGTGCATCAACTTGATTATTTCTGATGCGTTTACCATCCATGTATGAAGTGTTTGCCTTCATTTTCCGTTTTACCAGGAAAATAGAGACGATTTTCTTTTGCATAACTTTGCTGATTTTATTTGTATTCGTTTGATTTGTAGAGATGTTTTGGTACCGACTTCTTCTACTAGATAGCCAAGATGTAGACGCTTACATGTTCTTGCTAACATCACTATGCAAGATGCGAAGTAAGCACTACTAAGTTTACCGTCGCGTTACAGACGGGCTCGTAAAAAGTTCAAAGGCACGTTCTCACCAAAAATATGGTGGTCGCGACACGGTAAACAAAACGATAAACTAACATTTTATTTAAGTCGTGACTCCGTAGCTTTGTTATACATTTTATTGGTGAATTTGTGACGAATTAAGTAGCTTTAGGAGTCTTTAATAATACATTGAAGACAATTAATGTCTTCTCATAAACATGGTCAGAGGACTGACAGAAAATACTAGGATCAATACAATGGCATAGTATAGTAGCACACTAGAAAAATCCTGGTGCCTTTTTTCTCAACATCATTCCCACCAAGAAATGTGATCATCTGTGCTCTGCAAATTACTGGCGAAAACCAAGTTCTTGTTATCTCTATATATAGCATTGTATAACAACTACATTTTTATTTGTTTCAGTGTTCGAAGTGTTATGCATAAATATATGGAAAAGAAGAATGAAGTAAATTTCGACAAAATATTCAATCAAGTCTTAGGTGAGTACTTCCTGAAGATCTGAGGTTACATTAATTTATTTAGCGAGAACTGTTACGTAGTGTGGTTACTCCACGGTCTTAAAAAGTACAGCTCTGGCTGACACGAAGGAAGAAAGATAAATGTCAAGAATGAGCCAATTTCGTCACTTCCTAACTTTAAATTGATGGGTACTTAAATCGATAACGCACAGTAAAAAATATAGTGTAGCTGGAGGTGAATAATTGTAGAACAAACAGTAAAAAGTGTTCCAATGGAGCAAAAGAAATAAATCGGGCAATTCCAGAAAGAATTACGGCTTTTCGTAAACATATTGCATGGTCTTTGTGACTGTGTAAAATTGAGAGCGCTACAGCATGATTATAGATCGCGTTCATCATGTTTTGATCAACTGTATCCGTCTTCCACGATCGTTGAACGGGTAATTACCCCTCATTCTATTTCGGGTACTATTTTGATTAGTTTAACTCACAGTCCATTGCAGGACTAACTGACACTACTTGAAATGGCACTTCCTAATGTTCGGCGCTGCCTTGTCTTGTTTAATGGGTGCAATAGCTTAAAACGTTAATTGTAATGGACGTTAACGCACCATGTTGTTTAGAAATATATTTCGGGCAGTGCGGGTCGTGCGAAAGTAATCAAAACCTCAGCGTAGTTCCTCGTTAGCAAAGCATAAATAGTTGGTAAATTGGGACAACTCATAAACTAAGGTCGTTTTTGGAGCACGTGCAGCTCTTGGAGCTCATGCACATATTGCACACCGGGTTGGAAGACCTTTGGAGGATACCATATTTGCACCTTTTCACAATAGCCTATTTACTATCCGAACGCAAGTTGCGGATGCAAATTTGAAGACTCATGCCCAAACGTATTCAATGCAAGCTTTACATTATGATAAGCCGATTTCATTCCAACATTACAATTTTATCGAAGGAAAATAGTGCTCGGTCTTGTTCAATCTTTCACGTCTCCCAAGTTCCTCGGCAGTTCGGCTTAGATTAGAGACAACATTATTGGTTGGTCGATGCTAAAAGAAACAGTGTTGTGTAAACACGAGGGCCCTTTGGCCTTTGAGCCGTTTCTTTTCGAGCGATTTACGTCTGCGCTTTTACAATTGCTTCGTAGATTGAACGAGCACTTATGTCGTCTGATCACACGTCCATGTTTGCTATTATTCTTCTTTGATGTTTGTTTTGTGTTCTAACTAAAAACAACACATTGTTTTTCTCTTATATAGATAGAGATTTGAATTTAAACTGAAACTGTGTCCACCATTTAGCAGAGGTTGCCTGAATAATCATTATTAATAATTTCGCATCATTGTGGCTCTCATGCATGTATGCTCTCTGTAAACAAAGGTTTCTTACAGTCTACAACGAAGATAAAAATAGTGCAACGTGCAGACCATTTGTTAATCGTATCAGTTTGAACCGGTATGTATCGCAAGCGGGTGTAGTACGCCATTGATTTAAGTATTCCAGACAAGTTTAATTCAAATTCACTTTCGTAACAACTTTCTTGCGGGGATTTGTATCGTAAACAAGATTAAACGTAAGCGAGGCGAGTAGGCCGCGTCGTTGGTTCCGCACACAGCTACGCACGCCGTCGGATTATTGCCGCTCTGCGTACAATTGCTTTCCCTCTAATGAAGTTGTCTCATGTCGCTAAGGATAATTTTCTTAGTCCTAGACTTTGTTTTGCCGAGTGCCTTTTTTTCTGATAGTCTAGTTTATCCTATTTTATAGAAATTAAGCACTAAAATCTATTTCATCAATCTAGCATCCAATTTAAAACATGGGACAATAGCCAAAAGATGATTAGAAATACGTCACAGGTCTAGTTATTTGGAGCTTGATGAAGGCAAAGCCTGGTGTTGACATAAGTGTCAATCTGTTATATGTCAGATAGATACAGATTGCACTGCAGCTGTATACTAGGTAGGCCCTCTGGGGCTCGGGTACTTCGATATCGAAGATTTCTCTCGAGAAAACATCTAGGTTTATGACACACTTACAGGTCTCAAGCTTTACTTGTATTACGTTTGAACAACCGAAGTAACTTTACATATAATTGGAAAACTAGCCTCCCTAATGTGTTTCTATAATAAACTACTAATTATGGTAATACACAAAGCCATTTACTGGCAGTTAAGTGAACACGAAACGTATATTTCTTTCGAAGAACAAAGGAGAAATGTTTTATTTAACTTCATTTTTAGCAATAGAACAAATGATTTAATTTTTTACTGTTTGCAACAGAAACATAACATTTGCGTGAATCAGCACTCGACTATTTGATTAAAGCGTTAGTGTTGGTGCTCAGTTAATTACTTGTCTACGAAGTGAGCATTTTCTGTGTATATTGCAAGCCACAAGTTTTCCATCTCGATATTGCCTCTACAAGTTATTTTCCCAACGAGAAAATTGCTTTGTAAGCTTGTTAAAACAGCTTTACCGGGTCCGTCAAAGGTCCCTGCTACATCTTTCGTCCACATACGCTACAAAATTTCATGTTTTAAACATAACATTTTTTTGTGTGAAACTTGTATGAAACCCGACTAGTAGAGCAGTTTTCTATCAGCAAATAAAAAAAATGTAAATGGATCAATACTACAAACCCTAGTAACAGTTATCATATTGTGTAAAAATGTTAGATAGTTTTTTTAGGTATGTGATCCAATGATGCAGTTTTAGTATTCATCAAAATTGGGCTCGAGACTCCTTTCAGTATTTTTCGCTAATCCTCATAGTTAAGGATTTAGCCATCCACGTACACTTTAAAAAATTCAACCTGTATTATATTGGTTATGCTCTATTAGGTATGATTTTAGTGGATAGAGAGTAGAGTTTTTGTCAGCAAAGCTTAGCTATTCGCAATAATTCCTAAATATAGAAGTATTTCCTAAATATTTTGGAACTATAAATATTTATACATTTATTGTACTGATTGCTACGTGTGTCAGCAACTTGAATGTAGGACAAACAGATTCGTCTTTTTTGAGAGTTTCGAAAGCCTAGGTGATTAGGGGTTACGTTTACGGAGATAGAGCACGGGGATAATACGAGAGGATCCTTATCTGGCCTATATATCAGTGACCCTCAGCGGATCAAAAGACAATACCATTGAGAGGAATTTCTCAAAGCCAGGAGACTATCTGCTTCCCAGACATGAGCAGTTGCGTTGTGAGTTTACATACGTTGGAAATAAAGTAGATTGTCCTAGAAAATGTAAGTAAAATAATGCTGTTAGTTTAGAATTGTTCAAGAACGCTGTTTAGTTTAGTTTGTTGAACTAGAAGGTATATTGACTATTTCTCATCCGGCCACATTTGAATACAGGGACTTTATTTGTGTTTGTAGCTTATTTGTACTACTACGATCGTGGTTGGTGTACTTATAGTGTGCTTTTTTGTGTCTATGACTGGAATTCATGTGCCGCGACTAAGTTTATTAACTATACTACTAGATAGGTATGTATAAGGGTATAAAACCGGGAAATCCCGGCCCCGAAAATACCGGGATTTCCCAATCCTTTTCAGTTATTGAAAGAACCGGGAATTCAAAATGCGCACCGGGTTTGCGGGATTTGGATTTTCGGGACTCAACAAACATTTTTTAATTACCTATACGTTTATGGTTTCCATCATCAGATTCTTGTTACCAACTGCAGTGACTGGTATCTGTCACCGTCTATGTTTCCGAACGCATACAACGCTAATCTCTTCTAAATCGTATCGATATCGATATCGAAAAAAAAAAAACATTCTTGCACTGCTTCAGATGACAAAAAAACTACGGTAGGTCTCAATTATGTCGGTCACAGCATCAAAAATAACCATTCTTCTTTGCAAAAATGTTTTTTTTATAAAACAAAATAAACCAATGTTATAAAAATGTGAAAGTAACTATAGGCTCTCTTTTTTGTTAGCTACATTTTCTCGCTAAAACCGATTAAGTACTGAAAAAAATTTGATGAATTTTGGAATTCTGATAAATTAGATCTTAGAACAGAACATAGACTACTATACTTTTTATCCCAGGAGTATGATACCCCGTGATAAATACGTACTTTAATACGTTCGAAACCGCTGGCACTTTAGCACGCGTTTATTTATTAGGTCAACGATTTAAGTTGATTGTGTGATTTTGATTAGAATAAATACTAAAAATATTATTCTTATTTAGTACCTATTTAAATATCTCATGTCAAAAAACTAAAAAAAAAAACCGGTTTATCCCGGTTCTCCAAAATTATAGTCCCGAAATTCCCGGTTCCTCAAAATAGAACCGGTTCTCGATTCCCTAGTCGTGACAATAGATTTCGCAATAGCATTTCAACATAGCACACAACACAAAGACTTCTTATAACACAAAGCACAAGTCCGATCCTGCATGGAGTATTGCAGCCACCTTTGGGATGGCTCAGCTAAATACCAACTTGCCGCGCTTGACTCGGTGGAACACAGAGCTAAAAGGCTCATTGGCGACGTAAGGGTGGTGGATGCCAAGCTTCACAGCTTGGCTCATCGCCGCAAGGTTGCCTGCTTGTCGGGCTTCTACAGATTGTACTTCGGGGAGAGTGTCCAGGAACTCCACGATCTCATCCCACCGGCCCCCTTCTACCATCGGACATCTAGACGCACTGCAAGTTACCATCCCTACCTTGTTGCTATTCCACCAATTCGCACTAAACGTTTCCAAACGTCTTTTATAATGCGCACAGCAAAGGAGTGGAACTCTCTGCCTGCGTCTGTGTTTCCGAACGCATACGACCCTAATCTCTTCAAAATTAGAGTGAACAGGCTTCTTCTGGGTAAGCTCGCTCCATCGTCGACTTTGTCTCTGTCATCTATGACCTAGACCTCTAGTCTAGGTCATAGATGACATAGGTCAAGAGCAAACCCATATTAAATAAAAAAAAAATAAAAAAAAACACTGAGGTAAGTAGATGACCAGATAAATAAAAAACCTTATATTTATGAACTCAATTTTATAATGGAAAGTGAAATATTAATTTATTATGACTCCGGACTATCCTCCAATGATCTTATTTAGTACCTATTAAATATATCTCATGTCAAAAAAGGAGGGTAAGGATGGGAAATCATCAAATGACTTCTTCCGCTCTGGGTGGAGCTGAAGGGCGTGTCAGACTCTTACTGACTAAAACCCATCCGTGTTCCTTCTGAAGCGAAACTGCGTTGCGTTTGCATTCCAGGGCCGCGGTGACTCTTTCGAACAAATTCCGCAACCCTGGCAGGCTCTGGCCCTAGCGGGCCCCGTCTTGTATGCTGACATCTCTTTGAGGCGCGCGTGAAACACAACATCGACCCGGGCCTGGTGGTGATCGGACAGCGAGCCACCCAACGCTCGCCATCCGCAGGCTCCGCAGGAAATCAGTCTTACTCCTCGTTATCATACCGGGTTTTTTTCATTTCCTGACGAAACTGTGTGACCTTTGATCATGCAAAACTAAGTATGAGGTACTTAGTTTAGGTGTCGATCATTTAAAATGCATATTCTTCCTTTAGTCCTACTACTGTAATGCAAAGAACATTATTATTCTAAACGTGTCAAACTATGAGTAAAATTATACAACGCAATACAAACATTTTGCCATGAGGCAGACCTGAGCTTGCAATCAAATTGCCATTTTAAATGTAATCCAAGCGGAAATGATCTCGCCAATTTATTTTTCATTAAGCCCACTTGTCCAAAGGCGCACTTTTCTAGACATTGCAGTAATTTCAATGATATTCTTGATAGTTGGTTGAGAAGGCTATATTGTAGCAAGGCTCCCGGGAACAAGTTACAAACGCAATTTACGGTGGCCCCACTTCGACTTGCAGTAAATAACTTTATCGGCTGCACATTGTAGGGGCACGTCGCGTCGCCGTCGCTCTTTCCCTTCTAGACAATAGCTGTTGGCTTCTATGAAGTCAATGGTTTTATGACAATTTAAGTGTCTTCTGGGATAATTTTCAAGTTTTTAATGACAAAAATGGAAGGAAAGCTTCAAAAGCGCATCCGAGTGTGTTTTATCGTCTCTGTCGAACTTAAAACTTGATGGTGTCAAAATTCTCCAAATACCTTGACTAATGGTATTAAGAAATAGTAACTTATGAAATATTTTAGGTGGGTACATATTTCAAAAGTAACTATTTATAAAGCTAGAAGAATTACAGATGTAGTTTTGTTTAAAAAGTAAATCCTTGACTGAATCCTTGTATCTATTCTCTGACGTCATAATGCATCTTCATGTACGAAGCGAGCTCTAGGTCGGTAACAGGATTTTCATTCCAGTTTCACTGAGGACCTAACTCAGTTACAGTCCTCGAAAAATTACATAATGTGAAGAGCGGCTTACATTCAGCGTTACGCAATCACATCATGTTCTTTTACGTCGCGTTCGTACCAAAATATGTACTTCCCTTTTTTATGAAGTACCCAGTGATACCATTTTGACGCAAACCGTGGACTGCTGTCGTACCAAACGATTATTACGTGTTACGCAGTTACGCACACCACTTATGACTAAATTAGCAGATGCCACACAATCAATTGACATCATACGTATTAATTTACATACACATGTTAAAAATACGCGTGAAGCAACCTTTGAGGTGTTACGTAAACATAACAACAATTTAACGTATTTCTGTATTGTTCCAGGTTATTTATTATTTAAGGAATTTTGTGAACAGACTTCTGACGAACCAGTGCCACAATTAAAATTTTATGAAGAGGTAATAAACCATGTATAGACATTTTTATTTGAAATTGATGTTATGTATATTACATGCGTTTATTTTTTGGCAGATTAAATTATACGAAAAGCAAGAATGTATTGAAGAGAGACGGCGGATCGCAAGGGATATTTACGACAATTTTATTATGAAAGAACTTCTAGCACATTCGCATGTAAGTAAAGAAAAAAATATGTTTATGATTAATCGGAAGACGCATTACCCAACAGGCAGTTTAGACTACCTAGGTGATAATCTTTTGTCTTCTAAGGCGGACAATACACTCAGCGTTTAGGTTTCAGTAGCCAATACAAAATACATAGCAGCTACAGGCAAGCCAGTGTCAGATAAGCTAAGCCAACGTAGCATAGCTGTGCTCTTTTCTATATTTATAATGCACTAGTGGCCGGCCCAGCTTCGCCTGGATGTATATATATATATTTAATTTTCTCTCATTAAATCCTTCTCCTGGCAATAACAAACACAACAAAAAAAGAATTAGCGAAATTGGCCCAGCCGTTCGCGCGTGATGCCGTGACCAAGGGAAATAGGGATTCAGTTTTATATGTGTAGATAGATATGCCTTGCTGATGTACAGAATTCTATCTCCACTAACAAGAAAACAAAAATTATGTCAGACTTGTGTCTTATACCACTTATGTTTCTGCCAGCGTCTGTTTTCCCTTGTACCTTCAAAGCAAAACTCTCCTGTGTTCATTCGGTACATCGTAGACCTCAATCTTCGCTTTCTTCCATCGAGAGTCGAGTACCAGGTCAAGCGCTAGCTCACCACAAAATAAAAAGTCTTTTTTGGTCATTTCATATGGAATGTCATGCTAAAGTACAATTCATGAAGTTCATAAAACCACTGTGTTTGTTAGTAGGAATATCGAAGCGAGCTCCTGTGCCTCGCCCACAGTCTCGTCGCTCGGCGACCGTTCGGTTTTAATTCTTGGGATTATCTCAGTTGTTCTAGGAGATTTGCACTCAGCTTCACTTGCATAACTATCGTTATGTGGATTTATTCCGAAGCTAGAACAAATATTTGATTCAGTTGCATAAAGAAATAATAACCAGAAGCAATTGAACTGCGCTGGTTTTGCGAATAAACTTTCTATTATTGGAGCTACTAACTGCTGTATCAAAGCAGATAAAAAGTCTGAAAGAGCTTATATTCTTTTAAACCTTAAAACAACCATATAAACACTTCAAAATACATTGATTTGATTTACTTTACCTGGGCGCTGTGGTATTCAGTCCAACGAGAAGTCTTTGTAAACCATATTTCAATTATGTAAAAGCTTTTAACCCAATGAAATGAGTGACTACAAAGTGATACGATCTACGTGGTCCATATAGCGATATGGTCGCGGTTTTCGTTTTCAAATAGTTTCTAATCTAACATCTGTATGTTATACGTAAGTTGTAGGGTCCCTATAGATCGGGCCGACAGCGCCTTTGTTATTGGACCTTCTTGTTGCCAAACAGCGCCGTATGTCGGTTATGTTTTCCGACATGCGTCTGTTTTCTCTTTTTGTGGCCAAAGTTTTTGATGAAACTATAATGCAAAGGGTTTGTGCAAATGAACATAAAAACAAGATCCATTCAGAAGTTGCACTATGTTAGTTATGTTGCTCGGCGTCCAAGCTGCTGTTTGCATTTCAACGAGTTTGTATACCATTTTAAAAATAAAATGGTTAAAATTCAAAATCTGTATGAAGTTAGTATAGAAATGCGAAACAAGAGGTCGTAAGCGTTGTATCCGGCTAGAACGACTGTTGTTTGTATAATGAGCCTCGTTAGCGGAGTGTTGGCGTGTTGCCCAAGCGCGTGAACCTTCGATAAATAGCTTAACGGTGGACACTCATTATTTGAAATGTTACCCTTTAACCCTGTAACTCGATATCATCTGCTTATTGTGAATAATGACATGCCCAGTCTTATGACCTATCAACCAAGGACATAATCTAGGTCATTTAAAGTTTTTTCCTGTATAGTTACACACCATTGTAACATTCTTTGTGGTTAATTGAATCCACCAACGATATTTCTTCTCGAATAAGAGTACCTAAAAGAAGAAAAGAAAGTTAAATAGTTACTGCAACGACTAGAGATCGCATTCTCAGCGGGTGACAATAAAAACAAATAACGTTCATGAGCAGTAGCGTCTCTATTGATTACTAATCAGACTAGTTGAGAAACCGTCCGAACTGCTTCAGAATATACTGGATTTTATCACCTCTGTGCAATATTGCCTTAGGTATTAGTACGTGTACACTGTACAGGCAACACTTTTCAGCAAACAATAATATGGTTACTCGCAGACGACTCTAAAGTTCTGCGTTTTCACAGGTTTGTTCGGTATCTATAACAAAATAATATGGATCGTAAAAGTAAAAAAGTATGCATTTCCATTTTAGTAGCTCAGTCGAATTTCTCAAATGACATGAAATGACTCAATTTTCACAAAATGTATTGCAGTTTCCGTTTCTACTGTGAATGTGAAGACCCTGAAAGTTTTCGTGATCGATTCCGTTCAATTATCTAAATATTTGGAAATATGTAGAACCTATTATCTGATATAGTTTTGGAGTAAAAGTTGTTCGTAGTTGGCGGTAATTACAAATCGATGTTGTGTTGTGATAGCTTATAAACATAAATCTCACTATTTGTATATTGGGCTATCAAAGCTATTACCTACCGTCTGTTACTATCTTTTATTTTTTCATAATGTCTGAATGTTATATAATATATGTCACGGGAAAATTGCAGAATCTGCAATTTTCCGGTGACATATCGATGATTTGAAGAAGGTGGCTGGCAGCGGATGGATGCGGACCGCTCAGGACCGGGATGGTTGGCGATCTTTGGGGGAGGCTTACGTTCAGCAGTGGACGGCAATTGGCTGATATGATATACAACGTGTAACAGAATAAACTCAATACGTCTTAAGGGGTTATTGTACTCATCATTATGAACAACTTTCACTATGGGACCAACACTGAAAACGCGAAAAAAATCGATTCCCCCATACATTTCTGGGCGCATAACTCGACAAAATGTACTGAACAACTGATTTTTTTCGCGATTTCGGTCTGGGTCCCATAGTAAAAGTTGTTCATAATGATAAGTACAATGTCCCCTTGAGAGGTATTGTGTTTATTCTGTTACAAGTGGTATGATACTCTGAAGTTAAACGTACATAGGTGTTTTATTATTATAAAAAATGCCCGAAAGAAAATAAACTGGTTACAGAAGCAGCTTAGAAAATCCGTTTATAACATTAATTTATACACCTAAGTTTCATACGTTACGTTATTCCACAGCATGCGTGATGTGTACACATTCCCAGTAACATAATTTATTTATATCTAACCTCGATACTGTATTTGTTTATTTCACTTGTAAATCATATATGTATTTTTTTCAGGATTATTCCAAAGAGTGTGTAGCTCATGTACAAAAATATTTAATGAAGCATGAAGTGCCACCGAACCTATTCGAGGTATGTCCTATCAGGCTTTTAAAATAATTATGGCTTCTTGGTCTATGAAATTCTTAAAAATCAATCGTTTTTCAGCCCTACATTGAAGAAATCTTCCAACATCTTCGAGGAGAACCCTTTAAATTGTTCTTAGAAAGGTAACGAACATTCAAATTCTCTTAAATCTTCATTCTCACGTTTCATAACTATTACAATGACGCCTTCCTTTGTTCCAGTGACAAATACACAAGATTTTGTCAATGGAAAAACTTAGAATTAAACATTCAGCTCACAATGAACGACTTCAGCGTGCACCGCATCATTGGGCGAGGCGGGTTCGGCGAGGTAAGAGCGGCCATTAAAATATTACCCGTAAATAAATACACTCAAAGTACAAAGTTAGTTACGCAAGTCCCAATGTAAGTCCCAAACCTAATATCATTAGCATTCTGGGCTTGCAGCGTGAACGTGTTTACTATATTCATATTCATCTCGACGAACGGAAAGCCGCTACGTAGGTGTAATAAAGCCGTCCTGCTCCCCCACTGGAATAGTGATGGATTTTAACGCCTGTATTTTAATATTACACTTATAAGTACAACGTGATCACTCAAATATGTTGTGTTTTACATAATTTTACATTGTATTAAAATTAGAAGCCGGGTGGTCTTTGGCTATCGGAAAAACGGGTATCTTTGCGTTGAAAATGAAGATTTACGGCATCTTTCAAGCAGAGGGATGACAGAAACTATTCTAGAATACTGTCTACTTGATACATATAACACCAGTTCTATTCAGTTATCTTCATCCAAACATGAATATCTGGGAAAGATCGTTTATTGTCGATGTTGTCTGAGAAAGGTCTACGTTCAACGCTGGATATTTGCTTGGATATTATGTAGTACACTTTTTACAAAATATCTTATTTTGAATGCGGATACTGCAAAAGAAAAAACTATAAAATACTAACTCATACATTGTTGTGAACAGCAAGATTTATCTGATCGACATAAGTTAGTTTTTACGCTCCACAAACGTTTTGTAATATTTGTATTTCGAAGAAAGAAAAGCTAAACGTTTCCTATACTTAGGTATTCATTCTTTTCTTACAGTTCACCAACACGAATGTGTGCTCAAATAATATTTAAAATAAACTGTAGCTTCACGTCTTCGTGTGTTGTACGAATCAATTCGAGCACTTATGTCAGGAAGCGACATGAAGTGCTTGTCATAAATCAGTTCACACGCGACTTCCTATTCAGTTCTGCACTTTACGAAGCTGAAAATGTTCGTTTATTTTGAGTTTTTTTTCCCTCGTTATAGTCACGCTTTTACTCCCTTGCGACGCTGTAGGCGATGGGGGACTTTTTGTGAGGGGAAATTATATGAATTAATTATTGATTACTGTTTTAATTGTAGATGGTTGTAGTTGCTAGTTAATTTTACAGAGCAGACTGCCAATTGCCTATCAAAAAGCCCCAATTACACTTTTTTATTCGGAATCTGAAGATCACAAGCCAATCTTCATACTTGTTTTTCACGAAATAAGGGCTACCAGCGCTTAAACAGAGTTAACTTTGCCCGATGATATCACAATCCAATGATGTAACGAGCAGACATCCCGAACACAACCTTTTAAGAGTATCTACACGTAGGTACAATTTGGCAGCGGCACGTTATGCTCACGGCGCGTACAGATAAATACCTTATTTACATGTACCTTGTATACAGGTGTACGGGTGTCGGAAGGCGGATACGGGCAAAATGTACGCGATGAAGTGCCTCGACAAGAAGCGTATAAAAATGAAACAAGGGGAGACTCTCGCCCTCAACGAGAGGATTATGCTCTCTCTAGTCAGTACTGGGGTAAGTACTTTATTACATTTGTATTTGTTTATGACTTTGTCGCCATTTCGACGTTATTGCGTGTCGAATTGTGTGTGTTCTTGAAGTTTAGTTGTGTGACGAATATGTTTCGGCAAATTGTTACAACCGCATCTTGTGGGTGGACTGCTCGCTTTTAAAATGCTTTAGTGGAATAATTTCTTGTAGCTAGGCATACTGTTGCCACCCAGCCACCGATAAGGTTTCCAAGACTGTAAAAAAGAGACTAATAGACTTTAGCCAATAAGAGAACAACCAAAAAGAATCTACCGGGCGATTCGCCAGATTTTGCATAACCAATCGACTTAAAGCTCGTTACGCCACTAGCATTTTCAAGCACGTTACATTAAAAAAAAACGGCCAAGTGCGAGTCGAGACTCGCGCATGAAGGGTTCCATACCATCGCCTTTATTATAATCTCCCCTTAAAATCGAGCAGAAAACTCAAAAAAACACGTCGCTTGTATGGAGACCCCCTTTCATTTTTACAAACTTTTATTTAACTTGATTTGTTCGGGTGGAGTCTTGCAACTCAATTTTGAAACAGATATCTTCAACCGATTGAGCTGAAATTTTGTATACACGTTCGGTTTGGAAGACAATGCATGGTTAACTGTGTCGTCATTCTAAATCCAACATGGTGGCACACCCAAGATGGCGGAAAGGGCTTTGCTAAGAATAACTTGAAAAATAAAGTGACGCCACTCTAAATCTAATATGGCGGACTTCTAAAGCTTGAAATTCAATTTCGAAGAAAGAAGAAATTTTGTATAAACATTCAGTTTGGATGATAATACAGGCTTAGCTGTGTGACGTTATTCTAAATCCAACATGGTGGAACACCCAAGATGGCGGACTAATTATTTTTAATGCATTCCTACAATATGTGTATCAATGAAATGGCTCGCTGAGAATAAGTCGAAAAATAAAGTGGCGTCACTCTAAATCCATTATGGCGGACTAAGTTTTTAATGCTTGCTTGGTTTTAAATTCTTTCTTTGGTATCAAATGGAAGGACTTACTAAGAATACGAATGCGAGTTTAAAAAAAATAAGATGCTGAACATAAACTCCCTTGCTCCAATCCGTCTGGAGTTTGTGAGAAACGTGTCCAGCGATAACTAAAAAGAAAAAATAAATTAAAAGTAAAAAACCTTTTTAAAAAACAAGCAAAATTTTTTTAAAATTAAATGGGAACCTTTAATTTTCAATTTGTTGTTGTAGCAGCAACAGATAACAACACATACCCTTACAATACCCAATACCCTTAAATAAATTTCAACTGTCTACGTGATTCATGAGATACAGCCCGCTGACAGACAGACGGACGTACAGCGGAGGCTTAGTAATAGGGTCCCGTTGGTTAGCCTTCGGGTACGGGGAACCCTAAAAATGAAAGGGGATTTGTTCTTATGATCAAAAAATTACAAGCTAGAAAACTCCATAACATTATGGCGGTACTCCTGTCCACATGCACACAAGGAACGGCAAACAGTAATTTTCCACTATGTCAGCTGTCTCGTCTATGCGTTCCAACAAAGATAACGATTGTTACACTGACATTGTATTCCCATAGTTTATTGAGGCAAAGCGGATTTTAGTATGGGGTAAGAAAACCGCATCTACGCTGTTATGAAGGATAAACAACATGATTATATAGATATACTAACATAGCTGTAATAATAATATGTATGTGCGATACAGTACAGAGAAACACCCACTCATAACTACGTCCGTTGTTTTTAGATACTGGAATGGAACAATATGCATGTTCTACTATTGTGAGATAAGCACATAAGTTTATAGAGATATACCAATCAAAGAGCCATTTTGGCAAAATAAACTGTAACTGAAAGTAGATCGGACAAATATAGGGAAGTTAAAAGTGGGAAGTTTATTGGTAAATATCAACTGTATAGATGTTAATTTATTAAAAGATACGTGATTTGATTTGTTATTAAATGCAGATTATTCTCTGTAGTTGATCGATTGACGCGAGTAGGTATAAGGAAATCTTACAATAGAATAGAATATTATTTATTTGCAAGCATACGAGTACAACAAGCTGACAAGTATACATTAAGGATTCCGTCATATTCTACCAGGTCACTGGTGTGTTTAAACCTTGATATAAAATCTAAAGCGTGGACTCTGTCTTCTTTAATTAAATATCGATCAGCTATTGTCGCATAGACGTAGTAAAACCATATAAGGACGTACCTACTTGATATTCTTTTTAAAAACCGGCTTCTATCGAGTCGGACTTGCACACGAAAGGTTCCGTACCATAAACCGAAAACAAAACACGTTTCTTGTATGGGGCCACACTGATAGAAGAAGAAATACATTTTCAATTGTCTACCTATTAAATTTCTTGAGATACAATCCATTGATCGACAGACGGACGGACGAACGGATGGATGGACGAACGGACAGTGGAAGCTTGGTAATAGGGTTCCGTTAGTTACCCTTTGAGTACGGAACCATAAAAATTGTAACCTAGCTGTTGCAAGGTGACATGTTTTTTGAATGCATTTAAATCCCAACAGACTTATTGCCTGCCATAGTCGAATCGAGTAATGATTGAAATAATATCACTTTTTACCCGTGTAATGATTGAAATAATATCACTTTTTACCCGTGTAATGATTGAAATAATATCACTTACCCGTGTAACTTTTTTCGCAAACTAAGATGATCCTATTCCTAGATTCAAACAGCGCCTAAATCCTAACAGTTTGCCCCACTAGCGACCTATTTACATTTTACATTTGTTTCTGTTCTCACAAAGCTTTGTTAGCCGTGAATGTGATTTAACGGGTTCCCGAACTAAACTGAATTTAATATCCGCTTGTTAACGTCACCACCCACGCTCCATGTAAAGATACTTCCGTCTATTGCGATCGCCCCCAAAATACTCCAAACTCTCGTATCAATTTTAATTAGTTTCAGCCCCCCAGCCCGGGTAATTCGGCAAATTTCTTTATTATTGCCTTTCTTACCCACAACTCGCAGGCAAAAAATTTCAGGAATTTATTCATTGTAATGAAATAAAACGGGATGGGTCATGGGGTCAGTCCTTTGTTGTAGGGGTGTTGCCCAAATAATGATAACAAAAGTATTTTTTTAAATATATTCACAAACTCAAAGTTCAGGGCAATATACATGATGAATTTATGATTCCATTGCGCATCAAAAGCAATCGACGCGCGTAATGTAATCAATAGATACGAAACATTTCAATGATTCGGAATTTTCTATTGATCTCACCATCATTGTTATTATATGAATGGCATGCATAACGATGTTGTTTGTTTCTGTGCGATGGTATACTGCCATGAGAGGATCGTTCGTTTTAATGAAACCACTGACTCGCGACAAACATACATAATTCTGCATACGTTGGTTTAGTATCACACCACCAAGTTACTGCACAAACAACACGTTTAAATACTCCGTCATAGCCTGTTATGTATTTACAGATTAATGGCGTCATAAATAGTTGATTTATACGCAGATTTATTATTGGATCAACGTTATCAGTGGTTAACGTGTTACAAATTATCAATAAAATGTGATCGACGCCACACAACGGATGATGTTCTGTGTTCTAGACTTTATTACTTGTTCTACCGATAAAATTTAATAACTCAAATAATTACCGTTTACTTCGTTCCCACCGCTCTCGCCTTCCACGAGGAAAATACCACATACAAACTATTTAAGAAACGAGTTTAATAGTTCCGACAACTTTCTCACGGAAATTAAAAGAACAAATGTAAGCAATACGGAAAAGCTAGCGAATACATTTAATGATGATGATATCATCGACAAAAAACAGTAGGTTACGCGTTTAAAAATACATGGAACAGGTGAAACCGAGCATCTTGTTTAGCTCAACATTTCTGAAACATCTGCTACTAGTTCAACTAGCATTAAACT
Organism: Mamestra configurata; assembly: GCA_002192655.3. Taxonomy (NCBI): domain Eukaryota; kingdom Metazoa; phylum Arthropoda; class Insecta; order Lepidoptera; family Noctuidae; genus Mamestra; species Mamestra configurata. The sequence goes on along the minus strand of NDFZ01005221.1, from coordinate 362,627 downwards.
ATCTAATGATTGCAATTGTCGTTTTTTGCACTCCTTTGCAGTCTTGTAATAATGAAATCCATCACGACTTTTGTTTATTCAGTAAAGATAGTCTTCGAGTTACTTTCCTTTTTATTCAAGAGCTTAAACAGCCTCGTCTTTGTTGCGTTTTCTTTTCTAAGGAAATGCTTTTTCACATGACATTCTAGGACAACTTTCTTGCGCAACTCGCAATTCAATGCTTGGAACTATTCTGTGCTGCCATTGTGTGCACTGGATAGACATCACAGTGATGTCAATAGTAAGTAATCTCAGACCGATCTGCTGAGAAAAATAGACGGTCGGTTATAACGATAATATTGAGAAACAATGGTATGTTTTGTAGACTTGTATAACATCTGAAGCACTAGAATATTTAGAAAAGATTGAAGGAGCAATGGATGACCAAAGTGTTAGCTTTGATCTAGTATTCTAGCATAATAACCTGATCGACTTCCTCACGTACTCGCATGTAGTTATGCAAATTATGTTTGTAATTTACACCAGCACAGAATATCGTTACAAGCAAGGGCAACATACAGCAACATGGCAAAGTACACATACTTATTTGAAGAGACCGTCGGTTTTATCAGCCGATGAGTTTAAGCTCCCCAAGAAACTGAACTTGACTCGTCTACGGGTACCTTGTATGTAGAAAATGACTTTTTTTCCGACTAGACAAATTCGTAAAGCGGACAACCAAGTCCGTAATAAATATAAGTTCATATGAGCATTTCTTCTTAATAATATATATTTTTATTTATATTTTATAAATATAGAGTTCATATAAGCATTTCGTTTTCGAGGAACAGCTTCGAAAATCTCCTACAAAATAAGTTAAGAACGAAGTGGCTTTGCGCAAACTCCGTCGGAAAGTGCCTTGGTGAAACCGCCGTATTGGAGGTTATCCTTACCATTACTTGCTTTGTCTGAACCTACCTACACTCTTCCTATCTGTTTAGGTGACACGTGTGACCTCTTCTGTCGGCAATATTTTAAAGCGTTAGTAGCAAAGATACTTTTCAGTACACTGCTTAGAGCTTAAAACCTCTGCACGATATTGGCGCACGTTACTTGAAGAAGTTCTAAGATACTTTGCAGTGCTCCAGGCTCCTCGAATAGAAGGGGAGGGAGAAATACTATTGAATCTATTGATTTGGAAATAAAAGAAAATGCAGTAAATTGTCCTAAACGGGTTATTGCTTGAAGTGGAATTCCATTGCGTTTAAGGATGGTGTTCAAAACCGTTTTGTGTTCTTTGTTCGTGTACATAGAGACAAGATATTGGATCCTCAAACATGCGCATAATTTTCGCTAAGCACGGCAATATCAATGACTATAATATCCGATTGCTTATCGATTGCAAACTGCTTTGATTCGGTGCAATACAGCAGTGATATACCTACGTTTTATATGTGATATGGTATCGGGGACATAAACGATATCCAGCCAATTGGACTGAAACGAATTGGATCGCCCTCAATTTGTCGTCGTAGTACAATCCGCTTCCGCTGCATTTTGTTTCGCCGTTTCATCCCGTCGATTAGTGTTTTCCATTTTACATTCAGGGCTGAAGTTATACATACCTTATGTAACATGTGTACAATTTTATTCTTCGTGACCTAAAGGCTACCCCAAAGTTTAACAAGGCCGTCGGTTTCCGAAGCAAAGTTTATATAAAACGAGAAACTGTCAGTCGTTCTGTTACAACATTTATATGTAGTCAACTTTCGACATGAATTTTCTTTTACTGTGACCTTGTTTTAAAACTTTATGCTGTGCGGTAATAAAACGTTTTTATTTTATGTTTACGAGTAAGCAAACTCTGGTTTATAGGACGGGACGGTCCGATCTGGATGACAAATTTTATCTATGTTCGATCACACCATGTCCATCTCAGTATCGATTCCTATTCTTCTTATTTGTAAACTTATTTATTATTATTCTTCTTATTTGTAAACTTTTATGACTGTTTGCTGTGTACGAACCGTGAACCATTCATAGATAATCAAAGCATTCATTTTATAATTTCTCATAGACTCGTGTACGAATGCGATTAAAATAAACTGATGTTAAATGGCAATTCGTTCAAATTTTCAGCGTGTACGATAATACACTTCTCATCAAAAAAATCGAAACACTTTCGTTTTTATTGTTTTTGTCCTAATTTTTTACAAAAGAGAATTAATTCCATGAAAAAAAAAACATTATTGTGTAGCTGGCAGTTTGGTCATTACAGTAAGAAGAAAAAAATCAAAATTCGAAATTAGAATTTCATTTGTTTATCCTATAAATGAAATTAATCACTGTTTTGAGACAAATGTGTATTTAGGGTTGGAGTACGTTTCTCGTTTAAAAACTAAAATTAGCGCTTGTCTTTAAACTTTTTGTTTCTTATTTCATTTACTGTGACTTTGGGACGTCTGAAAAAACTTTTTTTTCTAAAACATATGGATACTTCGCCCGCAGAAGCCGCCCAAGTGGTGGCATTGCTGGATTCTGGACTTAGTCAGCGTGTTGTGGCTGCAAGATTGCATCTAAGCTTATCATCTGTTCATAGAGTCTACAAACGCTATCGGGAGACTGGTTCGTTCACGCGCCGTTCAGGATCTGGCAGGAATCGGGTCACTTCTGAGCGAGATGATCGATTTATTGTAACAACCTCTTTACGAAATCGACGCCTTAACGCTTTTCAACTGCAGCAGCAGCTTCGCGTTGTACGAAGAGTAGCTGTAAGTGACTCTACAATAAGAAGAAGGTTGAAGGAACGCGGATTGGCACCGCATAAGCCAGCGAATGGGCCGAAATTAACTGCAGACCATCGAAGAGCGCGCCTTAACTTTGCACGCGAGCACCTAACTTGGTCATACCTTCAGTGGAGCAAAGTACTGTTTTCTGATGAGTGTAAAATTATGCTGTATGGTAACGACGGAAGGAACAAGGTCTACAGAAGAGATGGAGAACGCTTTGCACAATGCTGCATTGAAGAAAAGGTCAGCTATGGTGGCGGTTCGTGGACGGTTTGGGGAGGAATCAGCGCCGACGGTAAGACAGAACTTGCCTTTGTATCTGGGCCACGGCTGCCTGCACTAAACTCTCATCGGTACATCGAACAGTGTCTTGAACCTCATGTGATGCCCTATGCACATTTTATTGGCAACGACTTCATATTCATGCACGACAATGCTAGAGCTCACACCGCGGGCGTCGTACGAGATTATCTTACCGAAGTCGGTATCTCCATTATGGTATGGCCAGCAAGAAGCCCGGACATGAATCCCATTGAACATCTATGGGATGAATTAAAGAGACGAATTCGAGCAAGAGATCCAGCCCCAGAAACACTTAGCCAGCTGCAAAATGCAATCCAAGAGGAATGGGATAATATACCACAACATGTGATCGTGACTCTCATCCGATCGATGAAGAACCGTATGGAAGCAGTAATAAGAGCTCGCGGAGGGAATACAAGTTATTAAATAAACGTTTCTTACATTTTTTTTCATTTACGCGTGTTGTTTTACCCATTTCCTTCATATTCCATACAGGGTAAAAATTACTCATTATACAAAATACGAAACCTATGAAGACTTAATTTGAATTTAGAACATTAACATTAGGATTTAAAAACCTCATACTACTCACTATTAAATGACATTTTACATTTATTCCTAAATATACACATTTTTCTGATAATCCTTATCAAATCATAAACTGCGAGGTGTTTCGATTTTTTTGATGAGAAGTGTATATTTATAACCAAGAGTATGGCATTCGATAAAATCATGTTTCTTAAATATATTCATTTATTTCTCCCTGTACCTACATCGTATGTTTTGCGGAGCCAATGAATGTAAGCGAATGAAATGGCGTTCACGTGGAAAAGGCGGCGCACTGTAAAGGCTTTGTCATCCGCTCACTCAGATATAATTATATATTGAGATTTGAAAACGCCCCTTTCCGTTTAAGTTACAACGTCATCAACAACTAGGCAACGTCATAATCACAGTTTACAGAGGTTATTAAGACGATGTATTTGGCACTGTTACTGTTCGCCGGATGATATTATAAGTAGATAGATGCTGCTGGCCATTCATCTTCCAGATATAATCCCTGCTCGCCTCTTACGTCAGTCGCGGTAAGTGACGGGTGGTCTGTTCGGCGAGACCACACGGTAATGTTACTTTATACGGGTTAGTTTATCATTTATGAGCGCTCGTCTGGTGTCGGGGCGGCGCCGCTTCGTCTGTCCGTGTCTTACGAACGGTTTCGGAGTTCTTCGGAGCACGGTTATCGTCGGAAACGCCTCGTCTCGACCTGTTTCTCAGTAACACTAACAAACGTGACCGTTATCAGTTCAGAGTCCTGGAAACAAACCAGAAAAGTCGCCCAACTTTTTTGGTTCTGTTCCAGGTCGATGATATCACAGGAAAGTATGTTTAAGACCTTAGAAAATGCAGGGTTATTTATTATTTTTGGGAGCACACACAAATAGATACATAAATTAGCGTTACTTGTTTACTGGTGAGCAGTGACCGAATTACCAGGTTTGTTTTGTAATAGAAATATAAATGTAGATAAATTTTATAAAGAAAATATTTTGGTACTTCTATTCTTGCCACAAAAGTTGCCACTATAATCAATACGATTCTGAACGTTAAAACCGCACAGCCACCGCGCATCGGCCCGGATAAACAAAGGAGTGCATTAATCACAATATGTATACTTAAATATTTCCGTCTACCATAATATCGTGGCATTTCCACTGTGGTTTATAGCTTTAATGCTATTTTACATTCCATATGACTAACAGTACTAACACCCAGGTTATATTTGTCACCAGGCCAGGCCTTCAAACGATTATGCCAATTTCCCATTAATGTTTACGTTTTGTGTGGGTGCATGTATAAATAAATTTAATTACGTACCGGAATTAATTTTATAAAAGGGGGTCTGTTTGTTTCCTGTCCCAGTTATAGTGCACTGCATAATTAATTAACTACTTCGCGGTGTTGCACGCAGGCCATGTTTTTGGTACGTTTAAAGGTCATACGATGTCAATGAATATGTACCAGCCAACCTTTCGAAAACAAAGTCGTTTCCTTTGATTCGCGTTAATATCCTTTACAGTTCACCTAAGGAAAACATCCTTATTCTTTGGCTGTGAGCAAAACAATACGTTTGACGTGCTTGTAGTGTTTAGCAATATATCACTCCTAAATCAAGAGTACAAGATGAATAAATCAAACATTACTTCATGGATTTGGATTTGAAAATACCTTCCAGCTTCATTGCTTACCTCACCGGGTCTAATCTTATTGGCACAGCCAACGTCAGGGTTGGTGACGTCATCTGCTTAAAGTGCCGAATTAAGTCTAAAGTAGTATTTGGACTATTTGTACGAAAAAGTACGAGATACCCTTCTGTGAGTTGCGTTTGATTTTATACCCTTGCGGTATGTTAGGTTCTGTCGGCCCTTAACGCCTTCAGTAGCAAGTTTATGTTAGTGACATTTCAGACTACGTGCATCTTTAATTCTGTTTAGGCTTCCGTATCCGAACTGTAACCAACGGAACCCTATTCCTTCCATCCATCTATATGTCAGCGGTCTGTATTTCTACTGTCGCTAATAACTACAAATAATAAAAATTTAATTAAAGTAACGGGGGGCCAATACAAAAAGTGTGATTTTTTGGTTATTGGAACAAAAAATTAATAAAAATTTTATTAAATTAAAAATTAAAGGGGAGCCCCCTTTAATTTTCACAAGAAAAGCATTTTTTTTTTCGGTTTATGGTACGGAACCCTTCGTGTGAGAGTCCGCGTCGAACTTGACCGGTTTTTTTACTCACACACGTTTTTAGGGTTCCGTACCCAAAGGGTAGTTGAAATTTTCACAGATGATGTATTTCTGTTGCCGCAATAACAAAACATACTAAAAAAACAGAATAAAATATTTTGAAATTAAAACTGTCGTGCAGGCATCTATTTATGATGGGGCTGGTATTGCCCACTCCTTATATTATCTGGATAGCTACATCATATTTAAAAAAATATAAAATAACTATTGATAAAAGAGAAGCCAATGCAATGGGACTACTGATCGCGAAGTCTTTCAACTGTCACATCCTTGACATAAAATTAGTCTTATCTGAAGCTTATTTAGCTTAGTTGGTATAATAAGGCATTACATGTAATGTCCACACATTACACATTACATTACATTACATAATTGTATGAAATCAATCGGTTTTATTGTGTAGGACTGCATTACCGGAAGGCAAATGAAGTATTATTGACATACGATGTTGTACCAACATGTTGCTAAATCAAATGATGTTATAAGTCCCTTTGCCGTTTTTTTAGAAGTCACCAGTGTACCAAAGAGGCTATAATTATTTGGAAAAGTATTTCAACATTTGTTATTTTACTGCAACTACTCTTATTTATTTATTTAAACTTAATGTACAATAGTGGTACATAGGCGGACTTAATGCATCAAGGCATTCTCTACCAGTCAACCTTTGGGTTAAAAAGACTACACTGACTTATCTATTGCTGTCGTAGTCTTCTTAGTAGCGTGTCGATGACAAAAGTATATTATTCTTAATTAAATCCTTTGCCTGTTTCAATATTCGGAAATGACGTCCGCCGACACAGTCATTTTGTCCTCACTTGAACAGGTGGCAGGACATGCGGCGCAAGCACTTATTAATTTTCTATTTTTGTCCCCCAGGTCGACTGCCCATTCATCGTGTGCATGACCTACGCCTTCCACACGCCGGATAAGCTGTGTTTCATCCTGGACCTGATGAATGGCGGCGACCTGCACTATCATCTGTCACAACATGGCGTCTTTAACGAGGCCGAGATGAAATTTTATGCTGCTGAAGTTATATTAGGTAAATTATGAAATATATGAAATTTTACTGAGAAAATTGGACGGGGAATTTTTGATAGTTTGGTGGGCATTCGGTCGGAATTGTCACAAGTCAGGTTTGTTTAACATGAGAAAAAAATACGATTTAAATTCGAGAGAAATAAAAACTGGGTCAAGTATAACATAAGATACATTTAAAAAGTTTTTACGCGAAGTTCAATATAAAAAGAAATATTTACAAATGAATCGCCTCACTCGGCCTTTCTCCATTTATTGAATACGATATGTATCTACTGAAGAGCTCTTATGAATGGTTGTTCCCATTAAAAAATCATAATCCGCAACTGTTCTTTATCCGATGCGATAATCGGATCAACGTATGACCCATTTCTCTGCCACCCTTGCACTGAATAGGGTGAAAACATTCCCGACGTTTTATCTCCCAACTATAAAGAATTATCGCGTCATATGTAGCTTCAATTGCGAAACATTACGCTATCCGAAGGCCACCCAAGTGAAACCATCCAGAGCTACTTGTTAATATTGTTATTGCAGTCGTACATATATCAATATGAGTCATATCATACAAGCACCTATAAATAATCTCTGCAGTATCATCCGAATATAATTTTAGACGCAGTATACTGTATTTAAAAATTTACTCGAGGAAATAAATGAATGACGTAAATAGATAAAGTATTAATATTGTTGGTACACGATGGATGACGTATTATAATCAGGCGATTAACATACTGCATTATGAGTGATTAATTGGTTGTTTTATCTGAGTAAACACAAATATTTATGACATTGTCTCAAACTCCAAAGCTTTTATTTCAAATGAGCCATTTAAAGGCATTTATTTAACTGTCGAGGTCAAAAAAATGAAGCTAGTTGCACGTTCCAAAGCGTATATATATGTATCTCTATGGAGAAGAAAGTGCAAGAAACTTCATGGACTTTGTCTACTCTTCATATTTTTTTTCTAGTTTTTACAAAGACGGAACAAAATCGGTCATGAATTTCATTCAGTCAGCTTCAAACGCCACAATGCTTTATTATTTATGCGTGCTTTGGGAAAAATTTGACATGGCACATGATATGAACTACCATGGTTTTGTGTTAATAAAGTACTTCACTAAAATATAATGTTATATTCATACGACGAAAATAAACTGGGCTACGTAAACAACATCCTGGAGCCTGGCATTTAGCATACCTCCTTAACTGAAGGAGCATACTTGAATAGGCCTTTTGTTTTATTGTGTATCTTTTGTTGGGGACCCAAATAAATAAATACTATTATTTTCTTTCCTAAGGTTTGGAACACATGCATAAACGTCACATAGTGTACAGAGATCTGAAGCCGGCGAACATTCTCCTCGACGAGCATGGACACGTCAGAATATCGGATCTCGGACTCGCTTGTGACTTCTCCAAAAAGAAACCGCACGCTAGTGTGTAAGTATCTTTATTTTAATCTTTATTGTGTAGACAAAAACGGTGGTCAAACCAATACCAATCAAGCTGCCTAGCCATTTACCAACAATATTGGTCGGCAAACCAGATGAGCTGAATAGTTTTTTTTACATGGACCAATTTTCTTCTGACTAGTCTTGACTAGTCAGAAGAAAATTCAACATCAGTACGAACCAACCCGTAACGAAGGGAAGAAGATGTCGTATATAATGGTAGGCCACTCCTCCACAGATCGACCTCAGCAAGCTTTGCTTTGCTGCCATGAAGATCAACCCGTGCGGCGGAAATTACTTAATCTCAATAAAGAACATTTTATTTTCATCCTTGCTACGAATGTCCCATTTTTGTACAAAAGTCCATAAGGAAGAAGCGGAGACAAATCCATTAAAAATGAAAACAAATACCAAAGTTACACTACATTTTCAATTTGTTTTTGTTATTACTAATTTACCATAACCCGGGTGATCGCTGCAATATGGATACGCAGTTATTGAGGATAATATTACTATGTATATGCAATATAACGGCCGTAATGTGCTTGTTTAGAAATCAATTGACGTAATGCACTATGCTAATTGATTTAATTGGATCGTATACGCACACTAGTCGAGTCTTAGTCGTTCTTGTGTAATACAAGCGTTGTTATTCGATTAGCCTTGACTTGTAGTTTAATGTTAATACATTAATTGTTGGTGTTGTTGTTGACGGCTCTAGCAGCGGAGGCATAGTAACGAGGAGGCTTAGGGTTACGTTGGTTACTCTTCGGGTACGGCACCCTATAATGGACTGATTTTTGCTTCGAGTAGTTCGAGCATGATTGAATGATAAATCATATTTATAGTAGTAGGTTAAACATAACTGTTTTACACGTCAATCTTTTCTGGTCATTTTACGCTAGATGAGGCCGGTGTTTACTAGTTGACTACCCTGAGAAGAAACACCGAAACAAACTCAGAGGTCAAAGTCTCTTTTAAAGTCCATACAATCTGTACTGGTCAAATCATATGAGAACCATGTAGGTTAATGTCTGATTCGGCCTTTTGAGGAAAGTGCCACACAGATTTGAGTGGACCTGTCCAGACAGTGCAAGCATTTGTCAGTTATCGTGTAACTGAAACTTAGAACTTTAAGGAGCTCAACGATTTGACGAACAATATCAAAGTAAGGACATTTGGGTAGGCCGCATAAATAACTCAAACTGCCAGACTAACTAAAATAAAACCCTAATATGGCGAGCGATCTACATAGTCCTCACATTCACAATATTATATGAGAACCATGCAGACCAGTGTCTGAAATGATCTTTTGAGGAAAGAACGACACAGATTTGAGTGGACCTGTCCACTGTCCAGTCAGTGCAAGCTTTTGTCAGTAGTGGAGTAGCTCAAGTTAGAGACATTATGGAGCTCAACGACCCCACAATAGTAATGAGACATTGAAACAGTTACTCATATCATTATGCGCATGTCAGGTGGATCACAGAATCATTCAATCATTTTTCAGAGGGGGCAATCCCCATCTCCTATACCAATGATCCACTATCGTCGGCTTATTTAGTGGAAGCTGCCAAGTCATCGATAAAATAAATCAGATATTGATGACGTGCAGGTTTTACCTTACAAGGACGTTTCTCACATTTTCGTTTTCCGCATTTGATTGACTCATATAAACTGAGGGACTCCCATATACCTATGGACATTAATCGTCGACGTAAAAACAAACAAGAGCATTTTATGCTAAAAATAACACTAAGTTTATAGTTAACTTGTAACCACAAAACTAAATAAGTTTGTGGTCACAAGTTTCAATGAAGGTAACTCGGGCCAAATGTTTTTACTCGTAGGATTTCCTACCCATCAGACATAGACATCAATACACCATCCATATTCGGTTATGGCAACAACTGAAAATATTTTTCAGAAATATCACATTTAGTCCAAGTCTTTAGAAATCTGTGTCAGTTTGTAAGTGAATGTAGAATAAACAACTCTTGTTGAGAACGCATACAACACTAATCTCTTCAAAATTAAATTAGAGTGAACAGGCTTCTTCTGGGTAAGCTCGCCCATCGTCGACTTTGTCTCTGTCATCTATGACCTAGACTAGAGTCAAGATCAAACCCATCACAAATAAAAAAAAAGAACCACCATTTTAGAAAGTAATCTTTTTTTTTTGTTTTGTGTTACTTGAAATAAATACGCTACCAATCAAATTTATCTAATATTTATGTGTACAAAACCTATCTGCTGCTGGGTTGTGCAGTGTGTAGGTCGGATAGTCGTTTTATTTCGGATAGGCATGTGCTCCAAGTAAATGACTAGTATTCAGCTGCATCTAGTTATACTTGAAGTCAACCTGAACTTGGTTAGTAAAGGTCTAGCCTTTACTAACCAAGTTCAGGTGACGACGACTGGAGAAATTTACTAGACATTAACATCTCTATCACAACCTTTATATTTTTTTCCTACATTGCCCGTATCTGTGTGTGCCTCATAAACATATTCATGCTCATTTATTTGCGTTCCACAAGGTTAAATAAGATGTTAACAAAAAGCTTAGAGCTAAAAATCGTTGTAGACCCTGTTAGGGCATAGCAAAAGGTATTTTTGGATACATAGCTATGTATTATAACAGTTGAGTCTGTTTTTCTTATTAAATTTACTCCTTTTTCCCAGGGGTACTCACGGCTACATGGCACCCGAAGTCCTTTCGAAAGGCACCGGCTACGATTCTTCCGCCGACTGGTTCAGCTTCGGCTGCATGCTCTACAAGCTGCTGAAGGGTCACTCACCGTTCCGCCAACACAAGACTAAGGACAAGCACGAGATCGACCGCATGACGCTCACCATGGTAACACTCTTTACATTCAAGTATTATGTACAAACAGCCACAAGCACAGATGTAGCTATCTCATTTTGTATCTTTCGCTCTAATCTCTTCTTAAGAGCGTTTATCCTCTGACAAGTTTATAAGCTCTTCTACACTTACACTATTATTGCCACGCTGACTTTATTCTTTTAAATATTGTCTAACCAAACTTTAGTAATGCTCTTAAATCTATCGAATCTATTGAAGCAATCATTAATCAGTATTCAGACATGATTCCATGATTTAAATAAATGCGAATGATGAAGTTAATACGCGCTTTAGCACTTATAAAAAAAAAGTTGCTTTAACATCAGCGCATATGCATAAATACTTGATATCACAACTACATAATTGGATTAGTTTATCAAACTACAAGAGAATTTTGTCATAATTTCTATGATGAAAGTAAAAGATGGAATCATGTCTGCAATAGATTTACGATGTCTTCCAGAACGTGGAGTTGCCCGAGTCGTTCAGCCCCAGCCTCAAGAGCTTGCTCGAAGGCCTGCTGCAGAGGGACATCAACAAGCGACTCGGCTGCAAGGGACGGGGGTATGTGTGCACACTGGTTTTTTAAATACATAACTAGATGCGTGCATTGTGTTGTTGATTGTTTACACCTAGCTTCTCAACTCAACTCAACCAATTTAAGTGGGCAAAATGAAAGAGACCTAAACGAACCGCGTACCTTTATAAGAACCGTAGATATAGTGAAATAGAGCTATTTAAACAGAAGAAATATGCAGGATAACATTTAGTACATCTTGAGAGGCCAATCAATACCTCTCATTTAAAAAAAGTATATCGGTTGGATAGAACCGCCGGACGCACTCGTAATAGTTTTTTTTTTAATATGTATGTAGATTACTAGCACATCGCCCGCGACTTCATCGGCGCGGATTTAGTAGGTACTCCACAAACTTCAATAACCCTCTAACCCTTTTTAAAGGGGTAAGTTTTGGAAAATTAAGCACTATGATATCCATTCAACGGTCTCAAGATCAGCATACTATTCACCCAATCAGGGGTTGATTATGTAAAAATCTGTTTCAAATATCCCAGTTTTAGTTTGTTTAATTACACTTTCCACGTAAATTAAAGTAAGCAATAATGTCTTCCCCTTAAAACTTCATCATCCCTTTTCGCCCCTTAAGGGGTTTATTTTAGAAAAATCCAAATATTTGTTATTCATATTTTTTTATCCAAATCATTAATGGAGGACTTTAACTTCATCGGACCAAGCATTAAGATTCTCCCCAGTTCGCTCAAACCGCAACATTTTTCTTACTTAGAGCATTTTTATACCCGTCGCAACTATTAAACGAAAGGTTCGATTTGAATAATTTAAAGCGTAATTTACATTTACATCATCAACCTTAATTATTAATTAAATGGATAAGGATTAATATCTTGAAATGAATATCATCACTTTTTCTTTTCAACTGGGCTTTAATAATATAATAATAATTTTTAACCATAATAGTTAGACATATAGCCTCGCGGACTTTTTTCTAGGTAATAAAGAGTACTTAAATGATGTAGTACATTATTTTTATGTATCATCAATAGTTTTCGCAGCGCATGCGATGACAGATATTTTATGACATTTTTTTTTACACCTTGGGTTACATTATTTAAGTTTTAGTAGGGATCCCTAATTATTTCTGGAAATGAATATAGCGTATGTTACTCGGTGAAGATGTAGCTTTCTAACGGTGGAAGAATTTTTAAAGTCGGTCAAGTAGTTTTTGAGTCAAACAAAGAGTGTTGTAAGTTTGAGTGAAACAAACAAATCTTTCCTCATTATAATATTAGTTTAGATATCTGAAATCTAGTTTATTCTACTCGCCCATTCGTTAGTTTTAGTCACATTTAAAGTCGCCTAATCAAGAATCCAGAGTCCTTTTAAATTCTTGATAGACAAGCCCAGTGAAAATGAAGCTCAGTAGGTCACAGTATTGAATACTCCCTTTAACGGAATGCAGCTTATTCCAAGGTCCGCCAGAGATGCAGGTAATTCTTTTGTGATTCCGGACTTTCTATTAACCATGAGTCACAATCCATCTTGTGCATCAGTCTGCTATTTTATTTCCTGTTTATTTTTTTTTCTGACGCACGTTACTTTCCCAGAATCCGAAAAATCTGTGTTTGTAAAGATAAGTCATCATTGAGGAAGGAAAAATTATTTCGCTTACTAATGACGAACTATAAGAGAATTGTTATAAGCGGATCTTTGCAGCAACGCGGAAAACCAAAAAATATTTTTCTAATGCTGTATGTACACGTAAGTAGATTTTCTGTAGTATTTTTTTGGTACCTAGATTCGTCTACGCCAAATCAACTAAGACAGAATTAGGGCCTTCAAAATTATTTATTTTATTCCTTTGAGTTTACTTTTTTCAATATACGAGAGCATGTTTCATCTACACCACTCCCTTTTTTGCCATCTTAAATCCCTGATCCGTTTTTCGGAAAGTATCCCAATGGAACATAATCTCGAAATCGAAAGAAGCTTATGTGCTATTTTAGACTATTATCTATATATGTGCCAAATTTCATCCGGATCCTGCGTGATTGAGTAACAAACATCCATTCAAACTTTCCCATCTTTGATAATAGTAAGATCGTCATTTCTCCCATTACAGTGCGGACGAAGTGAAAGAGCACGTGTTCTTCGCGGGCATCGACTGGCAGCAGGTGTACCATCAGAAGTACACGCCGCCGCTGATCCCACCGCGCGGGGAGGTCAACGCCGCGGACGCCTTCGACATCGGCAGCTTCGACGAGGAGGACACTAAGGGCATCAAGGTAGGTAATCTAGGGCAATATTTGGCTTCGAGAACCAAGATCTTGGGTCTGGGAAATCAGAGCTTCTAATTATTCCTATTGAGAGCTCTGACCCAATTTCTGCATTCTCCTAAACCTAGCTGACTTTTAGGTTAGCGACCCATCGGATTTAAGTTCTAAGTCTTATGATTTGTAATTATATGGACCACCTCGATGTGATCTCGTTAAAATCGAATCTTGACCTTCTCGTACTAAGAATACGTTCTACCAAGGAATATTTCCTGGATCTGGGGACCCGACGAACTGTTTCACGCGTTCGACATCGGCAAATTTGACGAAGAGGACGCTAGGGGCATCTAGGTAATCTATCGTTATCTATGGCTTCGGGGACCGAGATCTCCTGGAGCTCACACCCAATGGGGATGATTCCTGAATAAAAAAATACTATTGTATTTAGTCCGAGTTCGATTACCGAAAAAATATTCGAAACGTATTTTTTGCTTATGAAATCAATGAAAAATAAAGAAGACAAAACGCATCATAGATCAAGAGTGGGGGCTTGTGACGTCAAGTTTAGGTAAAAAGTATACTCAAATTTGACGTCGCGCGAAATTTTTAACTCACTGTATCGCCTTAATTTTTTTTACGTGAAAAAGTAAAATACGTGTCCAATATTTTTGGAAATCTATCTGACGGACTAATTAGATTGTTTTGGTCATCTACCCTATTTCTGCATTCTCTTTCTCATGAACCTTACTGACCTTAGGTAATTTCTCGTCATAATAGAAATCTTTGAGGTTATACCTATCAGGCTTGGTAGCACAGCAGAAAGTCTTCGATGGCTCCAATGACTGCAAAAAAAAAATACTGCAAAAGTCGGTTTTTGTGTCTTCCCTAGTTGTTGTAGTGCCTCAAACTTATTAAACCCAGTACTAGCTTTAACCTTTTGAACGCCAGAGCTTAAACGCATCAACATGCCCCCGATGCCAAGCCACAAAGTCGCCGTACTTTTTGTCACATATTTATGACGTTTGGCGTACAGGGCACGCGCTTGCTTGTCATGTATTACATACGTGACAATGGCGTTCAAAAGGTTAACTGAAATGACCAAAATCACTACAAGAAGTGATAAGGCCCACAACTCTTTGTCCAGTATGCTATGAAATATTAAATGTCTTCCTCAATTCCAGCTGACAGAAGCAGACCAGATGCAGTACAAAGACTTCCCGCTAGTGATCTCGGAGCGTTGGCAGTCCGAGGTGGCGGAGACGGTGTTCGAGACCATCAACCAGGAGGCCGACAAGATGGAGCAGAAGAAGAAGGCCAAGCAGAAACAGAAATTCGATGCTGATGAGAAAGGTTTGAACCTGTTGTAATTCAAACGGGACTTATCATTATCGCCTATTGCCGAGCATAGACTTCTCTTTTCTTGTGCCAATTCCCATGTTCCTGTGCCAGCCTCGTCCAGGTTCTACCCGCGATGGCAACTATGACCCTTGCCCACCTCGCCGCCGGACGACCTACACTGATTCTTCCAGGCCGTGGACGCCACTCGGTTACCTACTTTTACTTAACTTACACTTACTTCCCAGGTTTACAATTTATTATTAGGAAGTTATTTTGACACCTTGTTGATAATGAGCGCGCTTAGAACAGACAGAACAACACAATTTCTTGTTTAGTTTGCTGAGGGGAAACTATGCTTCAGCAGATACATAAAGAAGGCGACAATTTTAAATAAATCCTAACAGAACCAGTCCTTGTACGCATTTGGCTACATTTATGTCGGTCCGAAATTTCATGTCCTTGCAAGCGTCGGGAATTCCAGGAGGGTATACTACCATACTACCCAGACACCTCTATGTCTAACATTGGCATTCAGCAGCAACCGGTTAGGTTGGAAGTAACATAGTTGTGTTCAAGATTTTCGATGATGAGATTCGTGATGACGTGATGTCATGCGAGTATTAAGAATTAGTATAAAAACCCAAATGTATTCGAATGTACATACAATTAAGAGGAAGTAAAAATCGAAATCGAAACAGTCAAGAAATGCATGAATTGGTGATAATGTGACGAATTTGGAAAATGCAATAGGATAAGTAGCTCATCAAAAACGGAATCAGGTGTTTCTCATATTTAAATTTAAAATTGAGGTTATACCGGGTTTGCGATAAGACACAATAAGCTAATTTTGATTTTAAAATGAAACTCAATTAAGTACTTGAATGGGGAATATGCTTGCAATTTTTTTATTTCCAAAGTAAAATCCTTATTAGCCAGAAAGATCTGTCCCTCTCGCGAAAACGCTGTTTTTTAACGGCTGGTTTCGATAACTTATCTACCTTTGACCATGTGCGGGAATATAAGGGATTTGCTGAATGAATAACTGCAGGATGCTCAGTGCAAGAAATAATTTAATATTTGGTGTTGACTACACGGGCTAAGTACAGCAAGTGACGTTTTTAACAAAAAGACATGTACACCTTATCAATTAGTGGTTAATTGCTCATTAAGTGGGTTGCTGCTATGCGGTGATGATCAGGCGCTTCAACAGACCAACTGTCAAATTATCTACCCAACAGTAGCTGAAACGTCATGTTTGCCTTTTAAATATGACGTTTCAGCGTAAGGCAGCTGCATAGGTGTTCTCTTTCTATTAGTTAACTTTAATTTTTAATTTTTTAAATACCTTCATCGGCGATGAAGTTATATAAATAGAAAGATTATATTTGGAAATATGCTGTACAGAGAGTAAAGTCGTGTTAAGTTAGTTTTTTCATGTGGCGGCATTTGTTGCCGCTACATATATTTGTTTAAAAAGTCAACATCAACATATCTCGTTTGTTTTTCAATCAATTTTGATTCTATTTTCACTGTTAGTATTATATTTTTGTATATGTTTAGATAAACTGTGTAGGTAATAAATATTTCTTTCATGCATATTCCCTAATTTAATCCTCAAAAGTCACATAACACACACCTAGTGGGCGTGTAGTATGTACCTTCTTATTGATTCAGTTATCTATTATGGTACTTACATTACGCACATGTTACAGAATCGGACTGCATACTGCACGGCTACATTAAGAAGTTGGGTGGCCCCTTCGCGAGTGCGTGGCAGACGCGCTACGCCAAGCTCTACCCCAACCGACTGGAGCTTCATCTTGAGAACAGCGCCAAGCCCGAGATGATACTGCTGGACTCCGTCGAGGAAGTGTCCTCCGACCTCGTGTCCATCAAGGGAGAGCAGTGCATTGTGCTGAGGACCAGGAACGATACTAAGATCGTGCTCACTAATACTGTAAGGATTTAGTTATTTTAATAGTCTCCTTCTTGAAATCTTGTTCTGGATTTAATGAAGCGAGGTTGAATTTGAAAATATGAAGTGACTGATACGGCTCCTGCTTCTTCATTTTTTACCCTTTTCATCAGACTTGACCGATTTTTGATCTTGGATTTTATAATTTCTGAAATCTCAAGTTTTGTTTACAGGATGAAATCGGGCTCAAAGAGTGGGCGCTGTCGCTGCGGTCGGCACACAAGTGCTCGCAGGAGCTGCTGGCGTCCATGGCGCGCAAGGCGGGCAAGATCTACGGCACGGACGGCGCCAAGGACGCCATGTCGCTGGTGCGGCCGCCCGCGCCGCAGCCCTCGCCGGCGCTGGCGCGCGCACCCAACGGGGCCAACTAGCATGAGCTTCCCGCGCCCAACAAGGGCGCGAAGATGTTCCGCCGCTCCAAGAGCGCGGCGCAACTCATCAAGTGAGCGCACCGCCGCGCCGTCCGCGCCCCCGCGACCTCGGACAGCTCGGACCGCTCGTACCGCTCGTTCCGCTCGAAGCGCTCGCAGCGCTCACGCACGCACAGTTGACGCGCCCCGCGCCGCGACCCGCCGCGTGCGCGATAAACTCTTAGTGACTCTTTAGGACTGCCAATTATTAATAAAAATGAATGCTGATCGCATTTTATTGTTGTACGAATTAATGTGATAGGACCGATCAAATAAAAAAGTACGATATATAAATATATATTTCGTTTACCTCCAGTGATTTTTGATTGTGGATAAATAGTAACTTTTGTAATCGTTTGCACCGATTGAATTTTGTAATTATTAACGTAACGTTCTGGATGTTGTATTTAACTCTGTGGTAGGTATTGTAAAAATTTAATAACTTATAATTCGAGTAGATAAGCATAGCGACCTATATGTGTTTGTGCAATAGATCAAAAATATATTAAATAAAGTAATAAAACGTAACGTAATCAGTCGAGTCGGTTAAAATTAAAATTAGTGAAAGTCTTGACAATTTTGATGCAATTGGATTGTTCGTTGTGCGTATAATATAGAAGCTTCAAATTAATCGATTTATATCGTAATTAGAAATTCTAGCACTTTGGTTACGACTCTGATAATATATTGCACATGGTGGAGATGTTCTGCGAGCTACATTGTGTTGTCTCCGGTTGTTCTCTCGCGTCTTGTCTGAGTTCACTTTTACAAATAGTTCCTTTAAATATGACGTAACGCGGAACAATTTCTTTATTTATTATAATGGTACTTAAATATAACACTTGTCTGTTGTGTTCGGAAACAACTGTTCATATTAAGTTTCAACATTATTTATATAAATAGAAAAAAATGTAAGTAGATCTAATAAAAATCTCTTTTTCATATATAATATTTAGAGGCAATACTTTTCTAACAACATTTAGGTGTGATTAATAACAATAGTTGTAAAGGCAATATTTAGATGAAAAATAATTAAAGCATGTTCAATGTCCATGAATTTATGTGGGAACCATTTTAGTTAGTATTTATTCCATAGACGATTTATTATGGCCTGGCCACAATGACATTTGTATGTTGTGTATGTTTTATAATAATTGTATAGCAATGCAAATTTTAGTTATTAATTGTTTTTAGTCTGATGCAGATTTAGTTTATTTTATAATCATGATGGTGTTACATTCGTTGCCATGATTGTTTTATAGGCTTATATATTGTATCTTATGATTTTCCATATTCATGATGAGTCAATGACGGATATTGACGTAATTTAAGAAGCTGAGCAATACTTAGACCATGGTTATCAGGGTGAGATGTAAATTTCAACTTGTGTCTTCATTTTAACGCTCTTCCAATACTGAATTACTAAAAATTGTTTATGAATATTTTGTAAAATAGTCAGTGAATATTATATAAATAGTATCTTTAGCATTGCTTTGCTTCTTATTTTATCTACTTATTTACATATGCATTGATTTAGCATGCGGGCGATGCATATTTAATCAAAGAAACCATGGATAAAATAATATTACATCGTTTTGTTATAGAATTTAGATGCTAGTCAAATAAATTTTACTACATTTATTGATTTTAATGAAACTAAGTAATTTGTATGTATAATGTAATAGCTATTACAGCTAAACAGTATTATAGGTTAGTTGTTTTCTTGATAAAATCTTTCTATTGTGATATGTTTCAAACGTTTGCATAGAATAGATGTATCTGTGACAGTAGTGATCTTCCTCCTGGTATATTTTCTTTATATACGAATATATCTAGAACGAGCTTAGTTGCTATTTCTCGCGTAATGAAATATCGCTTTAAATTATTTAATTGCTATAGAAAACTAGCATGAGATATTGGCTATGAGACGTAGTATTAGTTAGCACATAAAAATCCAAATCTTGAGTTGCATTAGCAAAATCCTTTATGAATTTGAAGGCCAAAGTAGTCGGGGATAATCAACATTCCGGTATGCCAAATTAGATTATAATGGTGGTAATATGATGCATTTAAAAGTTTTTATTTATTTACTGCGCACGATATTGTTCGCCCCATTTATTGAGAGCTGATAGATTGCTTAACCATGCTGACACAAGAGTTTAAATTGTAATGTGGATAGGCACCGGCTATGTCTGCATCAGACAAACTGTTACATACCTCTGTTAGAAAATATTTTTATTGTGAACCTACATTATGTGTAGTAAATTGTTTATTTAATCACTTGGTTGTTTTAATTTTTGCGTACACGTAGGTAGATTTGAGCTGCGTTGTGTTATCACTACAGCATTCAGGGCTCGTCTGAAAAAAATATATTACAATATTATAGTCCATGTTTCAAAGGGATGTTAGTTACGTTTCTGCCACAAAAACGAAAGGAATACATTCTCCATTACTTTTGCATGCAATCAATATAATAGACATGAACACATTCACTGTTTTGCCCACAATCCGAGTCCTTAAACAAGGGTATATAGGATATCGATAACGAGTGACTGATCATAAAGAAGCCACACAATATAGTGAAAAAGTCGACGCAGTTGGCTAAAAACATAACGTATTTCATTGCACACTGGGTACTATAGACATACTGAGACCTAAATCATGGAAAACTCATGGACAAGGTAGATGCTATAGATGCCGTACATCTATAGACGCCCTAAGAGCTCAATCTTCCGTCAGTCACTTTGGAAAACAATTATAAAAAAAAACTTGATAAATTTTGCCAACTGTTGTCACTGTCATTAAAAAAATAATAACAAATAGTCAGCAATCACAAGCTTACCACAATAAACACCAAAAATGTTATCTATTAGGCAACGAATAAGATGGTCTCGTGCTCTGACATAGTATACTATTTAACTCTAATAGCATGCATAACAACAGGAGAATACTATAAAAACATCGATGATCGTGCCACAAAACGCAACTATGGGACGGGCCTCGGCATACTTATAACTTGGCTGATATGCGGCTCATATATAAAACACTCGGTTCTAATGGTCTGGGGAAACATTGTCATTATCAAATGCTGCAATAAAAAGTAAGTAAGTTCAAATGTTCACATCTTTATCAGCCTAGCCTTTTCCCACCTATGTTCTGTGTTGGGGTTATAGATGTAAGGCTGGATTAAAACTAATTAAACCAATTAGTTAAAAACGAAAAAAAAAAACGTAAACCGAAAAAAACATTTTCTTTATATAAAATGGTGTTGAGTACCTATGTTTTTCTTAATTATAACTACATTTTCTTGATTTTACTGAGGTAGGGATATAACGGAGTACCTATACACTGTAAAGATTTTTTAAATGTGTGATATACTACTGATATTGATATACTTTGCGGGTTTAGTTCTAGTTGGTCCGTCCGATCAAGCGTAGGTATTAAATGTAACCTACCTAAGTTATAAAAACTCTATTGATAAGTTAAAAACTCTGTCATTTTTTCATTCTTTTCAAACGAAATAATAAAAACAATTTGATTCAGTTTAAAACCAAACTCACCCTCCCGCACTCTCGTTGACGTCGTCACTCGTGACTCGACGTAACTCGCCTACCCTACACACACATGCACACAGTTCTTTTATTTTTTTAGGCGAGTTTTAAACCGATTTAACCGAGTTATTTGGGGTTTAAAACGGCAACATTTTATTTAAAACGTTTTAAATCGGTTGTTTTACATCTATAGTTGGGGTCGGCTCCCAGTCTAACCTGAAGCGGCTACATATGTATCAGGTTCTAATTTTCCGACTTCTAGACATCTGTCTACCCTTTACGACTCAAAGGGACGTGATATACAAAGCGGACAGGGCGCTGTGACGAAAATGTATGGCGTCTGGCCGCGTGCCCGCGACGCTAAGTACCTGTATTTCGTTCTTTTGACGTCATACATTTTATCTTGTTAGCGCCCTGTCCGCTTTGTGTATCAAGTCCCAAATCTACAAATGGCAGCTGGGGCCAACTGCTTAACGTAGGCGTGTTAATCTGTGGTTCCACAATTCTACATTCAACTTTTAGGGTCAGCTCACACCGAGACGCTACGCTGCGCGCATCTCGGGATTCGAATTGTCACTCTGAAATGTGTATTTTCTAGTGTATTTAACAAAGTTAAAAAACGCGTATCGTAGCATCGTGTCGCTACTCGGTTTGAGCTGACCTTTACACCTTAGGTTTATACAATCCTAAAATAAAGTGGGTACTTATAGTACTATAAATCGTGAAAGCTAGTAGGTATGTAAGTATGGAAAAGACTAGTGACTGACAACCTTGTGAAAGTGTCCGAAATATTACGAGTACTTTATCAATAATTTTATTGCCATGATTGCTCTTTTCCAGGTACATCCATCAATTAAGTTTAGCTTACACATGGCTGTATCTAATATACATGAACTATAACATGGATGTTACAACAAACTACGTGCTTTGGCTCCACCAAGTGATAGCACTGCGTTTGGTTGGACTAGCATTTGAGATGAACATGGATGAGAAATCCAAACTAAGTAACTATCGTCATACTTTGAAAGATGCGGTATCTTTAATACCGATGTCTCAAGACAACTCAAACATGTCTAGCCAAAATATTCGGAGTAGAAACCAAAACCCTATTAGAAACGCACTGGCTGGACTAGATAACGGAGACCTACCTAGCGCACCTTTAGAACCTAGCGCTGCGGAAGTAATCTCATATGCCTATTACTTTATTGGCTTGCACAGAGGTACCAAGTCCATACAAATACTATTTCCAATAAATTTTATTTCTAGTCAATCGAATATCAACTTTACGGCAGTGTAGGTTGATTTTAGAATGACTACTAGGTATATTTAATAGTCTTAAAAAGTTTGAAGTTGTAGCTCAAACTGAACTTTATGTCCCTAGATAAAATTCAAACCTGGTTTTAATCTATTTTCAAAGATATTTATTTCTTTACAAGGTTTGAAAAATAAAATTGCGAATAAACGGGATTATAACAGTTACTTTTTTAAACTAAGTATAAGTAATAAAATTAATTAAGCTGTTGTAATTTGATTGGCACGACCAGCAATTGAAGTCGGTCAACACATCCATTGCCTACAAAACAATTTTATCAAGTACCTACATATCTAGATACTTAGATAGATCTCAGGTCAAACAATCCCTGCAACTCAAGCTGGATTTACTTGAACATTGCTGGTTAATTACAGACTATGTTTTTTCACAGCACGTTTTGCTTTTCAGGGCCTTATTACAGGTGGAAAACATTCAATGAACACTTTGAAACTCCCTTTGGCAGGCTAGGCAATTGTAGAACAATAACTGAAAACAAATGTAAAAAAGTCATAGTATTTACCTTTATATACATGGCCTTATGTGCACAATTTCCTGTTCAGGTATGATACGACATATTTTATATGACAAATTTTGTAATTTAATTTGCAAAATATGTCATAATTTCTCAGTAGTTTTCTTACCGAATAATACAGGCACACCTAGTCTACCTAACCTTTTTAGGAATACAGGCGTGATATTATACAGGTACTTATGACATAAGTATGACTTATGATTTGCTAAAGGCCGAAGAATGAAAACTGTCGTTTTACTGTATTCCAACCATAGAAATTTCTTATCTAGATTTTTAGGATGGGTCTTTCTTTTCTAGATTTTTCCAAATTCTAACTTGTTCCCTCAATTGATCACAGGCCTACAATGAGAACAACTTCTACCACAGCCACAGCACCGACTACCGCTACCTGTACAACATTCCTCTGATTTTATCATACTTGCTGCGGCACCAAATTATAATGATGATGTGTACTAGTGTCTGCACGGAGGCAGGTTTCGGTGTTTACCCCACAAAGACACAGCCGATCCCCGGCTATGGACCCTCTACAAAATTCAGCTTGTTAAACCTTGCGTAAGTACCTATTATTTTACCGAATTCTACTCACAGGTAGGTACACTATTGGGTCTATTGGCCAGGATAAGGACGTAGGAAAGGATACTTTCCTATACCTGTAGCAGGCACTAAGTTCCTGCCGCATAAGGGTGCTACAGCACCAATCGGTCGATGCCATCAATGGTAGCTATGGCTGATCGAGGAAAGAAGTAGAAACTATCGATCGACGTTGACTAATCCATTCTAACATTGATCAATGACAATCGATCGATTGGTGTGGTAACACCCTAATGTTCAACTTCCTCTAAAGCTAAGAATAGCACCAGACGTGTGAATATCTATTTACTTCTAGTGATAACTTCTTCTAGAGATAAGTAATTAACAGCTTCGCACACGACATGGCCACTCACGGCACTAATTTCCGAGCACCGTCTTGAGACGGACGTGTGCAAAACGGTGCCCTTGGACTACAAGCAACGCACAATTTTTTTATTATCTTTAATACGCTGTATCTTTTATTTTGATAAAATGTTACTATGGGTAATACTTCCTATTGAAGATAGCTATTAAGAAACTAGCTCTTTATAGAAAACCCTTCTATAAAAACCAAGGTCTATGATATTCCGACAAATTATTTTGAACTTTAAACCATTCCAGTGCAACAACGGAATCGGTGGCCTTAGAACAAGAATACAATTTCGCCATGTTACGTTCTTTTCAAAACGATGCGCTGCTGATGGGACCAAGAATGAGAGACACCTTGAGGGGCTGGAACATGTCCATTCGATACTGGTTCTGGACGCACACATATAAAAACATGGCCGTCAAGTCGAATAAGGAAGTGAGGTCTGTACGCTAAGTAGGTATCTACACTATAATGCTTTCAACACTATAAAGGGTAGGTCATAAAGATACATACACTCAGACTTTTTTCCGTAGGCAGAAATTATAGAACGCCAACTGCTACGATACTCAGGTACAGACTGAGACTCGTTTTACTTTAAGGTGTACGTTCCTACACGCAAGGTGTGCACCTACAACCAAGGCCCGATCTAGGTTAGGAGGAAGCGAGCCTACTTATACCTAATTGGTATTAAACACAAGAACCGGACTACCTACCAGTTGTAATTTACCGACTAGTCGCACTAAGCTCTATCTACTACTCCTACATTTTATATGCGCACAGCCAAAGCGAACAACTCACTGCCAACCAAACCCCTCTTTCCCACTGGGCACTCGGGGCACGTGCTCAGGGCCCCGCGATCTATACCAGATTACCTACCGATGACTGATAAACATATTTTTTAATTTTAAGAAAATGTAACGTCACCTAGTTTTGAAGCACTAACTTGTAAATGCGGAGGAGTAAAAATAAGTCATTGAGTAGACACCTACCTATGTTTTCGAACATTATAATACCGTTCCTTCTATTATTATTATAATCGTGATATCTTTTTCAGAAGCGCGATTTCGTTCCTGGCGTGGTCGCTGTGGTGTGGCCCCACTATGCAGCAAACGGTTATCTGTAGCACCCTGTGGGTCCATTTGCATCTAGAAAACGAGTATGCCGAAATGTATAGCACTTCAGCGGTAGGTTGACCCTTTTTTAGTGTAGTTTCACGAGTGTTTTATTCTAAGGCGTCGTCCTACTACAAATCTAGGTGCCATCGCGCGTGGTGACCATATGTTTGGCAAAACCGGAAGGCGCCCTCTGTCGGCACGACGCCTTCACGCGTTAGGCGAAAGCTCTTGGAGTACCTGCCTTGCAACCGTATGTACAGTTACCGTACCTACGATACTTACGGTTCCTGTTTGGACGACAGGGACAGGGACACGTCCAATTCCCCACCTGGATTCACGTAAGCTCCTTAGGTACTTCTTATGCTGGTTACGCACGTCACCAGGCACCCCTGAATGCGTATGTAAGCACAGCACGGTCCACTAGGACCTCGGGAGAGAGACGGGTAGACGGGAGGAGGCAAAATAAAAGTGCACTTCCTAGGGTTTCTTGTTCCGTCTACTAATAATAATATAATATAGTAATCTAGGGGGTCCAAACGCCTCCTGCCGGAGGCTCTATGCGGGGATCGTCCATGGCCCTTTATGGGGCCCCAGTGTGGGCACTGACGTTGAAGGGGCGATCCCAAAGGGTCATGGCCATCCGGCTGGCCCGGGGATACCGCACGGTCTCCGGCGAGGCGGCGAGCCTCCTTGCCGGATTAACGCCATGGGATCTGGAGGCGAGAGCCCTCGCGCACGTTTACGCGTGGCGCTTGGAGGCGCTTCGCCGGGGCGAAACTCCGCTGCCACGGCAAATTGCTACGCGGCGGACGGAGCTCCGGCAGGATACCATGGCGATATGGAAACGGCGACTGTCGCAACCCAGCGCTGGGCACGCCACAATTGCGGCGATAAGACCCCTCTTTGAGGAGTGGCTGGAGAGGCGCTACGGCGTCCTCACCTTCCGCCTGACGCAGGTACTAACCGGACACGGCTGTTTCGGGAGGTACCTGTTTCGGATTAAGCGGGAGGACACGCCCGGGTGTCAGCACTGTGAGGATCGCCCGGAGGACACGGTGGAGCATACGGTGGAGGTCTGCCCTGCTTGGGCTGAGCACCGCCGTGTCCTCGTCGAGGCGATCGGCGGCGGCGACCTCTCGCGTCCGGCCCTGGTTGAATCCATGGTCCGGAGCGAGGAGGCTTGGGAAGCGGTCACCTTCTTCTGCGAAGCAGTAATGCTAGCGAAGGAGGTGGAGGGCCGCGCAAGGGAAAGGCAAGGCTTTCGCCCCAACCGCCGCAACAGGAGAAGACGCCCTGGGCGTCGGGAGTCGCAAGGCGATCCCCGGCCACCGTAGGCGCGGGCCTGCGGACGGCGATCATTGGGTGGCTCGCTGTCCGATCACCACCAGGCCCGGGTCGATGGCGCGTTGTGTTTCACGCGCGCCTCAAAGAGATGTCAGCATAAAAGACGGGGCCCGCTAGGGCCAAAGCCTGCCAGGGTTGCGGAATCTGTTCGAAAGAGTCACCGCGGCCCTGGAACGCAAAGGGCTTTAGAAGGAACACGGATGGGTTTTAGTCAGTAAGAGTCTGACACGCCCTTCCGCTCCACCCAGAGCGGAAGAAGTCATTTGATGATTTCCCATCCTTAAAAAAAAAGGGTTTCTTGTTCCGTAGGTTTTGGTTTCCTTTTTCTTCCATGTTGTTGCCGAGAGACGGTTTTTTTTTTTGGGCGATGGCCACTCGCAGTTCAGCCCACTAAGGCTGGTTACTCCTTAACCGGACTATCCTGTGGTGGCCTCAAATGAATTTTATTTAATTTCTTTGTTTGTAAGCCCTGGCTTACGGACCTCGGACCCGGCGTCATTGCGGGAGGACAGCAAGGGACAGGCTGGGTCATATACTCATATCATTATTATTTAGGGGCGAGTTTAAAGCTATTGACTCAGCGACGCGGAATGGATCGGAAAGTAAAGATCTGGGAGCTGTCTGAGCCGGAAATCGGCTCGTCTTATAGACGGGCCGACGTTACCTTAAAGACGCAATTTTGACTCCTTTTTGCATGGTATTTTTAACTTGAACCGAAACCTTTAGAGCCTTTCTTGTTTTTCCCATAAAAAAGCCCTTACAATATGTTTATGGTTACCTACATTATTTTCTAAGACCATATTTTAAAAGTCATAAGATCCTAGAACAAAAACTTATAAATTTTCTATGTGACAAATTTTAATTTTGCCTTATATTTCTAAAACTAGACGTCCTATCGACTTGATTCTTTTTGTCATTTTGTTTTTAACTCCACGATACCACGACTGGAGTGCGGACGGATCTCATCGCCGAAAGTTCCTGTCGGGTTCGTAAGGTCGGTGACCTCCCATGTGAACACTTTGATAATTTACTTTGGGTGCAAACAAACTAAAATTAACTATGAGTAGGTACCTAAGTATCTACACATTTACACACATTACAAGCAAAAACCTAATTTCAAATAGTAGGTACCTCTACGTACGACTCACAATCGTTTCTTGTTTGTAGATAGGTAGGTACTACTAACATATTTAAATGTTATCTACAACAATACAGCGGCGGCGGCGTTGTAAACTTTTCGCTTGTTTAACTAGTGTTTAGGTAGGTAAGTAATTAACCGATTCATTGCGGTACCCCGTTTCGAGAACTTCTTGCTGTGGCGGTGAACAATTATTTCATGACACGACTGGCGTGCCTAACGCCCTAGAAGATGATGGCAAGCCTATTGTGCCAACAGCCGTGTGTTTCAAAAATTTGTTTCTTTGTTTTTTTCACTTATTCATTGAGTTATTTAGTTGACATCAAACTAGGGAAGTGAACTGCAGGATACGTTATTTTAAGCGGTTTTTAAGATGAGAAATGGATGTTAAGTGACTTTATAATTCAAATGTTTCAAACCTTGTGTAATATTGTTTACTTATGCTTTTTTTATTTCATTCATTATTATAAAGTGGGCTAAAGAAATAGTCAAAAATTTCGTTATTTAAAAAAAAATGCTGTTCGAGTTAGACGTAATGTTACACAGAATAACTGTCTGCAGCCACTTGGTAAGCGTTTGGTGTAGGTAACTTAATTTTAATAAAATAAAGGGTTTGAAAATTTTTGTATGGAGCGTGGCAGTTCCCATCCGCCATTTTTTTTTTTTTTTTTAATTTATACTTTAACTTAGGTATGCTATAATCGTAAAATTAATACAACTTGAAAATATTGTTTACCACTGTTTTTTTTTAAATCTGAATAATACCTACTCAGAAACGAAGGCAAGCTTGTTCTACGTGAAAAACAACGATAGTTTTGTTCTGGGTAAACCCTTCTAAAACTAAATTTGAAGGAGAATAAATCGATTTAAAAATGGCACGCCTCTCGTGTCATACGCCACACATTAAAAAAATGATGACACGACTATCGGAGCCATCCGCGACGAATAGGTTAAGTGCATAAATAGGTAGGTACTTACCTAGCAGATCCGAGATAGCGTTTACGTAACGCCCAACAAGCAACAACCAACTTTAAAAATCTGAAAGTAAAAGTATCTTCTTGCAATGCAAGTCAATAGATAGGTATTATAGGGTTATTTCTATTGATTTGGGTCATCGGCGTAGCAGGCCTTTTTCTTCCATACCTACATCTCTATTCGAAGTCATCTCGATAGCCATCTCTGACCTCGTTTCTAGCCATTTCGTCTTTCCCATAATCCATCCTTCGTATCTTTGCTCTTCCAGTCTTCTTCGTGCGACTGCTGAATGCCCAAGCTAGGGTTTCCGTACGGGTGACAACCCTAGCTTGGGCATATTATATAATATTATACTATATTTTAGGCAATTGTACTACATATTATAGAAAAATACTATAGGTAGGTACCTAGCACGCAAAATACTTTATTTTCATCGCTAGTTCAAATACCGAAGAGTATTTTTAATCCCATAAAAGGCCGAAATTTTCGCAGCAAAACCTTAAGCAAAAAAGGCTGAGTGATAGAGAGAGACCACAATAGGGTAGGATCCAGTGCTCTAGTAGGTATGCTACATTTTCATATTTAGGTATAATATTCTTCAGGATACTTAACTTTACATCTTGACTACTATTTCTGTAAGTATGAAAGTTCGATATATTCGGCCTGGAATTTTCAATCGAGCGAAGCGAGCCTCGGCGGCATTTATCTTTTTCTGTAAAACCAAATGCCCTGACAGGCTAAGTCCGAAACATGGAACGTGGTGTTGTGGATTATGGTCATATCGGTATCTTGCATGCCTTCCAAAAAAACATCAAAGGGGATGAGGTTCTAAAATATTTTTTAACTAATAACGATAAGTTGAAACTAAATTATAAATGTGTAGGTACTATATTTATTTTTTCCCGAATTTTCCAAAAGTATGTAGATAGGTACTACGATTTACAAAAAATACTACATTTTTTCCCAAAAAAAGGTCGCAGCCCAAGCCCAAAGAAATTATGTCGCCGATAGATTTTCTTTGGGCTGAATGAACGACAGACTGACGTAGGTACTTTCAGCATCAGTAGGTAGGTAAAGTAGGCTTTATTATTTCAAGTCTCTCTTTCCCCTGTATTTCATGTCTTGGGACACTATTTTAGTACCTAGGACCCTTTTGGAAACCATAAGGACTGTTTTATATTTCACATTTTATCATTTCAGATGAAAGTGTCGTGGGACATCGGGTTTTCAATCATGCGCCTGTTCTGCTTAATCTACCTCACACCCTGCCTTATTCTCAGCGACTATTCCGTTGTTCTCCGCTACTACAACTCAATATACTGGGTGTACCATGTGGTTTTATTATTTTTAATCTTAGCCGCAGTAGCTGCTCATAAACAACAAATTATGTCGACGACAACATTGTAGAAATCAAACCGTGTGTTAACGAAAGTAATATTATATTTTTGAAAGTCAATGTTGGTTTTTTACTTGTCGAAAACTGAGACTTTGTTGAATTTCAATTGCGATTGATTCTTTTTTTATATTTTATATGGATTTGCTCTTGACTCTAGTCTAGGTCATAGATGACAGAGACAAAGTCGACGATGGAGCGAGCTTACCCAGAAGAAGCCTGTTCATTCTAATTTTAAAGAGATTAGGGTTGTATGCGTTCGGAAACACAGACGCAAGCAGAGAGTTCCACTCCTTTGCTGTGCGCATTGTAAAAGTTGTTTGGAAACGTTTAGTGCGAATTGGTGGAATAGCAACAAGGTAGGGATGGTGGCTTGCAGTGCGTATAGATGTCTGATAGTAGAAGGGGGCCGGTGGGATGAGGTCGTGGAGTTCCTGGACACTCTCCCCGAAGTACAATCTGTAGTTTTCTTTTCGACCCTTTCTAGCTGACCTCCGAAAACCTAATAACTCGGTAATACACCTACCTACCTTAATGATAATTAAAAAAACAATTACATAGTAATGTTCAATCAATAACATTTATTAATATGTCACTAAAATATTATTATAAAACAATAAAAAGCACATTTTGTAACAACAAGGCAAATCACTTAAAAATATTCACGAGTTGTGCTTAGTCAACAAAAACAAATGATATATTATAATATTATTATGTGATATCACAGATACCTATGTAAATCTAAGAACTTAATTTCACTATGGAAGACATTCGACATTGCTGCATTGGTCAAAATCTATTAATAACGATATTGCATTGTTCATATTTAAATCTTACAGTTTATAGAAATAAAGATTTTCATTGGGTAAGTAAATACATAATTCTTTGTATATGGTCATTCATTATAGTCATTTTAACAGCATTTATAAAACATTTATTTCATATCATTCAACATTATTTTATTGTCTTTTAAGTAGGTGTATACGCGCACATTTTTATTGAAACTTCTGTATAAATTATGCTACATTCTTATAAAATAACATTGATAAGCAATTCGTCCTAATTTTCCTTATTTAAATTTTCTTTACTATCTCTTCAGCAGTAATGGTTACTTTTGGGTTCTCAATGAAATTTTTGTTCTGAATGATTCTGAGTTCTCTCAGTTTCGGAGGAATCTTTCCCGATGGTTGAACGGCTGTAAAAAAGGTACATAATTGTATTTTCTTCATCAAGCCTCAATATGTTTTTCTCGTACAAAATTATAGACCATGAAAATGTATAAACAGTATCTTTAAATGTGTTATTCCAGAATATGCACTATATGTCTGCCAATTTTCATCCAAATGCGCTTCAGCCATTTTTGCCTGATTGTTGCACAAACATACAAACTTTCACATTTATAATATTAGTAGGATGACAACACTTATATTCATATACCTTACCTCTAGCTCTCTGATATGTATCTTGCACAATACTCTGAAGTGTCGAAATTGTATTTTCAAGCGACAATTTCAAGTTGTTATTTGTTTTGTGCCACCAAGCCAAGAACAGCGCAGCAAACAAATCACCTGTCCCGGTGAATGTGGTATCCAGCTTGGGAATTGTAATCTGGTAGCAGGACCCTGTGAAATAAAATAAAAGTATCAGATACTGGGTCTGAGTCTACTGAACGAGCTATTACAAGGTTCGATTCTTCCTTAAAGTTTCATGAAGCTAGTCTTAAGGAGAGAATCACTTTACATAATGATGCCCTCTGCTTTCCCCTTTCTAGCGGAATTCTTAATTTTCCTGTAAGTATTCCAGTGCGATGACCGGTGTAAACAAATTGGGTTTCCGAATTTGAGTAGTCTTTCGAGTACTTTTCCGAATATGGGCTACCGACCAATTATGTTTTTTTTTTGTTTTTAAACGTTGCGCCACACTAGGAATTTCTCATGTATCGTGGGTGCGTTTACAAACATACAAACTCACATACACAAACAGTCAGACGCCTCCGAACAGAGACCTGAATTAGTCAAGAACAAAATACATACAGTAAGTACGTACGTAAGTAGGTACTTACTATCAGAAAGCAAACAAGTAGACTAATAGAGACGGTAATAAAATTGAGTTTCGTAACGAAACGTTAAGTAAGTAGGTACCTAAGTACAATTCCAACATTCTAAACTCGACGACGGAGCCAGAGTTTTGTAGAGCGTCGTCTCTCTGAGACATAGGTACTACGGTTACACAATTTAACAGTTTTTTTTATTCGATGTGATTCACAGCCGAGTAACTACTGTAGGTCTTTACCTGCTGTGCTTGCAATAGCGATCATATGGTTGTCGTCTCCTAGATCAGTACTTGACAGAACTACAGTTTTGATGCCCTTATCATGAAGGGCTTGGATGACCTTAAGAGCGCCGTCCAGGTCATGGACTTTAAGTCCTGTCATCAGCTCAGCCTCATACTGGTTGGGAGTGACGACGTCAGCTAAGGGGACCAGGATGTCACGGTAGACGGGCAGGATCTCTTCCGGAACGTACATTTTTCCGTTGTCACCCATGACTGGGTCGCAAACTGAAAATTAAAAAAATAATATGTAAGTAGGTACTACCGTGCTAATAATGCTTCTAGCTAGAGTTTTGGACGTAAATGTATTTAAATAGGCAGGGAAACGCGGTTGAGCGAATGAGTTTTTCAAATGACTTCTTCCGCTCTGGGTGGATCGGAAGGGCGTGTCAGACTGACTAAAACCCATCCGTGTTCCTTCTAAAGCCCTTTGCGTTCCAGGGCCGCGGTGACTCTTTCGAACAAATTCCGCAACTCTGACAGGCTCTGGCCCTAGCGGGCCCCGTCTTCTGCTGCTGTCATCTCTTTAAGGCACGCGTGGAACACAACGCGCCGTCGACCCGGGCCTGGTGGTGATCGGACAGCGAGCCACCTAACGCTCGCCGTCCGCAGGCCCGCGCCTTCGGTGGCCGGGGATCGCCCTGCGACTCCCGACGCCCAGGGCGTCTTCTTCTGTAGGGCTAATGAGTTACCATCCTTTTTGCATGGAAGACAACAAAACAAAGTTATGGATTGGAAACTGCTTGGTTGAACACATTCCACCGATAAAGTCATAAAGCGGCTAGGAACATTCGCGGTTCCTAGCAGAAAGATACGAAAATTGTTGTTTAATCATGAGCTACTCAAATCACCATGATTTCAAAACGATGATGATTACAATAGCAAGAAAGTGTCCATAGTGGCAGATGATGACCATACAAAAGCATGGAATTGATTGGATACTTTAGTACGTAGTTATCACAAGGTGAAACTGGAACCATTCTAAAACTAACAAGGTAAGTAATCGAACACATAAGCTGACGCTATTAAATTATTTCCATTGTTTAGAATTTAATCCGTGTCCAATCTGATATATCGTAGATTACAAATCTGCAAATATGACTAGGTAGGTATATTGTTATAGCTTATAAACTGATTCTCTTGGGAAGAGTATTTTTTGTCACATCTCTATCCTGTATCGTTTTATTAGCGCGAGCTCATACTCTACTTATAGTGGGTGGGGAAACATTAAATATTTTTAAAACCGCACTTTACCTAGTGATGTCTATAACAAATATTTCCAAAATAATCCTCACACAGACAAATATACGAACGGTTCTATATGTGGCACACAAGCAAAACAAACCTCTTCTTTTTCTCCCTCATAACCTAGTCTTATTTTTATTCTCATAGCCCTTTTCAACAATTGGCGTACGTTTTAGTTTGGAACGTCAACGTTTTTAAGATAGTAGGTAGGTAGGTAAGTACTTACTTACCTATTCATTGTTCTATTTGAAAACACGCATAACAGTGGACCAGTGTTGGGCAAAATGTATTTAACTACAAATTAACAATTACAATTACAAATTGTAATTGGCGACTTCAATTACAAATTACTTGAAATTTTTGAAAAGTAATTCAACTAACAATTACAATTAGTAATTGTAATTGTTATTTGTAATTACTCAATTACTTATGTATATAATTCCTTTTACAGTTGAGGTAGTAAGTTAAATAAAACGATGAATGATTCACCAAATGTGTTTATTTATTTAAAAAAAAAAGTGATTTACTTTAAATTAGACTTTAACACTACTCTTTGTTCAAACATTTGATCAGAAAGTTTGTGAGATTTTGGTAAATTAATCATTGTAGCATATGAGAATAATCTCTCAACAGGGCCTGATGACGGCATTAATGTATTATACTTAAGAAACACCTGCTTAATCTCAGGATGTCTGTTTAGCATTGAAGTGTCTTTATCCGGATCAGCTAGGTACTTGGACATAAGAATTTCAGGTCTTGTCGAACGGAGTGATTCAGTCAATTCGCCTTCAGAAGAATCTGTTTCGAAAACAAAATACGAATCATCATCATTCTTTGAGCTTGTGCTCGCAGATTCTCTTGCAGTTTCCTCTTGGATTTCAGTTTCTAGGGCTATTTGTTGTTTAAACATATTTTTTATTCTGCGATGGTACTGCTGCTCAATAACAGTAAGCCACTTATCCTTAAATCGAGGATAAGAAATAGTTGCAATTACTGCCTTACTGCCCCTAGACGTAAACAAATCAAAAATCTCTTGAAATCTCTCATTGACGCTTTCTAGGTATTGGGCTGCCAAAGCGTTGCAGTATTTAAAGTTTTCCTCTGATAGTCTCGTTCTATCCAATGCTATTTGTACGCGTGTTGTGCTGCATGCGCGCAGCAAGCGAACAACCGCACAATTTAGGTGGTTTTGTATGTTACCCGCAATATTACCCCGTAAAAAGTAATTGGGTAATTTGAATTACAAATTAATGTAATTAGAATTACTTGTGACTTATGTAATTGAATAACAGTAATTTCTAGTAGTAAAATTAAAGTAATTCAATTACTTTTCATTAATTTGGTAATTAAATTACAAAAGTAAATTAATTACGCCCAACACTGCAGTGGACCACTAACTCTCTCAATAATCAACTTATTATATCATCTGAACAGTCTCATGTGACGCAATATTTCGTAATAAGTACAACAGCGTCAGATCTTAAATTGGCTTATTCATTGTTTATTAGCCTATTTTTTTCTTAAATGAGAGTGACCTTAGTTGAGGGCTATCGCGTTTGAATTCGCCGCTAGAGGCGCTAGTGTGCGGTTTTCGAAATGTAAAATTTCACTGTTGGTTTGCTTTTGACGCGAGTTTATGTAGACGTACTCACGTAGATACTTATTTGTTGTGATTTATGTGAATATTTTACTAAAATCGCCTTACTACGACAGATTATGTTACGGTTCTACCGACCACTGCATTGAGATGCGTGTTTCTTGTTTTAACATAAGATTATGTCCTATGACGCTTTACTACGAATTAACCTAACATGTCGTAGATAAGGACTTGGAAGGGACTTAAATGTCTCGACGACCCAGTCACGTCTTGCCATGAATAACGAGAAGACCGACCCCAAAATATGAGAATAGAAAATAAGGATGAGGCTTTGGGCTTAGGCAAAGAGAGACTGCATTGCTTACCATCAGTTTAAAAAAAAATTATAGATCAAATTATTCCAGTGTTTTTTTAACAAACATAATATTACATTATATACCTACTAAGCAAGTTAGAGTTATAGCTAGTTATATATGTACTGAAATCAAGTATTTCAAACACTTATTTTTTATTATCAGCCTTCTATTTAAAGACTACTTACCTCTTATCTGTTTAAAACTAATATTATTATTGCTGATAAAAACTAAGAGCCAGAAATAAATAATAAATACATATTTAGATAATTGTTACTATCACAATAGGTACTTTCTCTGGTCTGATCTTGCATTGCCTTGTTTTTTCCTCACAAATGAGTGGGTTTACCTAGTCATATTTAAATCTATTAATTTAATGCTTCCTTAACCACTTAGTCATACATACAAGGTTGTTTTTTACTACACTTTAATAAAATTGCATGGATGGATTTCCATTTCATGTAATTACAAAATTTTCCTCTTGTTAATAAAACAACTGTTTTATTAACCTATTTTTCTGATCCTTCTTCTTGTTTGTGTTCATTAACTGTTAAAGAAATACATAAATAAAATCTCTGAACTGTTAGCACCCTTTAGGCAACTGATTAGCCAAATTGTCTGTGAAGAATTTGAATAATTAATCTGCCTACAAGGTGGTACAGTTGAAGGCTACCAATGCTTACTTACCATAGGTTAACTTAGGATTTTTTTGTCTCAACTTTTTGAGGAGATCTGCAATCTTTTTCAAAGAGTCCGGGGATCTGGAGTATCCAGTCAGGAAGTGGGTGTAATAGTCCACATCATTAAATTCTAGTCCTTCTAATATTTCATCTAATTCCTCATTCTTTAGTATATTTCCTTTGATATGTTTGTATCCTGTGTGGGTTGAGAACTGCACTGTGTTTACGAAGTCTACTTCAAAGCCAAGCACCTAAACAATAAATTTATACATTGTGAGATTGTTAATTTAACAAATTTAGCATAACAATGCAATTTAGCATAAAGAAAACATATAGCATAGATGGCATAAGTTCTCTTTGCACCATTGTATGTATGTATAATCGGGCACACCATTGATGCCTAGAATTAGTTTGATTTACTTGTTAATAATTGAGTTTGTTTGTTTTTGTTTTTGATAGCATAATGAAGTGTGCTAACTAACAAGTGTCAAATAATTTCATTTAAAATTTGATTTACATATTAGACACATTATTTTTCTGTGTCATTCAAGTATAGTAAAATAGTAGTAAATTCAAGTTTTTAAAACTTAACAGATAGATGTGTTGCTGGGGAGTTTGTTGCGCCACTTCATCTTCCCAGCTAAAACACTAGGAAGTGGTGACGGGCGGGTGTTTTGGGGGACTGTCTTTATGTAGAACTTTGATGTTCAAAAAGTGCTGGCACTCAGCCTAATTTTAATAAATTACTTTTGATTTTGTTTTCTTCTTATTAAGATTGTTTTTGATGAGGGAAATATTTAAATTTTCATGAAGTCACATAATTTTTCATTGTAGCCGTAATAAACTAAGTAAATAATTTTATTACATATATTACATGGTACATACATTTGACATCATTGTTTGTATGTCACCGGAAAATGGCAAACACCGTAAAATTGTAAAATATTGCGTGAAATTGTAAACTATTTATACTAAATAAGACACGGAATTATCGGAAACTCTTGAATTTGGATGGGATTTATTGTATAGAAAACAAGTTTTTCATAAAATATTGAGAGATTATAATCTAATCAAGATTTATTACAATCTTACGGAATCTGCAATTTTCCAGTGACATGTTTATTACAAGTTTAGAATATTGTAACATAAAACATTGCTTAGCAATAAAATAAATAACGAGAACAAGGGCGACAAATAATAGGTGAATACAAAAATAATAGGAGGTCAAGGTTTTAAAAAGTTATGTTCAGTAATTTTACTGAATCTTTACAAGAATTTCATTATTGTATTATAGTGCAGAAAGTTTCGAGTGAGGATGTGGCTATAAGGGAAGGAAAAGTTATAAGAAATGATGAGTGGACACTGGAATAATATGACTAGAACAAATATTAATACTTAGGAGAATTTTCAAAGAAGAAATTTTGTCAACTCACCAGAAATAAATTGTGCTAAGGTCAAGGGAATAACAGATTTTTCATATTTAGAACAGCAATTTAGAATGAATAACTTAAAATTTATAACTTGATGTTTGCTTCAACCTAAAGGATGTCTATATTTCCATAAAATGATAAGGTTACCTGCAGTGGAAAAACAGCACTTTTATTGCCAACGTAGCCGTGCACCACATGGCTCTGAATCGACAGTACTCTTGGGGTATCTGAAGACATCCTTGCTAGTATTCACCTAAAACACTGATTTCAAATTATTACAAGTTTTTTTTTTTTGAGCTAGCGGAACACACAACGTGACGCGCTCGAAGACTGAACGGAACTAATATTTATGCCCGCTTATCCGCAAACAGTCAATTTAATTTATTATCTCAGCTCAGAAAGACATAATTGAATGCTTGATAAGAGCAGTCCCTATTCTTATCAAGAAACATGACATTGACAGTGTTCGGTCAAGTAAATGTGACACTGACAGCTAAACAAAAGTTAAAACTGGCAACATTATAATAATATGCTCATTCGACGGCGAAGTGCCAATAACCTCCTAACTGCTGAAATCAATTACTTACGCAAACTGAAAGCAAAAAATAATTTCTTGAAAAGTTAATTAGTATATTTAATTAGTTAATGCAGTTTCAACTAAGAAAACACTTCGGAGATTTCACAAAATAAAAGGGAAAAGCGCCAGTAAATTAAAATCTGCAAAAAATTCATCTCTCGAAAATTGTCAGTTAGGAGGTATTGGCACTTCATCGTCGCATTGCTTGTTGCTTTTATCGAGATACGCGATAATTCGACGAGAAAGTAGCGAGCCCCATGCGCTTATGAACTTAGGGCTCATTGCGAGTTTTTTAACGTACTCGATCGCGTCAACGTAAACGTTCGCCTAAGTCAAATTATATGAAAAAAAAAGGTTTTCCGTCGTACCTATTCAGTTTCAATACACCGACTACCGAGTCACCGACCGTTCATTGGATGTTCTTTGTCAAGGTCGTGTCATCCCTAAACGGTTGACGCAACGAAACCTGGTACAAAAAACCCGACCGCTGAAAACGACTTAAAAGTTCCAAGTCGCTTTTCAAGCAGTCTGATGACTCTGATGCAGTAGAAATAACTATTAAACTTCGGTTGGCGTCTGCAGTTGGGGACATTTAAAAGTTGGTGACATTTGCTTCAGACGCCTTTATACAGTTTTTCCCGTTTCCGTAGGAATTTCGGGAAATCTCGTCACTTAGTGCTCCACTACGGTGTGCAGGCAAACTACATGCCAAATTTCAGCTCTCTACTACCAGTTTCGGCTGTGCGTTGTCTGTCAGTCACTCAATCACTTGGCTACCAGTAACGGAAGTTTTATATAGGTATATTGATAATGAAAAGAAAATCAAAACTATCTGAGGCGGTGCAAATATTTTCGAGCACGCTTCGCCCGTTCTTACATTCAAATCAAACATCACTTGCAGAAAAATAGTCCACAATTATTGTGTTAAAGAAACTCTGATGTAGAAATTCCTGAAAAAAAATCTGCGATCCGAAAAATAGTTTATGACTACCGACATTACAACTATAATTATTGGGACACCAAAAAAATAAAAATATTGTTCGTACCGGATGTCACCCATGCTAGCTACGACACTGCTTACGATAGCAGCCTCGCAGTTTATAATAACCACAGCAAGACGTCTATCTGCAAATTGTATAGGAGGCTTGCTGTATTAAACAAGCAGGCATTCCCATATGCCTATGGCTCAGTTGGTGAAAAAAATTTACCGTCGATTCCGTGTTTCCCACTGCCTTTGTAGATCAGAATAGATGAAAGGACAATCCATTTTCCTTATTGTTTTAGTTTTAGTCCCATATTCATCCATGGTTGGGTCAACGCGACATTCAAAGAATACAACAGCATCAGAATCATATACTTAGTTCATTTGACTGTTGCCAGTTTTCTGTGTGGCACTGTAGCCTTTTTGTGACAATTTCATTACTATTAATAATAATTGTAATTAATAATTCCATAAAAGTAGCATAGGCACAGTCTGAAATAAAGCTGATTAACAGATTTAAATTAAAAACTTTGTGTTTCAATTTAGTGCTGCATATTGTGCCTTTTTGGCAATCCACACNGATTTACTTTTCTCTTTCGTGAAAGTTTGTCAGTAGGAGTCGTCATTCGTGTTTCTGGCTCTGTAGGCACAGCATCTAGTGAATGGTTCTGTGTTTCGATAGAACGTAAAATACCCTCCAAATTAGAAACGCTTAAATCATAGTCCTTATTAATGTATAGAACAGTTGGAGAAGCTATAAAATCTATTTTTTCCTGGGTTGATGGCGTTAACAGAAGATCATCAGTGATTTGTAAAATGTTATTGACAGATAATGATGTCGTAAAATTTTCCATCTCCGGTACGAATGGTCTAATAACATTATTGTGAGAAATATCTAAAAGTTCACTAGCTGGAACATTTGGTGGTGACATAACATTGTTTAATT
The DNA here is from genome assembly GCA_002192655.3 of Mamestra configurata. Taxonomy (NCBI): domain Eukaryota; kingdom Metazoa; phylum Arthropoda; class Insecta; order Lepidoptera; family Noctuidae; genus Mamestra; species Mamestra configurata. Next base: position 322,422 of record NDFZ01005221.1, on the reverse strand, counting down.
TCGTTCCATGTGGTGATACACTAGTTATTAATGAGGTGTTAGAAATAAAACCGTCATCTGGAACATTTACTCCACAGAGCTCTGATACACCATCAATAGGAAATGAAGTTCGCGACAGATGTGTAAAACTCTCTGAAACAAATCAAAGAGATTACTTACTACCTTTCTAATAATTGCATATTTTACGGAAACTAATAATCAATCGAGGTGAGTCTTATAGCAGATAGATGAGAACATGTCTGCGATTATCGCCGACTATGAGTACCCTACCCGTCCACGGTACGTCACTAACCACTAGAGCAACAGGCCAGAGACCCTTATATTTTGTCAATTATATGTACCTATATAAATATGAACCTAAAAAAAAAAGGTACCTAATTTAGTGCCACGCAATTCAATAGTCAAAGTAGGTAAGTACCAGGCATTTTAACAAACTAGGAACTGCTACTAAACATTAACAGAATAACTAACATTTCACGGAATCCTGGTCGCTTGGACTTACTTACTAAAGTTATTATGAAGCTTAATTGTTAAGTACTTACCTAATGATGAGGAAGCAATAGTATCAATAGCCTCACTTAATCTATTTTCGTCCTGTTCTTTACAAACAAGATTACTATTGTCGCCTTCATTCACGTTACCTAAAAAAAGAAAAACAGTTAAATAGGTACCTACTTACTACCTTGTTTAACTCATTGAAAACAAATTGAAATGTAAATACGATGCCTACCTAATTCCTAAACGAATTGTCCATGAGTTAGGCATTCATTCATATTGGTATGTTATAGGTAGCTTTGTAATGTAGTTTATTTTTATTTAACACTAGTGTTCCTTGTGGTATCACCCGTGTTCCCGTGGAAACCAACCCTGTGTTATTGTGTATTCCAGGTCATGACATGTTCTATCTACCAAGTTTTATCCGAATCCGTCCAGCCGTTGAGGCGTAAAAGAGTAACATAAGTACATACATAAATACATCCAAACATACATTAACATTAACCGAATAACTGACAACATTTTAACCGACCAGAGTCTGAGAATGGAACTCGGGACTTCGTGGTCGGACTCGCTTGTTGGACCACGAAGGTATAGGTAGGTACCTACTTACTAAAGTTATTATGAAGCTTAATTGTTAAGTACTTACCTAATGATGAGGAAGCAATAGCATCAATAGCCTCACTTAATCTATTTTCGTCCTGTTCTTTACAAACAAGATTACTATTGTCGCCTTCATTCACGTTACCTAAAAAAAAGAAAAACAGTTAATATAGGTACCTACTTACTACCTTGTTTAACTCTTTGAAAACAAATTGAAATGTAAATACGATAAGTAATAATAATGACACGCTTTTTGTAGGTACACTTAAAACACTTAGGAGATTTATAGGTATATTTACTTTAAATTCAAAATTATACCATGTTTATGAGTTGATTATAATTACAAATTAATACCTATTTATACATATTAATGTGTGGGCGTGTACTTACTTTTACAATTCGCCAAGTCTAATATCCTTCTGCAGCGACTGGAAGTTTTTGTATTTCTATTCTGTCTATTCATCGTTGCACTAAATCACACATCAACAATTTCTCGATAATGTAGAATGCCTGCGTAATAATCAAAATTACGTAATTATGCGCGTAGAATCACAACAAGACTGACCTTCGCTTCCGGATTAGTTGTCTAATGCCACTCGCATTGCACCCCCCGCGCCCCTTCCTAATGTTACGTACAATTGCATTGAACGGATCGTTGAAAGATTTGTTTAATTGCTGTTACTATGCATAAACTTCAACTATTAAGACCAAAACACTAGTATTTGAACACTTAGTGCTATAAACAATCCGATTAAATACCGTAGGAGACAATGCAATACTTTAATTTTAAATAAAAAAATATTTTAAAACTTTCATTCCACAAAATGACACATTAGGAATTAAAATTGAGTGCGTCATTACACGAATAAACGTGTAAGCTGCTATTATACAAACTCGAAGAAGTGCACAAGTCCTCTCAAACGTTTGCTTGTTTTAACACGTTTATTCGTGTGAACTCAGGGACCTAAAAAGCGTTTAACAATAGCATATACTTTTATACTTGTGATATAATTGCATGATTTTTCCCTAGAATAAAGGAATCAAATGATATAATAGGCGTATTTTGAGTCAAAAATTAATACAAAAAATTGAGAAGGTGCTGCATAGGTCAAAGAAACGAAAAATGCAATAAAAAAATATTTGTGTAAGAGCTCTTGCACGTTTATTCTGTGGGGCCATCGACATAAGTATGAAAGTTAAATTAAGTCGGAGACAACACAAACAATGAATATGTTAGTTATATTTTTCTAACCAAATCTTGTGTTTTATTATCTTTTAAGCATCATGGTCTTTTGAAATGAAATTGTATCATTCATAAATATAGAGAATAACATTTGAACATGAATAAAACAAGAAGTATTTAATATTTTAGCAGTTTATTGATTACTAGTATTACCACTAGTATTGCTTGGTTGTTCTTGAGTCATTTCATATGCTCGTTCTAATGTGTCAGTGACAATTTTCATATCATTTTCAATGCTTCTGGCCCAGTTTTCAACATCCCCAATTTCTTTGAGGGCACTACTGAAGTTTTCAACAAGGGCAAGCCATTGTTGTGTCTGTTTAGCAAAGTTTATAGCTCCCTGATGCAAAAGTTTTGCTTCAGCATCCAACTTCTTTTGATTTAGGTAAGCCTGAGCCACTCTGAAAAGATAATATTAAATGATAAGCTTTTAAGATAAGATTATAAATACAGCACAGTGTTTTTCCTATGAAGTACAGACACCAGCACATCAAGCTACAACAATCTGCCAAATTTCTTTAATAGATTTTCAACTTTATCGCTATAACATTAGGCTCACAGTTTATTGGTAAAATTTAACAATTTCAGATAGTTTGGTGTGCTGGTGTCTGTACTTTGATTGAATAAAAATTGTTGGGAAAAGATTCATAATTAAAATAAAGCGAGAATTTTACAAGTGTAGTATTTTACAAGTGTAGATTTTAAGTAAATTTCCAAGTTGCTGTTAGTGTTAATTCATATTATTTTATTATCTTTCTGACAGCAATGGTCTAAGTAATTCACAAACCCAACATTGAGGTGGTCGACCAGTGCCTGAGTCAAATCGTTAGCAGCAGCTATGCATTCTTTGCGTTTTTGTTCTGAAAGTAGAAAATGATTTTCTGTTATTGTTCAATAAAAGAGCAGGTATGTATTGGATTCTTATTAGACTTTAAATATTTACCTTGTATTACTCTTTTTGAAGCTTGTTTTACTTGGTGCTCCTTTATTAATGACGATAACATAATGGTTAATCGATGTTATGTTTTAGTTCCGTTTTCTCAATAATATCTCAGTCTGGGCTTAGCGAGCGACTTATAAACCTACTGTTAAAATATTCACTACAATAAATTACACTTTATATATCAACTACCAGTAACACTGGATACGATTATCCAAAGATTTAAATCTTTGTCATTACTTTATTAGCACAACAATGAAATTCAACGAGTTTTGTGATTTTAGTTGTGACAGCACAGCAGACACTGACAGTTGGCTTATCTTGACATTTAACTATCGTTTAACGCTGGCATTGACGTCTCGATTTTGGTGTTGCTGTTTTTAATAGAATCCGTTTAAAAACATCGTCGAAGGAGTAAGTTCAAGAATTAAGTCAGAAGCTATTTCGCAAGATAGTAGTGGACTTTTTGATCCAACGGGATCCATCAAAATTCGAAGCGTATATAAGTTGCTTGTGGAAAACAAAACATTTGCCCATTTAGGAATATTTCGGCTTGATACGAGAAGTACAGAATCGGTCGCGAATCGGTGGTGTCGTCATCTGTGTCGGCTATAATGATGATGACTGATTTTTACGATGAAAGTTGCGGTTTTTTAATTGTACCAACGAAAGTCGATTAGGAACTGAGCTGTCTCAGGCATGTCCAGCACCGCTCGCGAAAGTCGGCCTGCATTCTCCCCATTTTTTTACTTGCCCATTTCCTTTTATGCATTCATTCGGATACAGGAGTTGGTTTTTTTTATTAATGGTATGTGTCGAACATCTTTATAATTAATAACAGAATGTATGATGCAAGACCGATTGAAGCAAGCTCGACAATTTTAGCAAACTGTCAAAGTAAGGATTAATTTTCTTTTCACCAACCATACCTACAGAAATTGAAGTTATACAGACATCTATATCTATACATCTTCTATACCTACATATAATAAAAATGTAACGGATCGCTTTCTGTACATGGTATATACCTATATGAAAAAAAAAATATTATTGGGACCTTTATCAACGCAAATAGCACCTAAAACAATGATTGTTAGAATTTTTGTCTGTTTATCTGTTTGTCTGTGCGTTTGTACACGCTAATCTCAGAAACGGCTTACTTATCCGATTTAGATGTGGTTTTCACTAATAAATTCTGTGTGTTGTTTCATATCAATCGGTTCATAAATAAAAAAGGTATGCCAATTTAAAGAATCACGTCGAACATTTGTTAAACTATCTTTCGTTTTTTACTAACTATTTTTCGTTTATCGTCTGAAATATGAGAGAATTAGATTTTGTTTCTTCTCGAATTCGTTGGCGAACACATAAATATTATGGTTTTGAATATTCCTTCAAGCAAAGTATAGAAAAGCTATTTTTCATACACTCCCGCTAGCATAACCATCATGTTGAAATCCTTCTGATGACCACTCTTAATTGTTTTTGGGAACAAGGATCTGATAAAAGTGAACGTAAAAGAGGATAGTGGATCTTTCACTTGGGTAGGTACTAGTATAGCCATCGTGTTTGAGCTTATTTGAATCGTTCTGATGGGCACTATTACCTAATTGTTGTGGGTCGGGTTTGGATCATTCCTAAAGAAAACTAAAATAGGAGTAACAAATATTTTTGAGATATTTTGGTTTTTCTGTCAAGCCGAAAAACAATAGAATAAGACTTGTTGGCCCAAGCCCTCACTCCTGAACTTTAGTGCGTATTTTTTGTCATTTTCTATTGACTCGATAAAACATAATAATACGTGTCCAATATTTTTTTATAATATTTTACTGATGGACTGTATCGTTTTTTTGTTTTCCATAAACATCTCTATTAGGTACCTACCTATTCAACTATGCGAGTTAGCACTAACTTAGCTTGCACTAATTAAAAATATTTTGTGTCATTCTAGAGAAAACGTAAAAGACATTTGTTGCTGCCCGTGCCGATGGTACCTACCAATTGTAACCGACAACTAATATCGAAAATGGTTTCCTGTAGATAATACACTCACACACTGTGACTACTTTGTATATTAACCTTTACATAGCAAATCGTAAGTTTTCCGACAGCTGTTTCCCGTGTGATCGGTAATGATGCGGTTAATTTATAATTTGCAAACTGTCGCAAGCGGACACCCGTGTAGTAAGCACACGATTGCATTGCATTAAATACCTCACTAATGGAAGAGGCTAATATCGATTTTCGCTTATCGCTTACGACGGCGCCAGCTGCGAACCATTGGAAAAAGATTTCAAGCTTGTTTCATTTTATTCATTTATGTGTAGAGCTGATAGGGTAGAAATTCTATTGTAGCTATTTTATTTATTGATAAGAACAAGATGAAGAATTTTCAGATAGAACAAGCTTCCGCTGCGTAAAGAAAATCAAAACAAAAGCCTTTGTTCATTTATTAAAATTTTTATTTATTTTTAAATTTGCTTATTTTAATTCATCGATTTGTAAAATTCTATACCCTTATTTCTACTACAGTCTTCATTAAAAGTTAATGCGGCGGAGCAAATAAATTATGCCTGTGTCCTGTCTTCACTGTGGCAGACCGCGCCGTATTTCGCTTTGAGTTTCTCGTTGAACTCAGGGTCGTCCCAGCCCCATAGGTGGTGTGTGCCGTCCCCTGTGCGGTGTGCACGCTGCTTTATAATTTCGGGGGACACGTATTTCAAGTCGTAGGCTTGTCCAATCTGTGTAGAAAAAAAGTTTTTGAAAAATTAGCTAGAGGCTTCGTTTTTACAGGTCACTCACTGGGCAAAAATAGGTACTACAAGGACAAACCCACATTCGTAACTAATTTTATCTTTGCCAAACTTTTAACCGGTCAGTTAAGTTGTCAAGTTAGCTTGAAATTGATCATTCTCGATATCATCATGAAGAGAACTTTACCTAGGTACCTACTACCGCCATCACGCAGGTGTTGTGCTTTCGTTATCTTAGAGCTAATATTATCCTGATTGAAAAAAGGCAATACCGCGAAACAGGTAAATACTTGATGTGGTTAGAGAAACCATCTGCATGCATCTGCATGTCCATATTTTTATCTTCTCCTTTTAATAACCGAGTATATTCACTGACCATGCATAAGGACGTGTTTTCAGGTTCCGGTGCCAAAATTTAAACTTCTCCCATAAAGTCTTATAACAAGTTTCCAGCTCCAAGTTGGCGAGCAGCATAGTTCAAGGAAATAAGTGCCTATTACTAGCGTAAAATCAGGTCAGCATTGGGGCTGCCATACTTATGTTCAGCTTTATTAGCTGATATTTAAAACTTTGTTTCATCCAACGAAAATGTTTACTTTTAGGATGAATTTATTAATTTATTAGTATTAATTACTACCTACCTTTTCATTGTTTTTTTTTTAGAAATGTTGGCAACCCTAATCTCAAGCTGACCGCGCAAGGGTTAGACTATTTATTTTTCTGCTGTACACTTTGTTAAAAGGGGTCCAATGAATACATACCTTTGCCATGAGCTCGATGAACACGATGGTGGGTGTGAGCATGTTGTAGAGGGGAAGCTCAGTCGCGCGGTAGTCCCAGGGGAAAGTGTGGTGGTAGTTGTGGAAGCCTTCCACACAGATCATCCATACTCCAATGTTTTCGCGCGGGTTCAGTGACCTAAGAGAAAAACATATTTTTTACATTTTAATCTCACAAGTGAATGAAGTCCGAGACGTTTTTAGTGATTCACTTCACTCTATTTAGTTGAGTGGAGTGTAGCGTTTACTTTACTGTGAGTGGTCTTATACATATATATCGAAGCCACATTGATTAAAGATAGTAAGTCCCAACTTACCTAAGAAAAGTAAATTGATGAAAACTCGATGCTTGTTTCTAGTTGGGAACCTAAAAGTTAGCCAACTGACAGTGGCGGATCCAGAATTGTCGATTGGGGAGGGCTTGACCCCGCTGAATGTAGGTTTTAGCAAAGTAAACAAAGCTAAAAAACGCATAACAAGCCTCCTTGGATTACTTTACGTAACTTACCTAAATATTTCAATGACTTTGTTAGGTTGTTGACTACCAAAGATATCTCGGTATTTTGGGGGCTCGAGCCCTTTAGTCCCCCCCTGGATCCGCCAGTTACAGCTGATAAAGTTTCCAGAACAAAAAGTAGGTAATTATTTCATAAATATCGCCCATAATCAAAACACGGAACTTTAGATGAACCAATATTATTACAAACGCCTTTCTCGTTAATCGGCTTAGGTGCTTACCAAGAATAATAACAATGTAATCAATTACAAATAGGCCGCCTACTTGATCGCTATGTATAATTCATGATCCATTAGGTACCTATTGTTAGTAATTGATTCAAGTTACCTACCAACTGATTTGTTCACTTGAGTATTTTTAGTGTGGCCTAGTTTTGTAGCGGGACTAATGTCACCCTTGGGTCTTTCTGCCTATAATATTAGATAGGGTTCTGCTCTGTCGTTAAATAATTTAAAGGTTTATTAATTTTCATGAATCTGTTGTTGCTTCTCAATGAGTGTACCTAAAGCTGGCCGGTCTATTCTGTCAACATCTCACCTTGTAAACTTAGGTTGAGTGAGCATGAAGTGAACTGTCATTCCATCTAGTTTGTATGGATTTACAGCTCACCTCATGTTCACTATGCCTAAGTTTACACGGTGAGAGGTTTACAGCCAGTCGATATGTTTTGTAAATATGTCGAAGTGAAGGCTTGGGTGAACTGATCACGAAGTGAGCTGTCATTCCATCTTGATTAGGTACATGAATTGACAGCTCACTTCGTAATCACTTCACCCAAGTCTTCACTTCGACATGTTTACAGATTCGCACTGAATCGCACTGCAGAATCGCAATGCAGAATCGCCCTGCAGAATTCGCTCTTGCAGATAACCTATTCAGAATGTCTACTTTGCAAAACTAAATATCCTTTATGGCGGCCAAGACCTACCTGACTGACCTATCGTAACATAAAGTCTTTTCAGGTAAAACTGCTACCGATGCTGCATTTAACGTAGGGCCCTACTGGGCCCAAACAATATGAGGAGTTAACCATCGACTCGAAAAGAAAAAGAAGGTAAGACTGTAAGAAAATGTACCTTCTCCAGGTTGTTAATTCCGGACCACTCTAAATTGCTTCCAAATAGATATTCTTATTTGTTGTATTAAGTCAACTTTCTTCTTCTGAATCGCACTTACTTGTCATAAGGCCTGTACCCGAAGGTGTGCGCGAAGCTGTTAACACTCCACACGACGTTGATGCCGCAGGTGTACCGCAGGATGGTGGGGATGAAGAACGCGTTCGTCCAGGTCTCTCCCCAGAAGTATACTGGGATCAAGGTGGGCAGCACGAAGCACAGCAGCGGCATCATTTTCATGTAGTGCCTGTGAGAAATCAGGAGGGATAAGTCTTTTCAACGCCATGCTTTTCTATCTTTTTAATTTTTTTGGTCAGTCCTGATAGCTGCAACATGTTTTTCAGTCGAGAGTGTATATGTTTTTGTAGGCAAGAATGCTTCATCGTCGACCACATCATCTCCTTCCATCAGGGGAGATTGTGGTTTAACGCAAGTCATTTCAAAACACTTTAATCGCTAAGCCATTTCACCAGCCTGATTGTTGTTATTCTTAAATGCTAGTTCATTCATTCTTTGCTCAGGGTTTTTTTTCAATTTTGTTGCAAATGTAAGCAAAGTCTGCTCAAAATGTTAGCGTCTTTGAATTGCAACAATTAATGACCAGCTTTTAGAGATCTCAGTGTCTAGACGTTTAATGCTGGGCCCTGTTTTCAATATCTAAAACACGGAAGGACTTTATCACTTTCACTAATTACAAACATACGCTAGAACCTACATTTAAATGGACGCGTTATGACATCAAAATATCGAGTGTCCCGTTTTTAAACACGCAACCTTCAACACTCCCTCAGACTATCAACATTCCAACATAAAAACAAGTTTGAATGAATGTCGACATCAACTTTGTTTCACACTTCATAATGCCCTCGTCCCAACGCTTGTTGAAACAGGGACCTACTACGTGATAAAATGAAAATCTCTACTCCCCAGAAATAAATGTTATTGACCTAAACTTTAAGAGAACGGGGGACTGGGGGAGGTTGATGCGTCGTGTTTCATTTTACCCCACACAGTTAAAAGATACAAAGGTCTTAGAAAATTATGTTTTGCTTTTCCTATTAATACCGAGTACAGCAGTGGCTTTTGTAAGCGTACGTATAAATATATTGGAGACAGTAGCGGCGACAACCGTTCCCAGAGACTTATGGTTTCACTTATAACAGAATTCTGGAGGATATTAGATAATCGGAGAGGGTTATATTTGTAGGGACACTATTTCATAATGTAGGATTTCTTTTCTTGGGATGTAATAGGATTATTTGTTCTAAGGAATATTTTTGGTGAAACGTGGTATGTTTCTGGCCCAAAAAGAACCTTGCTACGATAAGTGAAATTGTGGCTCTTTGTAAAATGGATCTAAGTATGTGTTTTTGCATGGTTTGGGTTTTTACTTACTTCCTCTGGAACATAACAACAGGATCAGCATACAAGTCGGTGAGATCAATGCGCTTTCCACCTTCGATGACTTCTGGGCTCTTCTTGCAGCAGAGCCAGCCCATATGGGAGAAGAAGAGGCCTCGCTCCGCATTGTGAGGATCTGCGTCTGTGTCCGCGTACTTGTGGTGGGTGCGGTGGTCGCGAGCCCACTCGAATATGCAGTCCTGGTACATAAAAAAAAAGAAATGATTGAAAGCTTGCAGAAAATTGGCTACCTATAAAACTGTCTATGAGCCTTTTGACTGATTTAACTAATTACAGCATTTTTTCTTTAGTTGGACTACTAAAGATCCGGACGTCCACAAAATAATTGGAAATGGCAAAATGTCGAAGGGGCAAAGCTGCTTATGCGAAAAGTTAGCTTGCCTTTACGAGCTTATTATAATATCTACGTAATGTTACGTAGATATTATAATAAGTCCTTAATGATCCTTTAATCGACCCTTTCAGTTCAGGGTCTACTTCATCAATTTGCACATTAACTAAGTAAACAGTCAAGTTCTTGACATAACAGCGCAGATACTCATCATTAATTGACTTGATGAGGACTGGTAATGATTTAGGCAAACGCTCTTGACGTAAGAGGATGGTTCTACAATGCAATTAGCATTTCCAGTAGTTATTAGTACCTATTTAACTTTACATTTAACTTAAAAAATAATAATTCTGCCCTAAATCTTATTAGATATACCTACTAAAGTAAAGCACCCCACTATATTCTGAAGAACGACAAATTAAACGTAGGTAAACCTTACAAAACTTTGTTGTTTGTGACAAAACTTTCTAAAAACGGACAAGGTTTTAAATGATAATTTAAACTTTTGTACAAGCGTTCTCATGAATATTATAAGGTTTCGAAATAAGCTTTTTTTTTAAGGATATTATTTATTTTAAGGAAATCATCAAATTACTTCTTATTGAAGACTGTTACTGACTAAAACCCATCCGTGTTCCTTATAAAGCCCTTTGCGTTCCAGGGCCGCGGCGATTCGTTCGAACAAATTCCGCAACGTCTAGCAATAACCTAATTTCACGTATTTGCTGCTTGAAGACAGTCCCAAGAATCGCGCTTTTTCTTTTTCTCTCGAAGTTTTCTTTTTTTTTGTCAAGAAGAAGTAAAAATGTAATCTTCTTACCTGAAAGCCCATGGTTTGCCATAACATGAGCACTACGCGGAGAGGGGTACGAGCCTTGAAGCATCTGTGTGTCCATAGGCGATGAGATCCTGCGCCAATTCCAATGGCGCACATTAGGTGGACGGCGAATGCTGGAATATAAATTTATAATGACGTCAAATTTTTACTACCTATGACATTCATTTAGAATATTTTGCAATAATTAGGTACTTTTATTCATTTGGGGCAAGCAGGTGGTCAGTCATGACTACAATGTTGGTGATAGGGGGAGATGTGTTCCAACCACGAAGGTTGCTTATGTTTTTATCGTATCATACTAAACACAGAACCCATCCAAAATCCTGAAACTATATCAGATATTGTGTAAGCGCCGTTTGAACACTTAGGCGTACTAGATCAATAAACAATGATGACTCACCAAACACATTAGTCTGCCATTTAGCCGAAGTGAAGACAAGATACAATCCATACACTGACGCAATATGCAAGTAAAGAAACCAGAATATGTTGAACCACACATATTCGTGTTTCCTGGGACTGGCATGTTTCAGCACGGATACATCTTTAGCGAGCCCGAGGTCCGAGGTCTGTGTGTCCGACTCGAAAACTACTCCACTCGGGACGGGATCCACTTGAGGAGGCATGATCTGGAAATAAAGGGTTTTGTGACGTTATTCATGAAAAGATCAGTGTGACTAATAGAATCGCAATGTCATTCACAATCGAATGTCTATAGTTTTATATGTTTAAAGAAACATCTGATCATAAAACGCAATTACGCTGCAAGGCTGCAATTCTGTTTAGCTGTAAGTGGGCTTTTAACTAGGCTAATGGGAAAGTGTTTTCCGTCAATATTGTTTTTTACTTTCTTGAGAGCGCGGTAAAAGGGACGATAACCTTCAATACTATTCTCTGAAACAACTATTTCTAACCAATATCTAAAGAAAAATAGAGTTTGTCTGGCTAGTAATATTCACCGGGATTTATTGCTCGACTTAACGAAACAAATTAAACAGCCTTTGCCTCGCAAGATGAATTGCAAGGAAGTTCAAACTTGTTAAGTCTAATAATTGCACTTGTTAGAACGCCAGATGCATTTGATTACCTCATTAAGAGTTTCGGATCAAGTTTTTGTTAACTTTTCTTAGAAAGTACGTATAAAACTGACTGCTAAACCGGAGGTCGTGGGTTCAATTCTAGTGATTGCAATCCGGCGTCATTTTCAGTCCGGCCGGATACGACCGGATTCCCATCAATCCGGCCGGATCCGACCGGATCCGGCCGGATTGATGGGAATGGGATTAAATCAAGATGATTTTCGCTTTTTAGTACAAAATAAGTGAGTTAATCAAGTGTCACTGCACTTATATGTAGGTAGTTTATAAAAAATAAATCACAAATATATAAAATCGACTTTATTTCCTAACCAATGTTAAGACAAATAGACAACAAGAAAACAATTAAAATTTAGTATGTAGTGTAGGTAACTAGTAATAATTTTACGACGTAACGAGTAGCTCAGTCTTTCTAGATTTCACTTTCACAGATAGATCAATTTATAAGTAACAATATTAATTATCAAGTAACTATAATATCTAATAGATACAATTAACCTTACGTAATTAACTGAAATGAGATTAAAATCATTATTAAAGTATTTGAGAATGCTAACAAACAAGTCTTATAGGTATTTATGATTATGACAGATACCATCATGATTTGATGAATCTGTCGAACGAATGAATGGCAAAAATTATCACAATAATGAGTTTAGAACTCTTTAGTTTAATCAACTTACGATAAATAATTATTTTAAGTAATAATTGTAAAAAAATATAAGTATTAAAAGAAAATCAATATTGATTTTGAAAATAAGATCGTAGAAAACAAATATTGTTAATTGTGTCATCAGCTAAACGACTTCTAATAGAGCTGCAAATATAGCCTGCGGCCGAAAAGGCCCTTTCAGCTTCTACACTTGTCGGCTTTATTGTCAGCAAATAATCATGAATAGCAGACAAGTATTCTCCTCGGACTCCATCGCTTTCAAATGTCGTCATTTCTTTTTTTAGTACTTTATCAAAATCTTTCTCTTTTTTAGTATGTACGCTATAACACGTGCTTCTTGCTGGATTTGTAATTGTAATTCTTCCTGTAATGTCAAATCTTTCTTTAGTGATGGTGAATCTAAGTTCTCTTCTACTATTTCTTCTATGTTTTCTTCAGATGTATCTTCTTGAATAACTCTTTCTAAGATTTTTGTCATTTCTGATCGTATGACTTTTTTCTTTGGCATAGTAAATGTATCATCAGATCGGTATACATTTTCAAGATATTTCTTTGGATTCTGTAAGCACGCATGAACACTACGCACAACGCATTTAAAGTACCTACTCATGCAACAGCTATATTATTTTCCCATAAACTGCTAGCACCGGATCCGGTCTTCGGATCCGGTATATTGGTACCGGATCCGGTAACCATTAAATGATGCTGGAACCGCCGGATTACCGGATCCGTTTTTCCGGATTGCAATCCCTATTCAATTCCCACTCAGGACAAATCTTTGTGTGATGAGCATGATCATTTGTTCTGTGTCTCGGTGTAATTTTTCTATAATATGTATGTATTTAGAAATATATACTTCTGGACACATCTATTGGCCCACCTTGTATTTTCAGTTTCGTTTGGTCCTAGCTAAAATTTTATATTAGGTCGAGCAAAAAGTTTTTATGCAGTTTTGAACCTGGCACATTCACAATTTCATTCAATAGTCTTTTTTTGAATTTCGAACACAGAATTTAAAGAAACAAAAGACAATTTGGAGCCTGTTTGTTGATATCAAACAATCGAATACTAAGAAAACTTGGTTTTATTGGTTTACTTGGATTTAATTCTTGAAAAAGTGATTGATATCTTTGGTTTTGCAACAAACATTACTTATTCTTAACATTAAGGTGAGGTTCTATCAATAATCTATGGATACTTCACCTGAAGTCGCCGCCCAAGCTGTGGCACTTATTCAGGCCGGACACAGCCAAAGAAACGTGAGTGCTCAACTTAATTTAAGTCGATCTGCGGTCCGAAATGTTTATCGGAGGTACCTAGAGACTGGCGGCTTTGTTCGTCGCCAAGGAAGGCCACGATCTCGGGTCACAACTGAAAGGCAGGATCGATTCATCGTGACGACCAGCTTGAGAAATCGTCACCTTACCTCCATTGAGATACAAAACCAACTTCGCGACTTCCACGGAGTATCTGTGAGCGCTCGAACTGTTCGGAGAAGGTTAAAAGAACGCGATATGGTACCACACAAGCCAGCTAATGGGCCCAAACTAACGCGAGCCCACCGAACAGCGCGCCTTCATTTCGCACGCAGTCATTTAAATTGGACACAGCAAGATTGGAGCCGTGTACTCTTTTCTGATGAGTCTAAAATTGTGTTACATGGCAATGATGGAAGGAAGAAGGTCTACCGACGTAAGGGAGAGCGTTTCGCACAATGCTGCTTTGAAGAGAGGGTTGCTTATGGCGGTGGCTCATGGACTGTCTGGGGCGGTATATCCGCGAGCGGCAAAACTCAACTTGAGGTTGTTACAGGACCACGGCTGCCAACATTAAATGCTGAAAGGTACATTCGTGAGTGCTTAGAACCTCACGTGATACCATACGCGGACTATGTGGGCCCAAATTTCCTTTTTATGCATGATAATGCAAGAGCCCATGCGGCCGGCATCGTCAGGGAATATCTTCGGGATGTGAACATCACAGTTATGGACTGGCCAGCCAGAAGCCCAGACATGAACCCCATTGAGCACATGTGGGACGAGCTAAAAAGACGTGTTAGGGCTCGTCAGCCAGTTGCCCAGACGATGCAGGAGTTGAAAACTGCCATAGAAGAGGAATGGGAGATGATCCCTCAAAATTGCATAGAGCGGTTGATAAACTCTATGCCTAATCGTATGAGAGCTGTGGTAGATGCCCATGGAGGCAACACGCGTTATTAAATTAAACCTTTATTTGATAAAACATGTTTTTTATTCAAAAATCAATTGCCTTTAACAAGGCGCATATCCGACTTGTTAGGCGTAGCTCCATGTCGTATGGTATTCTGAATTCAAATTTAAAACAATACGATCGAAAAAGATGGTAAAATGTATCAGGTTTAAAACTGCATCAACAGTTTTTGTTCAATCTAGCAATCATATTTCGGTAGGGGCCATCGAAACCTAAACTCTAAGGTGGGCCAATAGATGTGTCCAGAAGTGTATAAGTATGTTTATCAGTTGTCTGGTTGCCATAGCACAGGCTCAACCTAGTTTGGGATCGGAGGACCGTGTGTGAGTTGTCCCAATATATAAAAAAAATAAAAATAAAAAGACCGCTTTGGAACGTATTCCAATGAAAATAGTGTAAAAATAAAAATAAAAAGACCGCTTTGGAACGTATTCCAATGAAAATAGTGTGAAAATTTGTAAAATCATTTGCAAAACGATTTAACTTTGGAAAAGTAGACTTACATTTTTAATTTAGATTCTTTATGGAGAATACATACTGGAAAGTTCCCACAACGGATAAGAAAAGCTGATGATAATTGAAATGCAATGTGCTATTATTACAGTGAATAACTAAACACTACTCTAGGCTTACCGCTCGAAGAACGTTTGATTCTTCTAAATAAATTGTGCGCTGATCCCGATATGACTTCTGATAAAAAACATGCAGATGAGAATGATATGTTTCGAATAATCTGTTCATTATTTTTGAAGTACACTGGTATTATACTGGTATTGTAGGTATGAACCAAACGAAGATATCACTGTAAAATGAACCTTTTCACTATGCAAGTTGTGTATAACGTTATGAAATCAACTATAGAAATTAACTAAGGGTCACCTACCTCCTTCGTTGTAAAACACTGAAATATATCTTTTTCTAACCACTCTTGGATACACACTGATTTCCTATTCCTGTGGGCCTAGTATATATAGGATACAATGAAAACTATTTGAATTTTAAACAATGTAAGTAAATCCATATAAAGTAAATAAACTAGGGCGTTGGGTTTCGTAAGAGTTCATTGTATTGTAAACATACCTACATTACTATGTAAAGTGAATCGGTTC
This sequence comes from Mamestra configurata, assembly GCA_002192655.3. Classification (NCBI taxonomy): domain Eukaryota; kingdom Metazoa; phylum Arthropoda; class Insecta; order Lepidoptera; family Noctuidae; genus Mamestra; species Mamestra configurata. Next base: position 306,278 of record NDFZ01005221.1, on the reverse strand, counting down.
AGAATATTGGTTAATTAGTTCATTGGTTAATGTTTAGGGATCTAAGTGATTTTGTCATGTGTTTATTTAGGTATTTGAGTGTCAATCACGTGAACTCTTGTTTAAATTTCAGGTAGGAAAGATAACTTCCGGAAAAGTGTTGTCGTTTTTCAAATCGTGAGTGGCTTTATACCTACCTACCTGAAAATTAAAAAAAAAAATATATTAGAAAAAACGTGTCTTATTTATTACATATCAAAATATATATAGCTTTAAGCCATACTTATGTAAAGTAATATAGCCTATATTCCATGAAGACAGTTTACAAGTAACCGTGTTCAACACAAATATTAATAACACTGTAACAGAAAACATGAAATAAATCCACTTCAATAATCCTCTGTGTAAGTAAGCATGTTAGTCCGACATTTAATAACGTTTCCTGTACAATATGTATTTAGGATATATCGTGGTCCGTTACCGTCCATATATCCCCGGGTCTTATTGCGTTGCAGACGCGGTGTCGACGGAATCCATCGCGGCAAGTAATTTCCGCAGAGTCGACCGGGCAATACTACGGACTACAGTTTAGTTTGGTGGCAACTGGCAACACCAAATTATTATGTGGACAGATTATTAAATTCTAAATGTAATGGAGAAACAGCAATGCGTTTTAATCAGGAGTTAACACATTGTTTAGAGTTTTTAAATAGTTTATTTATTTGCCAAAAATGTAGGTAGTACTTACATATAATAATTATGGTTATTTTGTAGAGAGTCCCAATACATTTTACCTGCCTTTTAAAATACACGAAAAGAAGAAGAAAAAATACCTAATGCAATAAATAATTTCAAATTTAACAAATAAGTGGCAAAAATTTTATTTAACACAAAACACTATTGACATTCATTGAAAATAATATTGTTAATAATATAAAGATGTCAATATTGATCTAAGCGATTATGGCAACATTCCCTGATTAATTAAAAACCCATGATCCTAGTTTAACCACAGGGAAGGTATCGTATTACCCAGTTACTGGGCGGTAGAGTTCAGATCGTTCCATGTAAAATACTGGCATCCAGTTAGAGTGGAAGTCAACTAATAGGTATAGCAAGAGGCGACTAAGGGACTCACCAGAGATTGGGCAGCAGCATTTTCTGTGCATTGCAATAGCTACACTGCGATCGGCAACCCGCCTGCCAAGCGCGGCGGTTATGGCAAACCTGGCTCCCTTAGGAGGAGGCCTATATCCAGCAGTGGACGTCATTCGGCAGATGATGATGATGAAATAAAAGCTGGCGTTGCCTTTCATCGGATTGCTGACTCAGTTCGGCTGCCTAATGCGAATTCTTCCCAGACCAATTGAACCTATACCCAAGGATAGGTAGAAAGTTACGTAATTTCTTTCAAGAATGTTTGGCCATTCGAATAGATTTCTTTTTATGTTAAGACAATGAGATCGTAAATGAATCGGATTCTGATTACCATTGAAGTTGCTCGATTAGACCGTGAAAGGGTGGGTCGTAAAATTTTTGGTAGTATCGGACTCGTAAAAGCAATACCAAAGCATTGGTTCTAGAATCTATTTAGAAGTAGAGCCTACAAAATCAAATAGGTATGTTTGCTCTGGAACTACCCAGATATTCATTCTATTACCTAGCTTTTTCAAATGGAACTCACTGGTAGGCTTAATAAATAACATACCTAATTTCATTTTACTTTTAAAATCGTTACTACCAAAGCTCATTAGGGTGGAAATCACAGAAAAAGGGGCACCTATCGGTGCCACGAAAACGACTTAACTTAATGAGGGTAATAAAAGAGCTACGGGTATCAATACCCACTTAAGTACTGCGGGCGCACCTCGGGCAGTCCGTCTCGCTACCAACCTTGCTGAATTAGCTGATCTTTTTAACACGACTCGAGGTTTAAGCACATAATATTCAAGCGAACATGAGAAAATAATGCAATACTGGATGTCATCTAGTCGGATGAAAAAAAAAAGAGTTTTTGGGGCTCTGCACACGAAAGCGATTGTCACATGCGCCACCGAAATTTCACGTGGTATTTCCTAAAAAAATGTCGATTCGACAATCGCTGGTAGAACGTCAAGCGAAAGCCGACCAAAACTGATCATCTGGCATGCAGTTAAAAACACAAATGCATCAAAGAGCACGCTCGAAAACCCATTACCAAAAACCCGAAAAAACGTTGACAGTAACAGTAATAATCTGGCTAAAAGGCGAAGATTGCAGGCGTATCGCCGCGCTCGAACACATCCGGATTCGTAGCGTAAACACATGTGAACGGAATGAACGGCGAATCTTCCGGTCGGGTAACTGGGGCGTGAAGCGGAGATTTTATTTTGAGGAGGCTGTGGAACCGAGACCAGCCTGATTTTTCCACCTCGCCGGTAATTCCGTATCGTGTTCAACCAGTGACAGCTTTCAACCGATACAGATAAAAGATTTCATCTTTTTGCAGCTTATTTATTATTCGATTTACCACGGGCATGTGCTTTAACTGGATCGTTCGTAAGGGGTTTATGTTGTAACTTTATTATAATGCTGGATTATTCATAGGTTATTGGGTTTTAAGCTGTGTTAACGCGTTAGTGTGGTTGTTAATTGGAAATTGTGTTTTTTGAAGTTTTGTAATTGGATTCATGTGCATAACGATTTTTATTCTTTGATCTGAATTTAATTTAATTTGACTGGCCTGTTGGTCGAGTGGTTAGCGACCCTGACTGCTAAACCGGAGGTCGTGGGTTCGATTCCCACCCAGGACAAATCTCAGTTGTCTGGTTGCCATAGCACAGGCTCTGCCTAGTTTGGGTTCAAATGACCGTGTGTGAGTTGTCCCAAGATATTATTTATTTATTATTTAATTGTAGGTATATTAGGCACAGTTCATTACATATTTCTGAAGTGCTCAATATGGACGCTAGGTAGGAATGTATTTATATTGGACCACCTAACATTGTGCCTCTAATTGCTGGGTCACCTCGCTCTCGAAATGTCGACCCTAAACGTCAAAAAAATATATATATACAATAAATCAATTTTAAATATAGCAAGCTCTCCAGTTCAAGTGACCGGGCGCCGGAGAGCGGCTGTGAACGTAATTTTGACTGAAATGGCCACCACCCGATTACCGGTATTGTGGTTTAAATGGGTTCCGATCTTGAAAAACGATTCGCTTGTGCGGTCCTCAAATTGAAATCCACAATGTTCGGTCATTTCATTTAAAAATTTAGTGAATTTCACCAGTACAGTTAGAATTCTATTTTTTGAATTTGATAGGTTGTTTGATAGGTCCACTCTAAATCCGATTGGTTAAAGTGTGGATTAATCTTAAAAAACGATAACTGTGAAACGTGACTATAGTATGGGTCAAAGAGCGTCGTGGAACAGAATTATTACATGAGTTAAACGTGACTGTTCTCATCGTCTTGAACATCTTCAACATCGTCTGTAATCGAGATTAAAAATCGTCTTTGTCAGACAACAATGTGTAATGCAAGCAGTTCGTTCAGAAAATTAAATTACGTCTAGAATATTCATAGTGAGCGTTGTGTAAGCGCTGCTCCATTACCTATTGGTCGATAACAAAGGGCCACTCTGGGCACGGAATCAATTTGGAGCACAAGAGAGGTCGGCCATTGCGCATACTTCCTTAACTATTAACTGGGCTGGAGAACCACTTCTTTTGAGCACGTCTGATAAATTCACGTTAATTAATTTGTTGGGTTGATGTACTTGTGAGGTTAGAGGTAAATACTTTTTGGTACGTACAATATATGCTCACCTCCGTATGTAGAATACCTATACGTATTGTAGGCTGCAGTGATTGTTTACTAAACAATCGATTTAGGACGTGATATTTGATCGAATGCTATTCACGACTCCTCTCCTCTTATACATCTATACAATATCGATTTATTAGTCATACATACATTTGCGTTGTGTTTACTGCCTAATAAAATCGATGTTCGAACGTAACGCTTATAATAAATGAATACCAGTAAGCATTTTCACTGCTTACATAAATAAGAATAAAATTATTTTGTAGTAAGTCTTTCCAATAGTTTTGTAAACTAAATCGCACTCATGTTTTGAAGGAACGTGCCAACAATGGAAAGATCTGGATCAGAACCCTTTCAGTGCATCGCAATGCTTTTGCATCACGCGTGGGAAATATATGTATTCTAAACACTGTCGATCTTGAAATAATCCCTCAAACGTCTTGCAAGATACGAAAGGGGACTTATTGTATATGTAAGCTGCTAGGCTACCGGTGTTGCATTTTCATCCCAGAATTCACAGACTTGGATGTTATGTTTGTTCAATCTCAGTACTTATTGTGTTCACAGGTTGTATAGTACAAAATTAGTATTTTAGGAATAAACCACTATTGATGTTCTGTGTTTTTCAAGTCAGATTCCTAAAGCAAACCCAGTAGGTATCTTGTTGGTTTTATCAAGGGAATGTGCCCGGCAAATGGCTGTGTAAAGGCTTGCCCCAATTAATAGGAACTGATAACGGTATAGGGTACATACAAATGTAGACACATCAGGTGAGCCGTGTTCCTTTCTACCCCCGTCTCCTTTGGGAAATATAGGCGTGATGTAATATAAATACAATACAAGAGAAATGTAACCCGGGTTTGTCTAAAAATATATATGTTTTTGGTAATTTATTTGGTAAAAGAAGTGTCTAGAAAAGTTATGACTTAATTAACATAAAAATTGAACGTTGCGTGCTTGAGTATTTCGGTTTATTTATTGTAGATCGAAATTTATGTAAATTGGCGAAATAAATTCTCTGGGTTGTGTACATGAATATCATTTATATTAATTTGTTTTTCCGGGTAGTTTTTTATACTTCACTTTTTATTTTATACCAAAAGTACTAGGGCGTCGATCTATACTGGGTGATTGATAGTTAAGTGCGTTCCTAAAAATAGGTTGAACTAGAGCTGATTTGCAACGATCTTGGTGGTTATTGAGTTATCGACGTTTTTTTAAATTTTTTAGAAATTTTCTACCTCAGGACCAAAAACTGTAAATGGTGAGAAATCTGTTCCGCTCTGCATAGTCAAATTATACTTTTCAGATAGCTCTTGAATACCTCTAACAACAATTAATAAAAAAACCATATCTTTGAAAATTAAGCGTCGTAAAGTTCAAGCTATTAAAATGTCTTGAATTTTTTTTTTGTAATTGAGACAGTTTACTCAAAATAAATGTATGGTACTTGACGTACAAATTACACGATACACTTCCTTGTTTAATTAGCTTTCTAAAAAGGAATAATAATACCTACTATTGGCACGTGTTGGAAAAATAAACTCAATTGTTTCTGGCAAGATAGTACTTTGATTGTACTTAGTAGTACACATTTTTCGATACACGCTTTGCTTATTGCGGATTTTCTTAATTTCCATATGCGATGATATGATTGACTTAATGCGACTGGTTCTGGTCCCTCAAATCAGGCAAGATCTGTCATTACCAGATGTTTTTTACCAAAGCTATCACGTAGTATAAGCAGTGACTTTCTTTTGTTTTATCTTGGTAATTTATGCTGGATTGAAACCAGCATGAACACCAGCCGGTAGATTCTATAAACACAAAGTGACGGCTAGGGTGAAGTGATCACGAGGTGAGCTGTCATCACTTCACCCAAGTCTTCACTACGATATGTTTACAGAATTGACCGGCAGGTCCTCCACTGCCGCTATACCCGTCTCTTTGGCTACGCGCAGCTCTCCTTGACTGACCCTAGTAGGACTTTCGTTTACTTAATCATTTGAGTAGCTATTTGTCGTTATTTTCAGCTGGAACCAGCGGAAGCTAGCTACTCAGTCACCTTGCAGGTGTTCATCATGCTCGAACTACGGCGGTGAAAATAGACGAGCATGACTGCTTTCACCATTTGAAAACATTAGAAAAATCTAGTAGTGAGCTTGCCTGATTTGAAGGACCAGAACCAGTCGTATTTAAGTCATCAAGAGAAGAAGATTGTCTTTTATATTTTGAAAACAATAAAAACGTGTCTATTGATTTTGTGTAAATGTTGGGAAACAATAAAGGAAACGAATTCAACATTAATATTAAATACACTTTAGTGACATCCCGAAACCGGGAAAATTTTCCCGAAAAAAAATGTTGGTGTGAGGAAGTCTCCACTTTTTGTCTCTGTTTCAAAGAACAGAGACAAAGAGTGGAGACTTCCTCGTTAGTTTAGGTAAATTAGCTCTCCTTTTTCCGTTCACTATTTATGAGCTTTCTTTCATCAGTCCATAAAGATACTTCTATTTAAGTATGAATAATCAAAACAAAATAAAACCTATCCGAGGTGGGATGCAAAAAAAACTCACTCAATATTTTTTGCACCTCACTTCCGACAAGAAAAAATATTGAGCTTGCCCCGCTGGCTCTTGCCTTTTTAACTTCTTGAGCTTTTCTGTAAAAATCAACAAAATACTGATATATAAGTATGAATGATCAAAAGAAAATTAAACCGTTCCGAGATCGGGTGCAAACATTTCTTTAGTTCTTGAGGTTTTCTGCATTTATGGGTGACACTCGACCGTTCGTTGACTTGTTTGTTACGGTTGCGTCACCCGTTTAGGGATAACCCTTAAACGGGTGACGCAATGAAACCTGTCCGAGGTGGGAGCACGTGTAAACATTTTCGAGCACGCTTTGCTTGCTCTTGCATTCTGAAATCTCTTAGTTCTCGAGCTATACAGAAATGTATGAATGATGAAAAGAAAATAATTGCATGAATTTTCGAGCTCGCTTCGCTCGCTCCTTCGTACTACCCTCTCTTAGTTCTTCAGTGTACTTGTGTCAATCGACAAAGTTAATTCTATTTCTACCTACACCATTCCTGAAAGAAAAAACCTGCTGCACAAATAGAACCAAAACGGGCAACCCATAATTATTGGCGGGTTAATTTTTGGGCTGACACCACAGTATCCGCCCCGGGTGTCACCCATGCTAGCTAGCGCCACTGTGTATATATATATATATATTCTCTGACTATCTGGAACTTAATTATAATTTATTTTTCGGCAACTTTGGTAATAGGTATAAAAACTTGAAATGGAGAACTACTAAAGTTCTCCATTTCAAGTTCTTGAACTGTGGTAGTAATTTTATGTAAATGTGTTATTTTAAAACATAGTTATCTATTAAAAGTCTTTGTAAACCTTAACTTAATATTAGTGCCTGAGTTGACTAGATGTCGCTCGCAGCAAATTGACCGGGGTCAGGTACAACCTTGAAACTAATGTTAATACTGTGAACCTACATGTTTTGTTGTCAATCTGTAGAAAGGAATCTATTTTCAGTTTATTTGACCATATACTAACTAAGAAAATGGTTATTCTTGGGTCGAATGTGGGTGTGGAACTATGAGGGATTGGAGTAAATATTAGGCCCAGTAGCGCATGTATTGGCTTTATACTTACAAATAAAAAAACATGCGGGGCAGTCTTTGGGGACTGCCGATAGAAGTGAAAACTAAGCGAAAGCTAAAACGTTCGGTGACGATGACGCGAGTTCCATGATTTTTCTTCACCCAAAAAGTGCTCAACGCGACTAATAAAAGAATAATACTGTGTATATATGTATGTGTACTTTTTGGGTGAACAAATCATCCAAAAAGCACACATATATACACAGTATATATATAGCTCATGGAAAGTGTTCGGTGACGATGGCGCGAGTTCCATAATAAAGAAACATACTAAAGAAGTTTTCACTACAAAAAATTATAACACGCCGAAAGTTCACCTACAAGGCTGCCTTACAATAAATTCGTTGTTGGTAATAATGTGTCAAGCATTCTGAAATCTTCAAAAGGACCAAGTGCTTTATAGTACTTAATTATTTTTTTTCGATATACTGAGGGCCATGAGACCATCTTTGCACCTACGTCGTAATGACACTGAAAGCAGTCTATACTAACAAGTTCAATATTAGGTAAGTCCAGTTATCAGAGGTCAAATAACAGGCAGTTCATGTAAAATATTCTAGCCTCCCCACCACTTTGGGTGCAAAAGCTTATGATTTTTAATTCTTGTTTAGAATATCTAGGTACTCTTTTTAACATACAGGAGAGAGTATCTGTTGGGTAACGCAGTTTATTTAAGCAAAATATATAACGACATCACACCTGCATTACCTTCTAATATGTAGTGTTTATTTATGTACAAACACAGACATAAATAATTATTGTAAGAAACAGTTTCCAGTTTATGCACCATCTCTTCCTACGAATTTGTACGCCACGATGTGCGGCTGAACATGTTAGAACTTTTCTGTATCACTTTATTATCTTGCATGCAACGTATCATGTACACCATGTTTAAACACATAAATTTACTTACTTACTGTAACTACAGCCAGATACAACTCTATATCATTCTACACCATATCTGAAACACTATGATAGATGAAATAGCTTTCGTGCCTTGTCTGTCTCTAGCCTTCAGTTAACCAGTGTAGCCGCGGCCTTAAATCCAACACGTCGCTGCCATACGTGGCACGCCGCCAAACTTGTGTACCGTCAGTTGGCATCATGTAGTTCTGATGAATATTTTTCCTTAATTAGTAACCTTTTTTTACTTTTTCTATTTGGAAATACAATCGAATTTAGTCGAGATCAATATAATATCTCGTTAAGAATAAACTCTATATCGTCTGCTTCTGCATTTACAGGCATTTCCTCTTTAATTATTAGAAACCATTTTTCTTTTTCTCCTCAATGGTTAGATGGAATGGTTGAACATAAATTGGCCCCTGATGTGACGACCACGTCACACTGCCAAGAGTGGGACGATGAAGAAGCGGTGGCCACATTAATAGCAGCGTCAGTGGTGTTCATTAGGTTCTCAAAAGCACTCCATATCTGGGTCATACTACGGAGGAAATCTAATTAAAATCTAACCGAGAAATCAAAGGCGAGCCTATAAAGGTCAATATCGGCTCGTTATCACATTCATAACCGTTACAGTTTTGTAATTGAAAGAAAAAAATATAAAAAAAATATAAACAAGTAGTTAAACAAAGACTGAGCTGTTATATCTGTATGCATACCATTACGTAAAGTGTGTCGGCATGTTTATTTACTGCTAAGGGGACCAAAAACCGTAATGGTGGGAAGCACTTTAAAGTTTCCAACAATCAGATTATCAGCTTTGCGTCGCTATTTGCTAATGATTTGGTCCTATTCGACTGTAACATTAACGGTAAAAGGTGCTGAACAGTATCCACGCTGAATTTGTTTACAAAACTTAATGGGGAACCTGAAAATAAACGTTGGTTGCATTTAACTAAACATGGGTTTAATTAGTCCGAATTGTTTCAATATCTTAAACCAAATTACTTATAGATACATATATTCTAGGCACCTCCGCCACAATAAAATTATTCCAATTATGCCAAGAGAATTGAGCATGATAACTTTTTACGCTATGATGATTAGTACTTATTGTTAAATAGCTCGTAGAAGCCAGTATTCCGTATCTTGTACGGTCTATAATAGTGTATTGGACGAGATCAGCAATCAAGCGAACGTGACCATAAATACCCGTGTACCCGGGTCGACAGGTGTTCAGAAGCTTGACAGCCGGTCTTATTTTGGGCGAAGTGGTGAGGCAAATAATATTGAGAAAGAGGGGATATCACTTTCATTCAACCATGTCTCATTACCTATTTAAAAAACATGAAAGCATATTTCAAAAAAATGCAAATTGTTTCGCAATAAACATTATAATTACAGCGAACGAGATGAAGATAAATGAGAGGCTGATTGCGAGCGGCGACCAAGCGATTTTGGTACAAAAGCCTTTTTAAATCCCTCTAGTGCCGTGCCGCCCTCATAATCCTCCCGACGAAGGATTCCGTAGATTGGCCGCATAACTTTTTCAAAACAAATTTACATATTTCCCGGGAAGCTGTGATTGATCGTGTCAACGTACTTCAGGGTTGAGTGTCTCCAGATGTAATAATGTGAGGTTATGTGAACCGGATTGTTTGAACAGAGCGTTACCTAAAGAAAAATGGCGGTTAGCAACGCTTTCAGCGATTGGCCTGTGTGCTCAAGCATGATCCTCAAGCATGAACCTCTTTACTCTTAATTTAAATTCAAGCTTCAGCAATCTTCAACAATATGGGACGTAAAAGTTAACTGTTAATATATGGTATACAACATCTGTCTCATGTGCCTATACTGATTCAAAAAACTAATCAGGCCAGGGGTTCGAGGCCAAGCTCACATCAAGTCGACTCATGTAGTAGAACAATTTAGAATGTAGATTTGTTTCGGAATTTTTCCCGCTCCTTTGTGATCTTGTATGGGATCTCGCTTGAATTGATTAAAAAGGGATTTAATCTTCCGTTCGAATGTTGCCTAAATTCTGGCTTTGACTTATCTGACTGTTTGTGAGATATATTTGTAGGTTGTAAGTACCGTAGTCTCTGCTAAAAAAAATATAGATACGAAACAATTATATGTAGATGCTCATATGGACATCCTACAATTTGACACGCATGATTTTAGTATCCATAAAATAACATATCCATACAGCACAGATTTGCTTGTCAGTAAGGGTCATCGTTTAATAATACAAATTGATGGCCCATGAAAAAAGGGTAGCTTCCTAAAAAATCTATTTACTCCGTCAGTAACATCATCAAAAAATATTGGACACTTATTTTTTGACAGAGACAAAGTCGACGATGGAGCGAGCTTACCCAGAAGAAGCCTTGTTCACACAAACTTTGAAAAGATTAGGGAAACACAGACGCAGGCAGAGAGTTCCACTCCTTTGCTGTGCGTATTATAAAAGAAGTTTGGAAACTTTGTTTTTCGATGTGGCTCACCGTGTAAACTTAGGTGGAGTGAGTATGAAGTGAACTGTCATTCCATCTTATTTGTATGGATTGACAACTCACTTCACGTTCACTTTACCTAAGCTTTCACGGTGATATATTTGCAGAATCGCAAAGCAGTTTATAGTTAAATTTCGGATTCAGCCCTGAGGACATGGTGGAGCATACGGTGGAGGTCTGCCCTGCTTGGGCATAGCACCGCCGTGTCCTCGTCTAGGCGATCGGCGGCGGTGACCTCTGGCGTCGGGCCCTGGTTCAATCCATGTTTCGGAGCGAGGAGGCTTAGGAAGCGGTTATCTCCTTCTGCGAAGCAGTAATGCTAGCGAAGGAGGAGGCGGGCCGCGCGAGGGAGAGACAAGGCCTTTTCCCCAACCACCGCTACAGAAGAAGACGCCCCGGGCTTCGGGAGTCACAGGGCGATCCCCGGCCACCGTAGGCGCGGGCCTGCGGACGGCGAGCGTTGGGTGGCTCGCTGTCCGATCACCACCAGGCCCGGTCGATGTTGCGTTGTGTTCCACGCGCGCCTCAAAAAGATATCAGCGTAAGAGTCGGGGCTCGCTAGGGCCAGAGCTTGCCAGGGTTGCGGAATTTGTTCGAGAGAGTCACCGCGGCCCTAGAACACAAAGGGCTGTAGAAGGAACATGGATGGGTTTTAGTCAGTAAGAGTTTGACACGCCCTTCCGCTCCACCCAGAGCGGAAGAAGTCATTTGATAATTTCCTATCCTTAAAAAAAAAAGGTCGTAGTTAATATCTACTTTGATTTGGAAGTGACACAAACGTAACAATATCTCACTTTACTAGATTTTATGTTAAGGAGGTCACGGTTTATCCTTAAAGTTCAATGCAAATTCAAGATCTTTAACTAAACCCAACGCAAAATAATCATCAAGATCGTTAATAAACAATAAAGTTATGCCCGAATAGATAACCCCTAACCATGGTTGACTTTACACATCTGCGTACCCCACTGCGTATCGACCGTGATGTTATATTATGAAATGTTGTACACAATATTGAAGAGTTCCGTTACCGATCTCCAAAGTTCTTCATCAGAGCTTTACAAAATTAAAATGGGACCAGTCCGGGAAAATACTCCTCCACACAAAAAAAAATCATCAAAATCGATTGACGATTAGCGAAAATATCGCTAACACTCTATTAAAAAAAAAACATTTAGAAGAATTGAAACCCTCCTCCTTTTTGAAGTCGTTAATAAATAAAGTTGATTTACAAAGGCGAAGTTTTCTACCAGCAAACCTTTGAGTGACAGAGAGAAGTGAGAGATTGAGTGATTTTGCCATGGAAAAAAAAATAAAGACGATACAGTGCGGTGATATTCGGCGTAACGTTACGTCTACGAGTGTACGAAAAGAAGTGACATAACAAACCGCAGGGGTTCGTTACGTCACTTCAAAACTATGATAATTTTCAGAAGTCGCGTCCAATATTTTTTGAAAATCTGACTGACTGGCTAAAAAGAATGATAAAATTATGACCCAGGGAACCATAGCTGTGACATCCAGGAAACTTGTGCTTAACGCACATTGCACAGACACAAACATGAATTAGTAAAGACATCTCAAATTGCTTATGGTGCAAACACTGCTACAAAACCTCAATGCGGAAATTACCATTCCGTCTCAGGTTGCCATTGCCCATTACAATGGTCTGAACCTGGCCTACATATTTAATCTGTGGTTGAGGGGTGTATGAGGGACCGCGCGTGTTTTGTTTACCTGCTCCTTCATTCAGGGTCAATGTTAGGTGTAGTGAATGCTTCACTTAAGTTTCAGGCGTGTTATCGTAAGGACCTTTTAGTTTCTTTTCCGAGGAAAGAATGGAATTGTATTGTTTTTTTTACTGTAAGGTTTTAGGGATATTGTAGGCGCTTCAGCTGGAGTCTGCTGAAAGTCTGTGCTGGCTACAAAGCGACTGCCTGTCTGACATCTCTTCACAACCCAGTAACGGGGAAGGCGAAACTCCTTGGACTGTACAGATTGGTGTCAGACCTTTGGATTCTGACTATCCGTTACGACTGTCAAAGATGGAGATAGGATTAATTGGAGAGTAAGAGTATCTTTAAGGTAATGCAGCTTATTTAAAGAACATAATAATATAAAAATATTGCGCCTGTGTTATTTATTTATTTAATACCCGTTTGGTTAGGCAGAACTGTAGCATAGTGCCTGTATGTAGTGTTAATTTACACCCATCAATCTGCCTCGCCTTTTACCTACTATATTGGGGTCGGCTTCCACTCAAACCGGGTACCAGTATTTAACATAGAGCGACTGCCTTTCTGACTTCCACAATATAGTAACTTCCGAGACTGTCAATGATGTTCAAACGATGCCGGTATGCGAACGGCTTTATATGCTTTCAGAAGCACGGAGGAGTCTTGGTGAATAAATGATCACCCATCCACGGGCTGCCCTCAGTAAGCATTGCGGAACCTTGAAAATAGACCCGTATGGCAGTTTTTTTTTGCCACGATCTCGCTCCTAATACATGAATGGTGAAATTTGATTGTAACTACTATAGGTCCCACTACCTAACCTTTGAAGGAATATAGCCGTGATTATACATATTTCAGAACCAATTACGTCGAATCTAGATACAAAACGGGGCTACACGACTGGATTTAGAGTTTCCAGTACACACCAGTGTGGAAATAGGGGCGATCCATCCCGATATTACATCCTGACCGGCCCGCAGGGATTGAAGGCTCAACTCCAGCCCAGCACAGAGAAATTGAAAAAAGAAACGCTAAGCTTTTCATATAAAATTGATTTTCTATTTGAGTCTTTAGCTTCCATTCTTGTTTTGATAAAAGGTTAAGTGTATTAAAAGGGGCATAATTCATTTGTGATTTTGTTGGAATGTTAATGCTAAACGTTAGGAAATATCTAGCTGTTATACCCTGAAACGCATACACACAGGAGTAATAAATAATACACCAACATTTTCAAGAAAGTCTGCGTTTCAGATAATTATAAAAAAATGGTTTAACTATTGAGGTATGATTAATTAACAAACATCCAAAAACTATATTTCGAAACACTCGCGTGGAATTTGTACTTCCACCTTTATAAATATTGTTATTATAGGCTATATTACTGTTAAGTTCCATGAAATCTCTTCAGGAGTTTTTGTCAAAGAAGAGCTGTCCATCCATTTCTACACTCCCCTGGAATTTGTACATCCCCCTTTGTAAATTTTGTAACCCTGATGTATAAGCTATAGAGATTACTGTTAAGTTTCTTCAAATCCGTTCGGTAGTTTTCGTGGAAGAGAAGCAAACATATAGCCATCCATTCTTCTATCCATTCATCCTCACAAACTTTCACGTTAATTAGTAATATAAATTACAAATTATATGGAACAAAAATGAATACAGCAAGACTTGAGTAAGAACCACTTCAAATAAAAATAAGGACAGGACTCTGCTACTCCACCAATTAGCCTGAGAATTTTTCAAACGGACCGTCCGAATTAATGACAATTAGTCCTTCAACACGAAAGTTGCATTAACGCTTTAGAATAATTAAACATTTGACCCCCAACTGTACTGTCTCAGTGGAAGGTTAAAGAGACTGCAGTGGATAAAATGGAGATCTAGTGTAGCTGAATATGATACTTCATCAAAAGCTTAATGGTGGAAGCATCTATGAATAACTTTAAATATTGCGTGACTGCGACACAGATGAATCTTGTTTTTAACACAATCAAAAAGTAGCTGCTATCCCACCATTTTTAAGGCACGCACTAATGCGGAAAAAACAGAGCACCTCTAGCATATCGAAATATAACTTTCATAGTCTCAAAATTCAAACAACATTATCAGTTAAACAAAAACCTATACTAAGTAAAATTAAAGCCAATAACGCGACGCAATTAAGCAAACACAATGTATAGAATATAGACGAGTGTTTAACATCCATAATTCTGCTTACCCCTAACAACATACACGCTAACATTGTTTGTGCAGAGTTCACGCGTTCCGTTATGCTAATATTCCTTATATCTTTAGCTATCCGTTCTCAGTATCCCAAAACAGAATTAGCATATTTCCAAGATGTGTTTACAGTTATAATAAGTTTTTGATATTCGTTTTTATTTACAAGTACTGTATTTTTGCTCAAAAATTGAAGATACATGTTTTGCCAATTACCAAATTTCAACTGAAACTATCAAAAATGGTTTCACATGTCATTGAAATAAAAAATGCTGAGAAACGCCAGTGTAACAAGAAAGACAGGTTGTCCAATTCGACAAAATTTTCTCGAATTTTCCGATTCGCCGGGTTAAATTCGGAATTCAAACTTAAAAGGTTCCATTTACCATGCTGCATTTACATTTTTCCAATCCTTACCTACTAGGAATTTAACACGTAAATGGTAGGTAGGCGTTTCAGACGCTCTTGTTTTTCCATTGATCGTATTCTTATGTTTCTTGAGTTACGAACGTTTCGCGTCTACTTTAACTTATATCTAGGTAGGGGCTTTACATAATAACAAGTCAGTAATCATCATTAACTTATTTATTTGCTGTTTTTTTTGTTAGCAGCTTATATAACATTCAGTTGGTAGATAAACATATTTTTTATTTAAATAAAATGTCTCTGTCTACAATCTTACAGGCGTTCCCGTTTCGTCACGTATTTGCTCGTCAGGTGTCTTTAATTTTAAATTTTATATTTAACTAGACCGTGGTTTATCTTGTGTGGAAAGTTTTTTGTAATTTTCCTTTTTGTCCTAGTGGTGGAACTGGCATACAACGCCTAATCATGATATGCTTCATTGATGTGAAATTACACCTAGCAATGTTTATTTTCGTCCTCTTTAATATTTATTGTTGTAGCTAAATCAACAAATGAATGCAATTTATATTATTGTTCAACTTTATCTAACCTGACCTTGCAAAAGTTTAATTTAGTAAACAATCTTACTGTGAGAAAACAAATGTAAATCTCCGGAGATTTACAGTAATTTTCACAAAATAATGTAGGAATACGAACAAACGAAAAAACCCGGGAAATAAATCTTGTGGAGTGTTGCGAGCGTTTCCTTAGGATGTCGATTTATCAACTAAGAATAGAAGCAGCGAGTTAACGAGCCTTAACATACAAAAATTGAGATAAACGTTCTTACGGGGAGTTACAGCGAATATTTTTT
The DNA here is from genome assembly GCA_002192655.3 of Mamestra configurata. Lineage (NCBI taxonomy): Eukaryota > Metazoa > Arthropoda > Insecta > Lepidoptera > Noctuidae > Mamestra > Mamestra configurata. The sequence continues at coordinate 290,214 of NDFZ01005221.1, read as the reverse complement.
TTAATTGGGAGAATAAGTCTACTGTATTTTCGAGGCAGACGAGCCAACTGCCTATGTGTGTAGTTACTTGACATTATAGCATTTTGTAGGTCATTCAGTGAGAGATACTTTAAACAGCTCATGTTGGTGCCTACTAAGCTAAACAGCTTCATTTATCTTCACTGGCACTCCTTAATTCTTAATTACCCTTTAAACCGTCACATAGTGATAAGTAATTCCCTGGATGAAAACTAAAACAACTTTGAATCAACTCTTTAAACTAAAGCTTCCAAACTAATTTACTTATACTGCGTAGGTAACTGGCAGAAAAATATGCTTATATTTTAGAAGAATAACGCGACAAACACGAGCAGCCGCAAAGTCGAACCTAATTGGAGTTTCAAACCCGTATTTCCACAAAGATTTCGTGTTTTGGCACGTCTTTGTTTTGGGGGAATGTACAGAAAAGCCCCCAGTATGAGGTAACAGAGAAAAATTAAATTAGCCGAAACGAGAGGGCTCCGTATCAGTATGTGCACAATAGGGGAATATTCGCCATTTTTCCTTTAGTTACACATCCGTTTATTTGGGGTGCAAAACTTTTCGGTTCAAATTGCCAATTTTCGTTCATCAAGGGGACCGTTATTTTGGGAATCACTAAGAATGGGAGCTAATCTTCTAATGAAAGGTAAATCTTGCACTATTTACTGTCGAGCATTTTGGGGGAAAGAAAATATTCTCTAGTAAGTATCCATTCCATTTAATGAGAGACAGTGATTTCAGTAAGAAGCTACGAACATTACACTCTATCGTAAAAATTAAACGTATCAAAACACCGATTTTTCTCATGCCAAACTATTTATGCAGGTAACGCGATAACATAAATCTTTTCGCGCCACATCGTGGTAAACCATGCAAGTAATCCATGTAATATGCCTACGGTCTATGTAAATCATGGCTCAGTGTTCCATATCGTGTAGGTACGCCGGCACCGCAAAGTTTCATGTTTAATACCCACTATTGAAGAGTTTTGTAGCAGAAGATTACGGACGAGTTCCTCTTCATCCCGCCCTAGTTACCTAATAGCTATTGATTTATTTTTAGTCTAGTATGGTAAAGGAAAACTTGTGAGAAAATCTGGACTTAATAGTTGGTACGCCAACGCGCTGCGGGGGTAAGCACCCTTTAACTAGCTTTTTGATCTAGCTAGATGCTGTTGAAGTATTTTATCATATTTTTAAAACTGCTTCTTCTTACCTATGTAAATGAACAACTTTCTTCAAGTCATAGTAAATTCCCTAAATAGTACCCCACTAATTTTGGCAAGCGTAAGATAAATATAATTATTTTGTAACTTTATAAAAAAAATATAAAATTATAATTTGTATTTTTTTTTTTTTTTGGGAATTTACTATGACGTCTTTCGCTCATCTACATTGGCAAAATCAGTAGGTTTTTAAAATAAGACTGCACCTTTCCGTTACATCCTGTGTATTGTTAAGCTATTGTTAAGTTACTTTGCATAATTATAACGTATGTGTTTATTTCATTTCAAAGAGCTCTTAAGTCTGGCGAAGTTTGATGGGGTAAAGACAGAATGTCCCCGAAATAAAAATGCAAGAAGCGAGTTTAGTACTTTCAACTTATTTTGCGCTAAGAGCAGTGCTTTTCTCCGCTAAGGATCCAAATGACTCCATCATACCAATGTTTCTGTAAAACGCCTAGTTTTTTCATAATTAAGCGTGCTTATGGATAGCAAATACACTCAGATATTAAGCACAATTTCACTCTATCTCTGTACAAAATAACCACAAATACTCTCGACTACATTCGCTGCGTACTACATTTCCACGACACCAAGTTAAAAAACAAAACACAGTCGACAGTCCTATTCTGCATTTGCGTTGGGGAGCGAAAGAAGTCGGAAGGCGACGTCATTGAGATGGTATCGTGCGTCGGAAGAGCGGCCTGATTTATGTGGCCCCTAATGATCACTCCCAAGCAATTGATGAGCAATTGTGCTGTAGAGAAATGTCGAGTGATTCCAGAATTGCAACCTCATCAAAAGTAGTTGGGGAAGAAAATTGGCGTTATTGTGAAAGTGAATGTTGTGGGATTGATGTTTTCCTATATTGGTTTAGTTTTCTCGTTGAGCTGAAGAGAGAGAGTTCGCATCATGATGAATGTACTTGGACAATAAGTAAATAATAGAAAATTGAAGACCAACATTAAACTTGATGAAAACCTTCGATGTTCATGCTTGTTTATGTTAATATTTAAAAAAAAGAGTGAGGAGGATATCGTCTAATGTCTGTAATCTCGAACTCCCTGAAAAGTTGGACAAATCAGAGCATTTTTAGCTTTCGATAATGAGACATCATAATCTTTAAAAAAGTAAGGCTTTTTATATGAACCAACTTCACATCCTTCCCCAATTTACTCTCAACTCCAGACACACACAGCCGGCACCGATACAAAATTCTCAATATACAGTCAAAAGTTAATACAGGCACATCGGTTAAGTAACCGCACCGGGTATTACGGCTATAAATCACGGCCCGAGCAAATTGTTATCGAATGAGACAGCCGGCCGGCTCAGCACTGGGGGCCACTGACAGGGCCCTACACTTCCCACGATACCACAAGGAAATGGGAAGAAGGTATACTTCGAACAGATAAGGCGCGTCGCTGGCAACACGATTGCAACAAACATAAAAAAAATCATTTTTCCAGTCTGTTTCCTCTGAAGTGCTGTGTGCCATCTGTGACAATGACAAAAAAAATAAAAAAGAATAAATAACAACAAAACGTCAAAAGTAAGAGAAACTGGGTTTAAAAATTAGTGAAATAGGTAAGGAAATGAAAGCAAAAATCGGAATTCCTAAGTCCTTTTACTCGAGCCAGCCACCTCCTTTATTCCAATTTATAAATGTATTTCATACACCTTCTCTCTAGTGATATCATCGTTCACAAAATGCATCCATCGTTTCTACATTATAGGTAAACCATTTCACCGTCCACATTCAACCCCAAAATTTTTCTAATGACATGTGCCTCCAGTTCTACAGAAAAAAAGTTACAAGTAAGCGTGGATGGTCAAATCCCAAAATATGAGGAATAGCGAAATAGGCGATATTCCCATTTCACTTATTTAGAAGTTGACCTTCTGCCCCTATCCAATTTATCCTTGTCCCATCCTGTACCAAAGTGTTTTAAATATGAACTCCATTCCTGACTCCATCTCTATAATGGCGATTGGTGACTAAGAAAAGTAAATAATGGTTGCTTCGAGACGGGAATATGACAAGAATTATTAAACCAATTTAGTATTTACACGTAATTGATGGTAGCAATATCGCAGATTTTCTCAGGAGAAATTAATGTGAATGTTCGCGAGGTAATCTTGTCTGAGAGTCTTTTGCGAAATCTATTTTAGAAATGTTTTGTTAGTGATATTTATGCTTTAAAATGCTGTATAGGTGCTTTTTAAGACACCAATTGAAAATGCACATTGACAACAGTTTCAGCGGCATTATTAATATTGTTTCAGGAATGGAATCCTTAACCTCTTTTCGGCTTAAAGTTATTTTTATGGAGAATTAAAGTATCGTTATATTCCTGCCTTTGTCCCATGTTACTTGTGGTCGGCGTCGATTTCATCTTCCATTCTCCTGTACCAATTCGCTATCACTCACTCACGATAATGAAAATTTACATGATCCAAAATAATAGAGGATTTTAAAGCCTAAAGTAAACCAGCAACAGTAATGATATAAATTACTTATAATCGTAAATAAGAGAGAGCAAAAATGTAAAAGAAGGAGAACAAAGATGAACAAGGTGATTTAAATGAGCCCGCGTACACAAAGCAAGGATGAGCCGAAAAATAAACGGATCATATTGTGAGCGAGTAATTTTACTTGTTGTTTGGAGTGGGTTTTTACTAGACAAGTGAGCTTTCAAGGTTTTTAGGATATTGAAAAGATAAATCAAATTTTGTTTGGATTTTCATAACTTCATATTAATCCCTATCAACACAAAGTAAAGAAAATGCAATATCACTTAGCTTGGTAGACCCATTGGCACCTCTATAGACGAATTTATAAAATTGTATGCTTTTCATTGGACACTTACCTATCTATCCAATAGGATATATATGTATGGGTAGTTTTGCGATAATAATCGCAAAATTTTGCACAAAATTAACGTATGTTCAAAATTCATAGACCACTAAATACGAAATGACGAGCTCTCAAAAACTAGGAAACCTTCAGTTTTGTGAAAAAGCCCACTCCTTAAAAAAAGAACCCTTTATAACATCAAAGTCATATTTTTATGACAAATAATTTCCGCGGCGTGTCGTCGTAAAAGTCAGTTTTTTCATCTTCATTTATGTTCTATGAAAATATCATCTGCCTTTAACATATTTTCCTTAAAAGAAATGTTTTTGAATGCAGGTATTTTTTTTTATTTTATCATGACAAAGTTTGTTGGGCATGTTTGTAAAGAAATACGCTGTTTTTTTATATTTCCCTCTGGGTAATTTCGCTTTTGTTTTCTTTTAATGATATCTCTACCTTTCTGAGATAAAAATTATGAGCGTTGTGAGAGAAGACACATGTTTGAAGTTTTCATAAGTATGATTTACCGTCGGTTCCTAAAACCTGATGAAGTATCACATCAGCTAATCACTTAATCGCTACGGTGATTGGCTGTCTAAACCAAGCAATCACAAACGTTGACATGAGATTTGACAACAGATTAAATTGAATAGGCTTTCAAAACCGAGTGAAGTTCCGTGCCTTTGATATCGTGCGCTTGGTTATTGAGCCGAATTTGGAACTCGACCTAAGTTTGATTGAACCAATGCAGCAGAACAGAAGCCTTACTATAAAAGAAGTCGGTTAATGAAACAAGCCTTAATTGCTGGTTTGGATATAAGCAGTTTACTATTAACTTAATATTAAAGTGACGTAACCTATTCTTACTTACTTTTATTATTAATCTATTCTCCTTTCTCGGCACCTGGCTATCCTTCCCTCGATCCAGCTTGTCTTTTGACAAAGGCCTCCTCCAAGGCCAAGTGAAGAGCCTTATTATCCAATCTGGACCGGCTATCTTCTTAAAATCGTCTTGTCATCGCTTAAACTGTCTCCCATTACTTCTTTTACTTGCCCTACTATATGAGCCTGCCCTACTGATGACGGTGTGGGAGATAGACTGAGCCATACAGGACGAATAGAATCCCTTTTTCACAGCGGAACCATGTCGGCATAATACGACTCCTGAGGTAGGTACCCATTATTTCAACTTATGTGCACCACCGAACGTGCGAAACCATAAAAATACGGAATCTCCACCCCCGCAGGTCTGTACCCAACATTTATTACGGCAACCTATTATCATGATTATCACTTCCCCCGGCCTAGTTAGGAAATCCCTACCGAGGTCAGATTAAAGCAAATACAAGAAAATGAAGCAAATATTTACCTATAAAACCCCATTTCTTCCTACCGAGCTTTACACTAACCGGCGTTTGATAATGGAGTTACTTAGGATAAGGAAACAACGTAAATTCTGCGCTGAAATAACCTTTAAGTGAGTAAAAGTCTGTTATTTACAGGAAAATGGGAAGAAACATTTTCACACATTTTCTTCGTAAAGGTCAAGAAATAAGTTGAAATCATTCGCTCGTGACCTTGTTCGATGCTTAATTGAGCGTTGAGGCTATTAATTTCGCTGTGGGTATATTTTTAGTCCATTTTGGCGCAACAACGGCATTCCGATGTGTCAGTGGGTAATTTGCGGGGTCGTTGTGAGGTCGCCGATAAATCTTCATTACGGTCGCGGATAGCAGTCATGTCCGAGCTCGGAGAGATTCCGGGCATATCGTCAGATGCTATGCTCCTGATTGATGTTTTCAATCAGGATGATTGTTAATGTGTGTCTTTCTGATTTGGTAACATTTTTGCTATTAGTAGATATTGGGTGCCATTCATTTAGTATAAGAACATTTGCACTGTTTTCAAAAGCTATAACGCTCAAATTACATAACGAAAATGAAAATTATGTAAAGTGTCTGATGATGATAAAATCGATCAACGTTGATCGATGGCATCGATCGACGATCGATCGATTGGTGTAGTAACACCCTTATACAATATGAACATTACAACTTTTAATGATTAGTTTATGCGAACTGAAGCTTATAATACAATTTAATTATATCTCTTGGATGTTTATCATGAGTAGTTATAATATTATATCAAACAAAATTATATCATTCGTTGTAATATAAAAATTAGTTATGCCCAGTATTACTTTGTTCCAGCAAAAAAAATCGTAGCTTATAAATAAAGCCATATTTATGAGTACAATACGTATATTTATATAACGAAGCACTATAGTCATTTTAAATTTAGTGCCAAGACCACGTTTAGATGATTTTGGATAAAGGAATAGCGCAAAGTAGGTCCAATGCAAATTTTGATCCTACTTTTATTCCAAACCTGTTGTTAGCTTACGAAAACTACCGATGGAAAGTGAACTATTGTATTTTTTTAATAATTATCTAAATCTACAAGTAGAGCAATGTGCGAACTCAATCTAAACCTACAATCTACAAGAAAATGATTTCTCTAACACTTTACAGGTTTAAAGTTACCCGCAAACACTTCAAGGTTCGCCAGCGTGAAATGGAGCATAGTTCTCAGGTGTTCAATTATCGGCTACAGTTCGGAGCAGCAGCGTGCACTCCAATACTATAACTGACCTAGCTGTGGAGGTCATTGCTGGAGCGAGGTCAGGCCATCATTCGTATCGTAAGGAAATGTGAATTTTAAATAATAGATGTTCTGTTCACTTAGGCCCACTAGCACAAACCAGAGCTATCTTTTAACACCGAGTTAGTTGTTAACTCGGGTCCATTATATATGAAATATTTGTTATTTAACCTCGTCATCATCATCCTAGCCTTTTCCCAACTATGTTGGGGTCCTGTCAAACCGGATTCAGCTGAATATCAGTATTTTGCGTGGAGCGGCTGCCTACCAGACCTCCATAACCCATTGGCTGGGTAACACGGTACTTCTTGACAAGACTGGAGTTAGATTTACAGGCTTCTAACAATACGTAACGACTGCGAAGATCTCGAAATGACAGCCGGGACCAACGGCTTTACGTGCTTTCCGAGGCACTGAGGAAACTGGGTATGTTAAGATGGTCACCCATCGACAGACCAACCTTGGCAAGCGTTGCTTAACCTTATTATTTAACCTCGTGTAGTTATTTAACTAACTCTGAGTTGAAAGATAACTCTGGTTTGTGCAAGTGGGCCTTAGTTAAAATTACGTTGGAATACTTCGAAGGGTGAACCAGAGTTGTTGTACACATAGGTATATTTTGATTTCACAGCTAATTCTCATGTAAAAGGAGACTTTTCCCGGCAGGTACAATCTAGGGGTATTCAGTGAAGAGTGAATAGGTTACTTCCTGGCAAGCGTGTTTCATTTTCGACCACATGTTCGCCATCCATCAGGCCAGATTCTGGTCAAACGTGAGCTTATCAATGGTAAAAAATAACAAAACACGTAAATTTAGACTCAAGAAAACTAACAATTGGAAAACCAAACGGCACTATGTTGAACTTGGGGAAAGTACCCAGAACCCACGCTCAATTACTCCGTTAACGAACAGGAAGACAAGTTAACATATAAATTCTTGGTAAAATGCAATGTCATGTTATTCGTAGAACACCTTGTAAAAGTGTTTGTTCTGAGAAGCATCTCTACATCGTTATTACGGGTAGTAGCGGGTCGGTGCAGTCGGTTCGGCAATATTTGTTGATGGGCAAGGCCGGCCTGAATCAATTACTACACATCTTGTATTTTATTCGGCTAGTGCCGATCGGGTAGTAGTCATAAAATAACAACTGAACTGATAATGATTGCCAAAACCCGATCGGCATAGCCGGCCCGGACGGCTTTTCTCCGAAACATTCTCATTTGGAATTTGCGTTCTTCTGTGCCGAATACTGCCGGCACGAATAAGTGTGTAGCTCTTTACAGTCGCCAGGTTTACAAAGAAAAATCTGCAATAGAACTTCCCAGTTCGTGATGATGTGACATAATCAAATAGTCAGTAGGACAGCTTTACTGAGAAATTATTGCGGAACCACTTTGACAAACTTCTTGCTGCATAGCGGATTAGTTTTAGGGCTCCATAAACATGATCAGCCGTTTATCATCAATATCATGGCGCTCCCAGCTTCTGTATTTCAAGTCCTCTTTGATTTGATTCAAGAAATCATTGGCAGTCATTTAAAACATCTTAGGTCGCAATAAATTGCACTGTACTGACGAGGTGTTGCGACGATAGATACCAATAGTGTAAAATCAATTTTGCAGCTTCAAAAGATTTGTGCACGAAATTTTTCAAGTTTCAGATTAAAACTTCTAAACGGTACATCCTAAGGAAAAAGTTAATTAGTACACTTTAAAGGTTTCAAAATTTGCTAAAATGTTAAGGCAACCGAAGCTCTGTAAGTCTAATAGGTATCTAGGTACAGAACTTCACAGTTTTGGGGTCAATCCTAACAACATTCTGAAAAATCAGTACAGTGCAATTTATTGCAACCTCACGCGTTTAATCTGTCTACGGCAACTGGTCTAACGGCGTCTTATTTTACAGTATGCAAATAAGAACATAGAACAATCCATAACACCTGACCTGGATACCTGGCGTATTTGTTAATCTAAGAACATAAATAAAATGGAATATCTGATGTTCCGTAATAAACGTCCATTTTTGAGGGATTCGCTTCAGTCATGCGATGCTGGTACAGGCTCAGACATATTTCACCGTTCCTTTGTTTGTTCGTGTCAGAAATTATGAAGAAAAAATAAAGTTACTGAATAATACTTAAATTGTAGACGATTTAAAGTTGAAACACTTAGGAATTGAATTTAAACATCTGTCTTGGGGAACCAATTGAAATATATTACTGTAACATAAATGTCAGTCTCTGGCACGCTTATTTGTATAAGGGTAACACGAGTCCAGATAAAATAATCTCACTTTATCGAATTCATCGATATTCCTGTGAAAACTCCATGCGAATAAAAACGCGAACACCACAAATAAAATCGAACATTGAAATTAACGGCCCATTAATATAACGGATCAGTCGTGCGAAAGGCGTAACAACAGTTTTTTTTTAAAGAAAATATTGTTAAAAGGTGACAGTACTTATAATCCTGGACATTGCTTACCTCCTATTACCAGTTTCGATTTCTCTTCTACAATGAATGATTCTACACTAAAGTAAATAACTTTCAAAATTCCCAAATAATTGGACATCTTGAGATATAAATTGACTAACCAATTTATCATCATAGTTACTCTCATTAAAAATCAAAAGAAAAATTAAAAGGTAGAAACTAGCACAGGCTGTTTACGATGAGCAGAAATACAAGACAGTCTTATCGTGAGGAGAACTCATTAAAAACTGACAGCTCGCTGAAGTCTCAAAGACGAACGGCAGTCGTAGTCAAAGCGTTACAGACACACTTAAAAGATATTTGAATTAGAACGTATCTTAGTTAAGCGGTAGTGTGCTTGTAAAGGCAGCCGTGTGATGTGGGTTGGAAAATAATAATAATATAATTACATTACTGTTCGTGTTTATGTCACCGTATAATTGCCAAGTGCGTATGATTTTAAAATCTCTTGAGAGATTATTTGCGTGTCATTTTCGTGTTTGTTTAATATGAATGTCTATGTCTATATTTGTGGTTATTACATAACCAAAGGCAAAATCAGCCTGAAGGTTTGTAGTGCATCCACAATTTCTTCAAACTTTCAATCATCTTTTGCTTATTACAATAAGCTAAATACAGGATCAAAGTCAGCGAGATGGAATGTTTCACATCGCTACGCAATGGCAAAGTAACAACATTATCTAATGAATTAATTAAACGACATTAGAAAAGAGACATACATATAATGCACTCCAGTTTATTAATATATAATTTAATCGAGTGCTCTAGTAGAGCTAGTTATGTTATTACCCGTATGTTGTAGGATAGTTTTCTAAAATTGCTAGTAAAACAAAGCATCACTGAAGCTGAATATGTTTGAAACTGTAATAATATAGAAGTTTTGAAGTATTCCATGAAGTTTGTATGTAACTGACTAAACTTAACTAAACATGTTTCCACATTGCGTTTTCAGGTGAAAATAGAAATGGAGCTGTGAAATTGGATGCACTGGAACTTCGATGCAATAATTTCATCTAAACATTTTCAAAGATAAGCTTGATTACTGTATTTTATGCTTTGACTAGTTCCTGCCCGCGGCTTCATCCGCGTCAATGTCGAAAATTATCCCATGGGAACAATAGTCTATCTCTGTGCCGAATTTAGAATTTAGTAACACCCGTCCATCCATCCAAAACTTTTATAATAGTAGTAAAATATACAAACCGTATGATAGGATTTCTCATGCCAACAACAACATGTGAATGTTCATACAAACTGTTATTATTCAAATATCTTATTTTAGGCCCAGTTTTTGTGTTAAAACTGTCAATCACGGATTATTAAGCAGTGATTGGTTGAAAGAATTTTCAAAAGCCAATCGCATCTTTTGACGTGAGTTTAATTTGTGACGGGTTGAATTTTTTCTCCAGAAACCGAGGGTAATCGTTTTTTTATAAGGAACCAACTCTTCCGCAAAAATGTCATACTTTTAGATCCAGCCATTTAAACTATGCGGCGTATATTAGAGAATGAATTAAAGAAATTTATGAAATCAAATAGGATTCTTGGCTCTGACAAAGTAATCAAACGTGTTGCACATTTAAGTGTTACTATTTTTCAATAGTTACATCGTAGTATCGAAGAGAGGGAGAAGGAAAGAAAAACCACTACGAATTTCGGAAGATGATCCGGTTAAGACAGCTGGAAAAACCTGGACTAGACCGGCACGGAAGAGAGAAGACTGGAAGATGTCGGGGGAGGCCTTTGTCAAAGGGACACAGCATACAAACAACAAAATAGGAGTAGAAAAATAATTTAATCTTAAGATAATGTTTTCAGAAAGAAGGCTTAAGATAGAATTAGATTATTGAAATGTTTGAATAGTTGCAGTGACATCCAATTTAATATCCCATCCATAAGCTACCCTTTACCTTATGTACGTACTCCGTTTGCATACAAGATTGCCATACATTATTAAGTAATCCATCAATGATATAATTGATGTTCGGGTGTCTGCTGGAACCATTAGGATTAAATGTATGCAACTGTGCATAATATGCATACATATGTGTACGTGATGATAGACGTTTGGTAAGACCAACTTGAGTAATATTAATAGTATCTACACGGCTCTTAAGGCTTCCAAAACGGAAGCGACGCGACTGTGCGACAACGCGTTTTCATACAGATATAAGAAGTTCTATAAAACGAGAGCTAGGGTTAGGTTAGGTTAGGACAATTATTCTTGTAGCTGCACATTAAACGTGTGTTATAAATTATAAAATAGTAAAATTAGCGTATCTAATCTAATCGTAAGGGAAATTACATATATTGTGGGAGTAACAATTAGCGTTTTTTTAATTAAATTAGATGTAACAAAACAGCTTTAACTAAAATGATTAAGCTACCTATATGCACACTACCGACAGCCGCAGCCGGGGTATTGTTTTTTGCAAGATAACAGTTTGGATCCATCATATTATGATCTATTGCCGCGACTAAACAAACCATAATCAGTTCGATTCAAAGATAAATTTCCAAAGGAATCATTTATATTCCACATAATACGTTACGCCATTTTATACTTTCTATTCTAATCTTCTCAAAATCAGTTTCATTGTACCAGTTGACGAGACTTAGCATTAATAAGGGCGGTGACAAACAGTTGATACAATGCGTCGGTGACGAGGCGAGTTGGGGGGCGATATCACGCGATCACTGGCGCATTTCTGTTAATAGTCCCCAATCTTTGTACGAGGTCCCCGACGCAGGAGCTAGCGGACAGGGGTACTACATGATTAATGTATCTGTGATGTAGTTTTTATATGTCGTTAGAGTTGTTATTGATTGTTGATAGGTTTTTGAAGGGATCAATGTGCCATAAAAATCTGAGAAGGCGTTTAATGTGGGACATATATTAAAAGTTGTAGAGTATTAACTACAACTTCGACTAAGTAAAAATCGCAAGTATGTGGCCAGCCGAACAAATGATCTGTCCTTAAGCAAGACATGGGTACCTCGCTCTACAAAAGTCGCAAGTGTGTAGTTTGCCTTACCTAAGTTATAAGTTGTGGCACGAGTATAATCATTTAATATTTTCAGTATCCAATTTTATTACTTATGCGAGAAATGTTCACGATATAATATTTCTCTTCATTTCTACTATATTAACATGAAAAAATATACCGTAGAGAACAATAATGTCGTTCGCTTCTAATATATTTTGTAATAGTCTGGTAAACAAAGCTGCTTAAATGCCTTCTTATTTTCTCGGGAGCCCTAATTCGTGTTCTTGCGTAATAGTTTTGAAAATCTTTTTCATTAATCATAACGGCGTCCCTTTTAAGTACGTAAGTATTTTGTCTTTTGCTGGAGCCCCGTTGAGAAAATGTTTAATAGAGCGAAATTCTCTGCCTTATAAGCAATTACCTGCAAAATAATAATCTCTGTGATTGTTCACATAATACGAGTATTAAAGCACCAACCCTATTCCTTTTCTTAATAAATTCATAACATCGAACTACAAACACAAAACTAGCTTTTTGAATGCAAACGTCACACTCAAACAATAAAAAAACAAAACAAAAGAACGTCCAATAAAACTAAAAAAAAACAAAATCATTTTATGACATAAGTAGTTCACTTGCACCGCTCCCCTCGGAGGGTCAGTGTAACAGCGGGGGTTCGACGACAACCCCAAACAGAAAGGGCTCTCACAGAAAACTTCGTCCCTTTTATATGACCATCATAGAATTCCGCTCAGATGCGTCTCGACACCATACATTGCTTCGCTCACACTCGCCTCTCAACCTCTCAACATTTTGCTTCAGTTACTTTATTTTCTCTTGTTTCAGCCCATTACGCGGATGAAAGATCTTATTGAAGTTGTATGAGGTTTGTAGAAGCAAGATTTGTGTGTCTGTTGAGGAGTAATGCTCTTATTTCGTTGGTGTATTAGCCATACTAAAATACGCTTTTGTGTGTCAGCGTGTTTACGAGGAAGCGACGGCGACGTTCTAAAGGCCTCTTATGGTGTTCCACAATGTGGCATTACTATATTCTATGCTATGTTCATAACAGTTCGTATACGAGTATGTACCTACCGACGTAGGAATTGTTTATCGCAAAATATTGTTACAGTAATGTATAGAGGAAACTACTATCAGTACAAAGTTATTTTATGTACCTACCTTTTTTTTTAAGGATGGAAAATCATCAAATGACTTCTTCCGCTCTGGGTGGAGCGGAAGGCCGTGTCAGACTCTTACTGGCTAAAACCCGTACGTGTTCTTTCTTAAGCCCTTTGCATTCCAGGGCCGCGGTGACTCTTTGGAACAAATTCCGCAACCCGCAAGGCTCTGGCGGCCTCCTTCTTCTATGCTGACATTTCTTTGAGGCGCAAGTGGAACACAACGCGCCATCGACCCGGGTCTGGTGGTGATCGGACAGCGAACCACCCAACGCTCGCCGTCCGCAGGCCCGCGCCTACGGTGGCCGGGGATCGCCCTGCGGCTCCTGACGCCCGGGGGCTCCCGACGCCCGGGGTTTACCTTACTAATTAGTTTTAATAAAACCCAATTAAATAATTAATCTGCCTGAGTTTTACCAAGTCGAAAATGACTGTCAATCTGGAAATTTATGTGGGTCTATACTAAGACTAACACATAGGTACTCCGTAATTGAACAATAAGTATCCTTAAATAATTGAAATCATTGTAATATAATATTAAGTAATAACATGTCTAAATGTTTGTAAAGGCCTGTATAGCAAAATAAATCGTGACTTGTGAACAAATAGAATAAGATAGTTTGTAAACTGTATTTTTAAACCATTTGTATAATAAAATCCTTGAAAAATAATTAAAAATAAATAGTAAAAATACTTTATTAAAGTGTCCAAGAATACCGTATGTTAGACTCGTCAGACATCACACACCTCTGCGGCGACCGTGAGACCAAACGGCTGTGACTGACAGGGTAAATGCAATGCTCCTTAACACCTGTGCACTTAAATACACATATATATAGGTATATGGCGCTTATAACAGGTCAGCAAGGAGTTACAGTACAACAAAAACTTAGTTAATTACGTATGGTTTTGGAACTATTCTATTTATACGTCAGTAAGAAATAAAAAACATTGTATGAGTATTACATTCTCGAATCAATAAGAAATTACGAAAAAGTTAAAACAAATCAAAGTTCAAGACGGTGGGAGCGGCATGTGACATTCAACACTGTACGTGACGAAATAAAAAACACTAATAGGTTTCAATTTTTTTTTGTTAATCCAATAGACGGACTACGTAGAATTTTCTGTTACTTAACTAGTTTGAATCTTGTGGAAACATCTTGGCACACCACCAGCCAAATTATATGACAAATGGTAAAGAGATTGGGTGACCTAGTATATAGTATATTAAAGTTCGCAACATTTCGCCATTTATGTGTATGTCCTATGTAATATAGCCTATTCCTATCAACTACGCATAAATCCACACTCCGGGCTGTTATTGAAAAATTCTACATGAAAATCCCCAATAACACTTTGCCCGAGCAGGGAATCGAACCTGGGTCCTTATCCTCAGTAGTAACGCTTGCGACTACTAGATCAACGAGGCAGTTACTTGCTTGAAAATGAATACTCAAGTGTAGTGTATGTATAAAGATTCTAGTCACTCAACTTGATCGATTGCAAAGATATATAAAATACGAATTTATTTCTCCAAGTGGAAATTTAATCTACGATTTCCCTGAGTTCAGATTGCTTTAAGAACTTTTAATGTAATATACTTCCCAAAATATTGTGTACTTTACACGAGGGAGGTATATCAGAATATTCAAAGAACTTACAAGTTCAAAGGTTACACTTAACTTTGACATTACAAGTTAAGGAGGATCAAGTTTCTGAGTACCTGTCATCTGTTACAGGACGTAAATAAACTATCTACATACTAGACCTATACAAATAGTGTGAAACGTATTGCTGCATTCAGAATATTGGTCAATTGTAATGAAATAAACTAACTTCATATTCATAATACTATTCTAGAAGGAGAATTTGTTTATGTGCAAAATTATTCATTCCGTCAGTACATTTTCCGTTGCATTTTTTCTTCACCAGCATTCTATCACGTCGGTCGTGTGTCGGGCAGTGATATTGTATGGCGCTGGCGGTCGGCGCCGCGGTCCCGCGCGGTGTGGGCGGCGCGGGGCCTGCAGTGCGCGGGGGGACGCGCTGACGTCACGCGCGCCTGCGCAACACGCCGCTCCTTTCTGCACAGAGTAGCCAACCAACACAGATCCTCCCAAACTTGTTAAATTATTCCGCGGTCGGAGAACGTGAAATATTTTATCGCGTTCGCGGTTATGATTATGGACTAAAAATAGAACAATACTGTAGGATTGTATTTTTTTAAATTGTACCGTATGTAATAGGGGTTGGTATACAGTAGAAAATAGTATCCATTGTTCAAGGGAATAACCATTTATGCAGATTTATTTTTGCCTTTATTAAGGATGAAAGCAATCGTTAATATTGATAAGCTTAAAATAAAATAATATAAAACTATCATGCAAGTCATCTTCAATCATCAAACTCTTTCATAAATATAAACGTCATACCAAAACTAGAACAAAAATCCTTTGCATTACATAAATCTGAATTAACATTTCGTTTTTTCAGCGCAAAACTAAATTCAAAACCAACGCCAAACTATCAAACTAACCTACCATTCTGCCGTACGGCAAAGGAAAATTTATCTGTACGCCGCAAGTACCCTGTGTACGGCAATTCGTGTCCGCGGCACAGGCGGGCGGCAGTCGAGTGTCTCGCGCGCGCTGCTACGACGCGAGCTACGCGCTACGACTCGTAGCACTCGCGACTACGCCGCTACGCCGACCCGAATTATTTGCCAGTGACTCGTGCGAAAATACTCAATTAAAACGGAATTATTTAGTGCAAGCCAGTGGTGTGCTACCTCTGTTACTGAAATAGCTGTGCTGAATTATTACGCAGACCAACTATAAGGTGGGTGAATATTGAATAACGAGAAATGAATACGTATTGAGAGCTCGGATGCGAGTGGTTTGCTGTAATGTCAAGGACACGGATATTGATCAAGTACCAGATGCTAAGACCACTTTGTTTACTCTCAGTGTTTATTTTACCGTCGTATTTACCAACGAAGACGTTTGTCGCACATTTGTGTCTTACAGCGTTTACTTATTCCGTTTCCCAATAGTGTTTATGTCAACGTTTGTAGGTACGGTTGAGCAAAAAAGAGCTCGCAGCTTAAACATGAAACAGTCTTTGAAAAGGCCGTTAAAAGTAATACGCAACAAAGGGATGGGATCCGGAGTGGGGTCGCGAATAATTTATAGGGATAGGTGCCACCTTGCGTTACAAGTTTCATGAATTAGAAATGTTGAGAATGCTTATAAAAATGTTCTACGTTTTATTTCTTTTACAAAAGAAGTTGTTGGGTAGGTAAGTGTTGTATAGGACATTCATTAAAACAGGTAATTGAACTCCTGGATATAATAAATTTCAATACACCTTTACACATTGACGTTCTGCGTTAGTAAAGGTACAATTCAAACTTCTTGGTTTTGCGGTTGAACAAACTTTTGAAACTGCCTTAGGTCGTATTTTACACCGAATAAGTAATATCAGTTTCTTTGTTACGCTTCCCAAAACGTAAATTGTGTTATATTGGGCTTTATTGAGCGACGTAATATGTCGAATGTACTTTATTGTGCTCCCAAACGTACAAAGTGGGTGGAAATTGAAATAAATTAAGATACAATATGCTTTCTTATTACTCACTTAAAGCAATATCTTTCGAATATGCATACTTGTTTGGCAATCGCTCTGTATAGATTTTGATATATCAATTTATAGGGTTTATAAAATAATTATTGCTTTCAAAAATGACCAACAGTTCATCATGAGAATTACTTTAAAACGTTGCTTTAAGTAATAAGTCGTAAATTGGAAAATTGATAACTAAACTGTCTTGAGAATCCCGTTTTAGGCATCGCGTTTTTCCGATTCGCTAGAGCTCGTGATTTTCGTATAAAGATAGATTATAATAAATCTCGAAGAAATTCATCATTTTGTCGTCTCATTAAATTGAAATGTTTGTTGCGCTCTGGGGCTCTGGTGCGACCATCAATCAATGGCTAATGATAGGCTTGACTGTTCGCTAATTATTTATAATTATATATAACATCGTTAGTATGATTTCACGATAGACGGTGATTTTGAATGGACTTTGCATATGTCGGGGTCTTTGTCTATTTCTACATGTATTTAATTTGTTAAATTAAAAATCAGTTCATATCAGAAAAAAAACATGTTTCACGTTTGCAGCGTCTAGTTTTATATAAATTTTAGGAGATTCAAGCTCCATGCTCGGTCAAACCTACCTCATGGAGACATCAGGAGGAAATACGAAGAAGTAATTTTACCATTCTACCATTCATTATTGATGTAATCATTATTAATGGTAAAATTCTTATTAAAACTATTAAGAATGACACACGCATCATGCTTTCGCAATAGATTTGCCAAGATGGAGATTTACATATTTAGGCAGATCTATTGAGAAAGCATGCATCCTCACACAACATTATCTAACATCGATAACACGCGTTGTTAAGCTAGTCTGCAGTAGATAAAGGTTCAATTTCCCGACCTCGTGTTCTATAGACCGATGACATAAACTTGTAGGTGCACACTAGTATATAATTTTCTATCGTAAAGGAAATGTAGCGGCGAGCTTACCCCGGCCATGCATCAGCGCTCGATCTGCATGACGTCACATTTGCATACCGCTTCAAGATACCTTTATGTACATACCCTGCGTCTTCACTTCGTTGGAAAGAAAAAAGATAGCAGGAAATTTACTCTTCTGAAAATTTAGTTTTCTTTATTTTTCTAAAACCCTTTATAACACTTTTTAGGTAGGGTGCTGAATAATGTAGTAAAAGTCAACTTTCGAGCTCTCGTTTGAATTTTGATTGTTATGCCACTATTGTGGTTAAAATATGAAAAGTAATGTTATTCAGGCTACCAATATCATCACCTGCCTAGCATTCTCCGAACTATATTGGGCTCGGCTCCCCGTCAAATCGAATTCGGCAGAACTAATATTTTACGTGGAGCGGCTGCCTACCAGACCTCCACTACCCATTAACTGGGTAACACGGTAGTTCTTAGCAAGACGAGTCAGATTAACTGGCTTCTGACAATCCGTAATGTAATGACTGCCAAAGATCTACAAATGACAGCCGGGACCAACGACTTAACGTGCTTTCCGAGGCACGGAGACTCGGAATGTTAAGATGATCACCTATCCACAGACCAACCTTGGCAAGTGTTGCTTAACCTTGATCGACCCGTGCGGCTGTTATTCTTTAGCCACGTGCTCGGCTACGAATATGAACAAAGAAAAATACTCAAAGCATCTGTGATACCTATATATCACTAATGGTTCCGGAACTATGCACGTTATACCAAAAAACTTATTTCCGGGATCATTATAAATAGCCCTTTAAAGACATTGCCTACTCAAACAAAAATATGAGTCCGTAACATTTAAATTCTCTTTCTTCATAAATATCTGGACACCTACTAACATTAAGCATATTCCGAATTCTGATGGAAACGCCGGAATGTACCGCCGTGGGTGTTGAGCAATATTTCATTCAGTGAATTATTGTTACGGCTATACACCTCGCTTTCACTTTATTCCTGAATTTTCTAATACCACGAACCTTAAGAAAAATTGTGGGCATCAATTTCTGAATTGAGCTACGCTTAAGAAAGATTTTTCGCTACAAAGTGAATAGGTAAATCTGTGAGCCTTTGCTTTTCTTACGAGGATTTCACGAAGATAAATAACATGCTTTGTTCTCTTTGTTTATTGAAAGTTTGTTCTTTCGTAAGGTTTTGCCGACACGTGTAGATTAGTTATAACTACTTATATTGTGCTTAGTTCTCACGATGAACTGTTCTGATATGTGTAGCCTAAAAGTATATTTCTATGCCATAATAATTTATAATGTGGAGAAATCGATACGACAATAAATGAAAACACTGGCAATACCGGTTCGTAGGAATGTTTTGAAACTATTATAAATTTTGGGAGGATTTTCAGGACCAAAATTAACATAAACTTTAAAATTGCATAAAACGTCAAAAAACTTGTCAAAGATAGTGACTAGGTAATATTCTGACGAAATGTTCCAAGTAGTCTGTTGCAGTTAGTGACGTCAAATCTGTGATAAAAGACAACATATCGTATGAACTAGTAGTGTCAGTGTTTTGATTTGCTGTCGTATCGTCGTATCCACTTTGTATAGCCGCAGCCAGCTAGACTTTGAGCCAGCTTTTTCTAGGAACCTTTAAAAATCTAGATAAGCGCCGACTTGACCTAATGCTTACATTACTACTTAAGTATTTAGGCCACACAATCTTTTAAAAATTCTAGTTGGTTGAAAATATTTAGTTACTAACAACACTATAAGCAACGTACATTACATACACCTGATTATATAATCTCTTTGTAACAGCACGTAGGTATATGTATTAATGGTATTTCATCACATTTCTTTTTATTTTCCCTTCGGAAAGAACGTGAACTTACGTACTCCAAAGGCTGCACGAGAAAGCCCGAGGTAAAAAGATAAAAACACAGCTTTTCCATTGAGAGAAGATGGAAGGATTTTATGTGGACCTTTTTCTTACAATGACGATTGCATATGTATCACGTAAACGGTTTTATATAATGAAAGGACTTTCAGGAATAATATACATATATGCGAATTGAAGATTAAACTTAGCATTAAAATATAATAATTAAACCTTCTCTCTATACGTTAAATTATAATACCTTCTAAGCCACAGCTTACTTAATTCTAATTTGAAAACAAAACACGACTCACGCAAAAATCCAAATTAAAAATTTCTATTTTGTTTGAAGCCAGAATTATTCGTTTAATTATGAAGGCATTTGTCATAACTGCGGTTTTCAGAGTACATACTAATTCCATGCGTTTCACTTAGGTGTCGTATTCGTATGACGTATACAGATGTCGGGACATGAATGCAAGTCGTTAGGCTGAGTGCACATTACGGGCTGGCCTAGTACTCTGCATGCCCTAGTGGCCCCAAGAGCAAGTCTTCTTCATTGTCTTCGTTTTCGAGCAACAGGCTTTTTGTTTCTTTTACGATTTTGACTTTTTAAGTTTTGACTTAGAAATTAAATGTTAGATAAGTAAGTCGGGGAACAAAATAGCTTGGTGCAAAAACATAGTATTGTGCAGACTGATTTATTAGTCTGCAAAGTTAAGAGCAGTCCTTGCACTCTTGGCTAGGGGGTCGGGTGATACCTTTCACATAGAATAAGTAAACTTAACAGTTTTGTCAATAATGTAGTAACTTTTTGATTAACGAGGTATCGGACTTAGATTTAGTTGTAGGAAAATTATTGGAATTTGATCATAAAAAGAGGGTCTGCGAAATATTGATACTCAGTCGAACAAAGTCTGACGATATAAATAGTAGCTTCAAAAACAAAACTACAAGATGACAGTAATACGCTTTTAAAATAGTTTAAAGTACATTTTACAGCTGTTGCCGAGAGAACAGGTCGTTAGGCAGAGTGCACATTACAGCGTCGCCTGAATGCAGCATCCGCCCTACTGGCCCCGAGACTCCGCTTACATTGTGTCTCTTGTTCGGCTTGGCTTCAATTCTTTAGTAGATTGTGTACAAACTGAAAAAAATATTAGACCGTTAACTTATCTTATATAAAATGCGTTTTATATATAAAGACCGGTCCAGTAACGACGACGTAGCTAGCTGTGTAGGAGTATTAAGATACTGACTGAAAGAAAACGAATACATATTCGGCTACTTAGTCGTTCTATCTTTTGTCAGTGATCGTGTAGCACAAGTCTCTGGCTGGTTAGTTTTAATTAAATATGTGTATTTCATACACTTGGGGGTCATATTAGGACAATCATTATGCAACTGCATTGCACAGTCCTCATATAAAAGATCTTTGCAAATAATTATTTTGAAAGTCTTTCGTCTCTTCTAGTTTTGAAATACTATCTTCTTGCCGTATAAAAGTGTTTATTCAATTTATATTTTAGTTTGTTGTAGGTTTAGTTTATTTATTTGTTAATATTAGTTTTTATGATTATAGAATAAATAGTTAAATATCGTTTAAAAAGAATTTACACAAATTAATATCATTTAGGTCAAATCTTTTTTTTACTATTGATAGGCACGCGTTTGACCACTATCTCACCTGATGGTACTCGCCGATGTGGTCGAAGATGTAGCACGCTTGCCTAGAAGTAACCTATTCACTCTTGACTTAAAGACTCCCAGGTTGTAGCTATTACGAAACACAGACTCTGGCAGGGAATTCCACTCCTTAGCTGTACGCACAATGAATGCATTCCCAAAACGTTTTGTGCGTGTGGGTGGGATGTCCATCATGTACCGGTGGCGCAGCGCCGTATGTCTCATTCAAAACATCAAATTAAGATATAAGATTTGCGCTATTCTAACTTAATAAACAGTGTTCGAACAAAAGTGTTAAATGGAACACGTAATATTAAATAACAAGTTCTGCTACAAAAGTTTTTGTCTAATTGCTTAATAACTGGGTTTTCCTCACCTAACATGTTTTTATCAGATGGTTAAGTATTTTCTTTGTAAGTTTCTTTTTCTTTCTTATATTAATGGTTCTGCGTAGAAGAAAATTCTTCTATTGGGCCATGCGCGGGTTGCCAAGGTTGATCTGTGGATGGGTGACCATCTTAACTTACCGAGGTTTCTCCGTGCCTCGGAAAGCACGTTAAGCCGTTGGTCCCGGCTGTCATTTGTAGATCTTTGGTAGTCGTTACGGATTGTCAGAAGCCAGTAAATCTGACACCAGACTTGCCAAGGAATACCGTGTTACCCAGGTTAATGGGTTGTGGAGGTCTGGTAGGCAGCCGCTCCACGAAAAATACTGGTGTTCAGCTGAATCCGGTTTGACTGGAAGCCGACCCCAATATAGTTGGGAAAAAAGGCTAGGCAGATGATGGGTCATGGGCGGGTTATGATGACAAATAGCTTTTTAATGTAATTTTTTCCTTAAATAAATAACTTTACTCTAGTTTCCTTAACATGACATTATGCTGGCTATAAAACCCCACATAAAAGTATATGTTACTAATACTGTGTCTTAGACTGCTATTGATTAGGTAAAGAAGGATCTTCAAGAACTTTCTTTCTAATCTCCTTCTTTTTAAGTCTATTAAAGAAGATCTCGGGTGCAATCTTCTGTATAACTATCACTTTTTTAAAAGCTTTTGTATTTATTTCTAAGTTTTAGCTGAGTTACTTATGATTAAGTTGCCTTTAACTTACTTGGCAGAATACTTCGCAAAAATTTAAAAGAATTTTCTGTGTGTACTCTTTTTATACGTGTAAGGTTTTTTTTTAAATGCGCTACTTCTGCGAACTAATATAACTGAGTAGCGTTCATTTTGTACCAAGAATTCATTATAATAAAAAACTAACCTACTTCAAGCTTTTCATACATTCCTTTACTCAGCACATATATCTATATTTTTTGCGTATTTTCCTAGACGTAATCAAGTTCATTTTCTTGTTGTTATTGTGTACGAAACATAATAAGAGGAAGAATCCATTAGCGCAGAATGGGGTCGCCCGTAAAAATGTTGATAACGGTAATAAATGTTGTGATTGGTGTCCTTTCGATACACATTTGACAGCTACACTCATCTATTTTGGGATCACTTATCTGAGCATATTTTTTTCATCATATACAAATACCTATCTATACCTTCATCCACTTGAGCGTTTCTTTATATTCAACGTTGCACCTAATCAAATTATTACGGTATGAACTCATGTTTAGTGTATGATTAACTAACGATTGCTTACGGTTATCCGGTATATACTAAAAAAAAAATTACAAAAAAATACAACCAACTTCCAAATAAAAACACTACAAAGTCTCAAGTAACTTTAATTTCGGAAAATCGTGTCAAAAACGAAGAAACAAAACTAAAAACACCGACTTCCGGTCGGTTGTCTTTTTTTGTAAAAAAAAAATATTTTTTCACTTTCTAGTTGTGATACTAATTGCCGGACGTCATTATGATTACTTGGACAACGCAATTGTATCATCCAAGTGGGTAAGTAAAAACTCATGAAATAAAAACCACTGGACCAAACTGATTTTTTTTACGGGACCAAATGGCAAGTATCCGCATCAAACGAAAAAATAATTGCATAAATCGTATCTGAAACCTCGAAGTAATCGGTATTCATAAAAAAAAAATACACATCGAATTCAGAACCTCCTCCTTTTTTGGAAGTGCGTACTTTTGAGTTAAGTTCAGTATTTGGATTTAGGTAAAGTGAACATGGAGTGAGATGAATCCATACAATTAAGATGGAACGACTGCAATGCGATTCTATAAACATCTTACCTTGAAACATTTAGGTAAAGTGAACACGAAGTGAGCATCCATCAAATCAAAGAGGAATGCCTTAATTTTAAGGATTGGTAATCCTCAAATGACTTCTTTCGATCTGGCCGGAGTGGAAGGGAGTGTCAGATTCTTACTGACTAAAACCCATCCGTGTTCCTTCTAATGCCCTTTGCGTTCCAGGGCCGTGGTGACCCTTTCGAACAATTTCCGCAACCCTGGTAGCGGTGAGATGTCTACAGAATCGACCAGCAGTACAATTCATGCTCTCTCCACCACAAGTTATCACGGTGAGATATTGAAAGAATAGACCAACTGATTGCTCAAGGTTATGCAACATTTTTGGGTTCCTTACGTCAGAATTAATAATCGGAACCTGTATAAAATCACTAGAGTCTGTTAGTGTAAAGCTTTGAATAAATGAAAATACTGGTCCATAGCAGTTACTAACAGTAAACGGGTAATTTACACTGACCCATAGCAATCTAGTAAATGGGCTATTTACCTACATTAATAAATTGTGAGACAACAAAAAATAGTGTTGTTTTACATTCTGAAAAGAGAAGAGCGGTCTGTGTTGAATGTTTTAATAATGTAAAAGTACACTATTTTTGTTTTCACGAAAAAACAAAACTGACTATATCACTATATCAGCTCACTAAGGAGTTTCTTGTGCCGGATTTTTCTCCATAGGAACTCTATACCAATCCGAACCGTGAATAAATCTTTTGACGGTTCTTAAGGGTCCACGTTGATTTAGATGTATTATAAATAAAATATTATAGATAATATATAGATTCCGGCAATGATATTTGTTTAGTAAGTTTGTTCAAAATAACACTTTAATTAACGCTTCATACCCTGAAAGAATACATCGTAACAAACTCAGACGTCAGAGTCTCTTTAAAGATCATAAGTTCTATTATTTCAATTGACTAAATGCATATGTAAAACCATATAGGTAATATAGCTACCCACACAATTGATTCGACGCAGATTGAAATTGTACTGTTTTTTCTCTCGAATATTAATAAATGCATGGTTTTTCCAATATTCAGCCCAAATATTTGAATAAAACGAATGAGAAATGTTTTTATTTTGGACTTAATTAAAACGTTTTGCGTTTGTTTGCCTTCTATTGTGTTGCGATAGTCGAACGTGCGCGTTTTAGGAAACACTGCTCGACAATCGTATTATTTGATGTACGTACATTTGTATTTGTTTATTTGGCCTGTTTTGAATACTATAGAGGTTTTGTGAATATTCAAAACAATGTTCTACGAATTGTGAAGTTTTCATGCGTATTGTTGGTAGCAATGTAATATTTATTTTAATTTTAATGTGTTGGCAACCTTGTCCCTCTGCTGTCATGGCCGATATTGTGTGCGGTGTAAAACTTCAACTTTTTTTTTTCTTTTGTTGTTGTATGATTTTTAATGCACATTGATATGACTATAGTCTATAAAACAGAGTAGATAACTACTCGGTGATAAATACAGAGTACTCTGTCAATAAAACAGGTCAGGTAACTGACACTGTTTATTGACAGAGTACTTTTGGATAGGACTGTTAAGATTTCTATCTCGTTTTCTTTTAAGGATGGGAAATAATTAAAAATTACTTCTTTCGCTCTGGGTGGAGCGGAAACGCGTGTCAGACTCTTACTGACTAAAACCCATACGTGTTCGCCGCGTTGTACCGCGGTGGCTCTTTCGAATAAATTCCGCAACCCTGGCAGGCTCTGACCCTAACGGGCCCCGTCTTCTATGCTGACATCGCTTTGAGGCGCGCGTGGAACACAACGTGCCATTGACCCGGGCCTACGGTGGCCGGGGATCGCCCTGCGACTCCAGACGCCTGGGGCGTCTTTTTCTGTTGCGGCGGCTGGGGTGTAGGGTTTGTCTAACTCTCACACGGTTCGCCTCCTCCTTCACTAGCATTAGTGCTTCGCTGAAGGGGATGACCGCTTCCCATGCCTCCTCGCTCCGGACCATGGATTGAACCAGGGCCGGACGCGAGCGGTCGCCGCCGCCGATCGCCTCGACGAGGACACAACGGAGACCTCCACCGTATGCTCCGCCGTGTCCACCGGGCGATCCTCACAGTGCTGACACCCGGGCACACGCCCGGGTGTCAGCACTGAGGACAGGACACCCTCCCGTCGAATCCGAAACAAGTATCTCCCTAAACAGCCGTGTCCGGTGTGTACCTGCGTCAGGTGCAAGGTGAGGACGCCGTGACACCGCTCTAGCCACTCCTCAAAAAGAGGACTTATCGCTGTACTTGTGGCGTGCCCAAAGACTTCCTTACCTAGAATACCTATTAAAAGTGAAAAGACAAAGAAGAACAATAAACCACATATTCATTGAGATCTTATTTTTCAATACTTAAGGTCTTGGCTGTTAGACTGAAATGTTTACGGGTTCAATTTTCGTAATAACATGGAGAATAAGTAGCGAAGTTCAGATTTATTGCTGAACAACAGTAGCTGTAACAGAATATTATTATGAATATTGTCTTTTCTCAACGTTATTCCATCCCAGCATGTGTTATTGTGCAAGAATATTTTGATTAAACGTAATGTTTCGTCGTTATTATTTATTATCTACATCTTACCATCTAATCAATTTTTTTGGGTATTTCCCTCCTACCTATAGCAATCAGAAACAGTAATTACATGTTTCGGCATTACCTCTCTATCATCAATCTCAGAAATCAATATCATAGACCTACGTTATATACACAGACGTCCTCATCTCAATATAGATCGACCTCATTAACCTAGACGTGACCTTTAACCCTGTCTCAGTTTCAACTAAATCACAACACTAATATTATTACTGTGGCCTTACGTTTTCCTATTAACCTCTCACATTTGACTTGAAACTTTGGTTGTTTGAAATAAGGTTTGTATTTCAATGTGATGCAGATGCAATAAGTTGGAGTTAAAAGCCGTAATGCATTACCATAGCCGATGGGTTGAAAGTGACGGTGCGCAGATAGGGTGCGTAGTCACGGAGTGACACGCTCCGCAAATAGGGGGTTGTTCCGCTAGCTCGGTATAAGCCTTTGTGCACATGGCGGGCGCGTCATGAGATAACATTTGGGAATATTTCATAGCCCACTGTCGTGATTGAATGGTTGTGGAACCAATAGATCGTACCGAATAAGTATTTTAGTTGAAGGTATGCTTTTGTGCTTTGATTTGTTGAGTTTGTAAGTTAACGAGCTTCACGTTGCTGCGACTTTCATGAATAAATAATTAATAAATCCATATCTCCCTTATCAACAGATGCGGAGTATTTCTAGATTGACTATAAATTTTACATAAAATTTAAAGGTTTAAGCTACCCAACTAAAACCTTAAATCTATGTTGGGTAAAGATTCAGACATACATGTATTTTTCAAGACACTATTCTATTCTCGAGTGAATAAAAAAGTCTACTTCATGACAAACCCTTTTCAGCCAGATTTAAAAGTCCAATTTGGGCTCTATCGATCGGTGTTTTTGTTTTGTTTTATTTTCTAATACTTGTGCTATCTAGATTCATAGTCTTGTGTTGTTTCGAATAAATGTGCATTTTGAACAGTCAAATTTATTTTTTCTATGCGGTACAAATGTGGAAATTTGATAGCTTTTGTAAAAAAAACAGCTTTTGTAAAAAAAATAAAAAGTCAAGCCACCTCGTCAGGTAAAAGTTATTAGTTTCAGTAGTAGTAAGTTTTTTGTAAGTTCATCACTTTTACAAATATAAAAGCCAGTCAGAATAGCATGGCTTGTTATAAAATAATTCTCAACACAAGAGCCTTTCTACTTAACACTCAGTCAATAAAACCGAGTATTTCCATTCACCTAGGTAGTTTTATATTTTCCTTAGGTATTTCTGAGCTGAGCAGACTTTTACGAGTCGAGGAGGTTCGAATCAAGAGACACTTTACTGCTTAGGGCACTCCGGGGAGTAGGTCTAAGAGTACCGCCGGGCACCCGACGTAGCGACGAACATTCTCGATTTAGGGCATTAAGATATTGGCAGTGTTTTATGAAAACCGATTTGGTTATTCGTTTTGGGCTCTAATAAACTATTTTTGTGGGTAGTGAGTTTAACTGCTGTTTTCAAATCTTCTAGTAAGTCAAATTTGCAGAGAGTAAAATAAATGTATTTTCACCACTTTTCATGAGGTAAGACTGTGTATAGCTTGAAATATAGGTTGGCTAATGTAAACTTATCCGAAACTACAGCATGGGTAGGGATTATGGTATCTTAGAATGCAGATGGACCGTAGAGAAAATCCAATTTAACCCTGTTGATAAGCCCGATGGGTCATTCGCATGACGTTGCCCTCTGGCTAAAGATTTGACCCCTCTGAATGGTGGTGAAATCCCCAAAGAAAGGCACAGTTAAAACCTTTTTGTAACCCAAAATGATGGAATGTAAATACTTTCAGGCGATGTTAAAACAGAGAGCAATCAAATCAAAATTTCATTTCGATTCATACGACAAAGGAACTCGTTAACATGTTTGATTACTTCATAAACGTTCATGTTACGAAAAAAAAATGACATCTATAATAACGTGAAACCAATCTACAAGATAACTTATAAGTGTTCCAGTAAAAGAGAAAGCAAGAGAAAGAGAAGAGAATTTGTGAATGAAATTCATGAAACTGAAAAACATGGAAAATTAAATGCAAAAATAAACAAGCACTTAAAGAATAGCAAGACTTATTATACAGAAAAGATTCTGAACAATATTTTGGTGAGTAAGAATCGAGATTTGAATGGAAATTGAAAAACTTTTATCCCCTGGTGGACATAACAAGCGTTTTAAACGGATTCAAAGATTTATCTGTTCCGGAATATGCATCCGTTTATTTGATAAGAAAATTGAGACGAAAGGGGAAAATATCTGTTGCTTATTGTGGCAAATTATGTGAAACATCAAATTACGTTTTCGGTTATTTGTTTTATAATTAGGATTTTTTGTTGTTTTTGTGTCCCTTATTCAATCTTTTAAAGATACTATGTTGTACCAATGTGATAGTGAAGTAAATTAGTAAAAGAAATAACTAATCATAAGTAGCAAAAGGTAAAATATACACATATTTTGTAAGAAAAACTAGATTATTATAAAAGTGAAATAAAATAACCATGAGTTAATTTGCACGTTTTTAACACTCGATTTCACTGTATTTATAAATATTTCAATGTCGCTATCAATAAGAAAATTCTCAGTTATCAAGGGTATAATAAACAAAGTAATACTCCCATCGTGTTTGACACCAACAAATTCAAAAACCCACGGAGCTCGTCCTTTTTCAATTAAATAATAATTTCCATTATTTGGACACAGACGAGGCAGGCAGGGGTGCTCTTCAGTTTGAGAGCACAACAGGTACAATCGATATTTCCGGGCGCCCGAGGGGAGGCCTAGCAAACAGACGGACGAATGCTTAGACGCGACACTCTGCCTTTTCAATTATGCGCCCCTGGTAAGTTCTCGTGTAACTGAATGCTTTGCTTACCCAAATAAGTAAATTCGGATCGATGTACTGAGAAGTAAAATAGATTCTGTATGCTGTAAAGTTTCTTGTTTGACTGTACGTAATATTGGGGTTTCAATTCTTGCTAGGTCGGCTGAAGTAACTGTCCCAAATAGGTCAACTCGGTGCGCCCAATATCGACAAGCAATTACTTTGGCGACGACAAGTTGCCGCTACCTGTTGATAGTTTCGTGGAAAGCCCCAATCAGAAAGATAGATAATCCGTCGATGATACAATGTGATTCAATCCTATTATCCTAATAGCCTCTTAAAGTTGCTAGCTCTGTCATTCGACCGTTGCCCGTAATCCGTCTACAGAGAGAGTAGGAATTGAAGAGCCTCAGGAAAAATACGCTTATGTACCCTTCTGTTGAGGGTTCATAACTCGTAGGGACAAGGGTAACGTTTACTTATCGACGTGGAAAAGGTTCCATAATACATTTCGTCGCGTTTCGCGTTTCGTCGGAAGAGCGAACTTTTTTATTTGCTCCGCAGACGTGCCGCGGCAAGCGGTGCACTCGCCATTGTCAATTTTGTGGAAACAGTTTTTTCGGTTGGAATTTCGTAATTGGTATATTGTGCGAGTGTGTAGCGGTATTCAACCACACAATATACGGTAGATACGTGACACATAAGAAACGTTTGAAGAAGGAAGTCTTGATCTTTAAACGGTTCAGTATTTACATACTTTATTTGTCCCTTATAATGGAAATGGGAACATGAATATCAAATTAAGGTCCTACTCGACTTTCATATCGTTTTCGCGAGTAGGCCGTTTGAGGGCATTTAAATTAAAATCAACAATATACAAAATACGTTTTGCGGTGAAGTGCTGGCACTCAATAACAATATTGCCAATTATAGCACATCCGAGTGAGTGATCACAGGCAATTTACATCGAACTTACCAAATTGGGTTTCGTATAATTCGCTCCTAAATTAGAGGAACCACTTGCTTGTATTTAACAAATAATAATAGGGGCACCGCTAGGCGTCTCTTTGGGTAGGATTCACTTGAGAAATACTCGATAACATGAAATTCTGACGGTTAATTAGTCCGCTAATTTGTCCGGAATGTTATCTTTTACATAAATAAGAGGGATCGGCACTTACAATCGGGGGTATCTTTTGATTAATGGCAAATAAAATGAGATTTATTGTTTTTACATTTAAAACCGTTTTATATAATGTTGCTTTAGAGACGGAGGGAGAGAGGTAGGAAAGAAAACAAAGGTTTCTGGCGCGGAACGAGGAAAGTAATTACCGATACACCTGTTTAAAAAGGATCTTGTTAAGGGTATGTTGTTATATCGTATATCTTTGAAAGCTATCTGAGTATGAGCGTGTTTCTTTATTATAGCTATTTTTTTTCGTATGTTTTTCTTTTAAGAGATGTTGAGTTGTCATCATTATTTGTAGGAAACAATTTTTTGTATGAGTTTGTTGTTTTTCTGTAGGTAAAACTTTTTCGTGTTCTATTAAAACGTTTGTCTAACGGGAAAGGGAAAGCTCATAGTTCAGATAACACAGTAAAATTTGTCTCGATTACCTTTAGGTACAATGCGATCAAATTCTTAAGTAGCTATAGACACATCCTTGTCGAATCACACGACAGTGAAGACAATACAATGGCAATTGGCCAATAAACTAGTACATTGTTCGCTGGCAATACATCGCGAACGAATCCAACATCATTCCACACGCGGTGGACAGTAGTACGGCACACCACATTTTGTATCGTGCTGCAACCGCATCCCGTGACGTCATCACGTCATAACGTTACACTTCACCGAGCAGGGCTACCGCGACAGACGGATGCATGAATAAATGGAAATACTCAAATATTTCTATTTTGTTGGAGTTTTTTGACGGATGAAGGAAAAACCTCAGTTGGGCGGTGGAGTCTGGCGATTTACTTTAAGATTTATTGTGGTTCAAGTCCCTTGCAATTATCAAATATTTAAGTACGCTTCACGCTTGATTTTCCCGGAGGCGTGAAGCCGAGGTCCGTAGAGTATTTCGCCAGGTATGTTTAGGCCCTGGTCTGTCTTCTAGGTTACTGGGCACAAATCCAGAATCTAGGTTGTTGCTGAGAAATTCATAATAAAAAACATAAAACCCTTTCCCTTGCCTGACGTGGGATTTGAATCATCAGAAACTCGCTTCTCTAGCTTCCGATCGCTTCTGACTATATAACTTGCCTTGTTAGTTGGTTGGTTAGTTCTTAGTTAGCGTCATATCTTGTAACTGAATTTTTTAAACAGTTATCCCCTAACCGATTGAGCAAATACTTTGCAAACACGTCTAGTTTAGATGATACCTAATCCTCGTTTAGTTAAGTGAAATCATTTTAAATCCAGTAGGTATAATAAACTCCCAAAGATGGCAGATTAATTATTTTTATGATTATGAAATTATATGTAGTATTAAATGTAAACAAAAAATGTTTCATATTATTACTGCTAGAAGATTGTAGAACATTATGAATGGGAGAAGTTTTTTTTTTCACTTTGGCAAATTGGCACCTATTTGAGACTCCATTCTAGAAAACACCCATAGTGCCTGTTTCCAAATCTGCAGCACGTTTTGAGACCGCAACCGTCGACGTGAGGCTCGTCAACAAACAAGATTACCGCAATCAGAGCTAATGTTTCATACGATACACTACAATAGGTCTATCTGCTCTACATATATCAAACCAATGAAACACATACACAGGGATTGAATTAGATTAGTGGAGCTATATTATACCTATGTGCAACGCTATTGGTCATTTACTAAAAGGTTATACGTGGAAATCAATGAAGCCGGTTGGTAACCTCTGTGTTGGGCGCTTAATACGCGAAGTCAATCTTTAACTTATAATTATTAAAATACTAAAACTTAACATACAATGCACACCACTGGGTCTAGAAGCACGAAATGTACCAAAGTTTTTTGTGTGGCAAAAGTTGAGATAAAAAGGAACTACTGGTGACTGAGAAAGAATTTCTGAAAATATAACCCTTAGAAGAGTTAATTAGAAGTAAAAAGTTTATATTTAGACTAGTTTTTGCCCGCGACTTCGTACGCGCATATCCCGTTTTTTCGCAATTTCGGGAAATCTTCTCATAGTGCTCCCCTTCACTCTTCAAGGCCGTGTGTTGTCTGTCAGTCACTTAGTCTGAGTAACGCAAGAGTTTTAAATATATTGATTGATAAGTCCTTGATTTTTGTCGTTGGGAAATTCCAGTAGGCAAATACTTCTTCTATGTGTCAAGAAATTTTGTACCAACTGTAACCTGGACCTACCCCGCACATCATAAGCCCTTGCGTTTCCCATAAACTAAGCTGTCTGCCGACAAATTGTTCGGGGAATCACGAGTCAGTTCCAGGGTATTTGATCGTTAGTTGCAGTCTATGCTCAGCGTCCAGTTGAGATTGACTTTGATTGACGCCTAACCTAAATTCTCTGCGTTTTCCCTTCGGTATCCATGTAATAGAGACCTACATAATAAATTTATAGGTGCCTATCTACATACAATCTAGGAAAACAAATTTTTTACACAAAAGGTAGGGATTGTACTACCTTAAAAATCACATTAAATTACCTACGGATTCTTTTAAAGGCATCTCAGTATCTTTGTCAAGAAAAGCAATGTCGCGGGGATAATCGAGATGGAATGACAGCTCACTTTGTGATCAAGTGTCATCTTGAATATTTGGATTGACAGCTCACCTCGTTATCACTTCACCCAAGCCTTCACTTCGACATGTTAACAGAATGGACCGGCAGGGTAGCCTCAGTTATTCCCCTGTACTCAAACAATTTAAACATCCTAATTATGGCATAAAAGACATTCCTATATAATAATTTTCTCACGTGACGTTAAACAAAGCAGGATGAAGTGCCACTAATCCTGAGTGATGCTAAACGCGTCGCCTGCGCTAGCTGCGAGTCAGACCACATTTTACTGCGACCACAAACACTGACGCGACGTCGCGTTTGTGACAGAACACGGCTAATACAAACCAGGTTTATTTGTAATGAGATGTGAGAATTTAAGGGGGAAGTGCGTGGTAGCTAGTTCGTGCGCTATTTTCCTAACGCCCTTTGGGATCCACCAATGGAATCAAATCATTTGCCTAGTCTGGTTCAGCGCAGCACGATTGGAAAAGGCCAAGCGGAGAAAAAACTTTTTGACAACAAAAATACAACTGACTTACAAATAACAAAAACACTAAAAAAAGTATGAAGTTGGTGTTAAAAACGAAGAAACAACCAAAAACACCGACGAAAGATATTTTGTCTAAAAATCATTTTTTTGTGGTACCAACCTAACAACACCACTATAAAGTCGCAAGAAAGCAATATATTATATATTTTTCAGCTATTTTGATTTAAAAGCCAAATACTGAACCGATTTTAATGAAATCCAACCGGAAAGTACATCCTTTCACATTATAAAAGAATTTTTCAAATCAGTTCATGCATAACGGAGTTATGAGGAATTGAGAACCTCTTTCTTTTTTGAGGTCGGTTAAAAAGCGAGAGATGTGTGCGAGGAATGCGAGCAAGGAATGCGGGCGCGTACCGCTGAAAGAGTCCGCTACTCATCCTCACACCATTAGGTACAGCTACACGACGTTTCTCAGTTTCGCTGCGTATCCACGCATCGCTCGCACAGCTCCTTGCACAGCTTTGGTGGAAACAATCACACATTTGTCCTAAAATTCGTGTAAAACAAAACATATACGCAGCATGTTCGTGCTTGTTTCCACGTACTAACTACATGAATGCTCGCTTTGTAACATGTTACATGACGCCCCGTAACACCGGTCAGTCAACCCACCTTAATACAAACCTATTTGAAAAAGAAGTCGCATTCAATTTAAAAAAGTACCTACTAACGTGTGTTGCCATTTAAGATTTTGTCAACTCGTTGGGAAATTCACAACCGTAGTAAATAAGCAGAAGTCGAAATTAGGTAGAGTTATTTATGTACTTACACCGATTTCATTCAGCGAAAAAAAAAGTGGATATGCCTCAAATCTCGAGATTAATTTTAAAGAGCAGAAAAATCCCGTGATTTATTAAATAAAAAAAGTTATTTACTTTAACACAATTTAAACCACTGCACGCGCGACGTTGCGCCTGCGTTGACGGTTGCTTAAGACTATTAATAATTTGTATTATGAATTAAATACTAATTAAAATTTCATGCTAATTATCTTTGTTTTATTTGTCTTATCTATCTTATTATTATTTATTTGTAATATTATTGGCCACACGGGATTGTCTATTAGAAATCCCGGGAAGATCCATATTAATATCAAATTTCGATGCAAGTACATAAATAACTCTACCTAATTCTGACCTCTGTAAATAAGCCATAGTATGATAATATGCGAATGAAATATTTTACCCTTCACCGACATTTATTCAAGATACACCTGTCTCTTTCACAATTAGATGTCTAATAGATATTCGATTGCTTGTAATTACTAGATAATCAACTTGTCTAAACGATTTGTGTGATTCAAGAAGCAAAAACATCTTGTCCAACATACATATTCAACACAGGACTGTAAGTTATTCCGAGCACTACTTTTAAACCTCAAACTATCGCTGATTTAGGTAGACGTCGGAAGATCGCAAGGTTGGAGAATATATCGACAGGCTGCTGATTCATCGCTTAAAAGCACTATTAAAAGTTCCCTGTTTCCGTAAAGTTTTCAAACTTGGTCGGTGTTATAAGCTACGAACACAATGTATATTCACCTTCACCCTTCGGTAGCCGTGTGGATGCAATAAGAGACTTGATTACTAAACAGTAGCGTTTTCCTGTTATCAATAATATGCAATTTGATCCGTTGACGTGATCCTCTTAGGCAACCCAGGTTCATCTCTGCAATATTAGAACTTTTGCTTAGAATATTTTAAGTTACTAGCATAGGACTGTTTGTTTGTTATTATTTACAAGTTCACTCACGTGTGTACTTCAGCCGGTCTATTCTGTAAACATCTCACCGTGTAATACACGTAGGTGGAGTGAATGACTACTGCCGGTCGATTCTGTAAATATGTCGAAGTGCAGGCTTGGGTGAAGTGATCACGAGGTGAGCTATCAATCCATACAATCAAGATGTCACGTAAGCACGGAGTGAGCTGTCATTCCATCTTGATTATATGGATTTACAGCTCACCTCGTGATCGATTCACAGAAGCTTTCACTTCGATATGTTTATAGAATCGACCGGCTGAGCTGTCATTCCATCTTGTTTGTATGGTTTGACAGCTCACTTGTTCACTTCGCCTAAGTATTCACTTTGACATATTTACAGAATCGCACTGGAATAAAATGGCTAGTTTACACAGTGCGAGCTGCTGACTACACAGTAGACAAATACTCGTATTGCCAACTCGGATGCCAGTAGCTTAGCTCGCCTTAGCTGTTTTCACGATGATAGTAGCTGCCCAATCTTTTGTGACGCGCAGCACACAAAAATACCATCGATGCGATTTACTGCACTACAGCTACTCGGCAGGCTGACTCGCACGCTAGCCGGCACTGTGTAAACTAGCCATTACCATCCTTTCGACGTAGAAGTGATTCGTTATTCATGAGTTCTTCAAAGCAGAAAAGAACTGAAGAAGAAGCCAGTAGGGCACCGAGGCAATCCTTACAGCACTGCGATTCTGTAAACATCTCACTATGAAAACGAAGGTAAAGTGATCTTGAAGTGACCTGTCACTCTATATTTGTATGGCCTACAGATAGTTGTTCCGGGTCTGGCTGTTTGTGTATGAGAGTTTATATGTTTGTAAACGCACCCACGATACAGGAGAAATTCGTAGTGTGGGGCAACTTTTATTAAAAAAACAAAACAAAATAAAACAGACAAACTCTTTCGCAATAGTAGGATTGACGGATAACTTCGAAATACTTAGTTTGAAGTGATCTGTCAATCCAACTGTATCCAAAATCCTCACCGTGAACAAGTGGATTTTACAAAATCGACCGGCAGGTCTGCCAACCAACCGCGTGTGACGAACACATAACAACACTTCACAGCAAATATTCCATCGATTCCGCGAGCAACTCATCCCTAGCTCCAATATAGTTGTCGTTTGATTCATTAGAAGCCGAGCGGCGGCGGACAGTTGACGCAACCGTGTGTCAGCTGTAGATAGGTACAGGCTTTGGACGCTACGCTGGTTGAACGGCCCCGGTACTCGCTTTGATTGATGCACCTGATTTGCCTAGCTTATCTGTTTATTAATTGTCAGACAGAACGTACACGAAATTTTGGACTGCGTTTAAATACATAATTACAAAATGTTATGTACTAAACCTCTCTCTCAGCAGCTTCGAGCCCAGGATCCTTATGGAAAAGTTTTGAGTTTTTTTTGTTGAGCTTTTGTTTTTTTATAGAAAAATATATCCGCCATAGGTGATAGATAGCCTGATATAGCCTTGGATTCAGGTATGTACTCTCTTTATGACATAAGACTTGCCACTGTTAAAATGACACACGAAAGAAGAGAATAATATGCGAATACAGGCGTGGTATTAAGATTAGAATACTTATTTTTAAAATACTTTTTTTTTCCTTTAAGTATTAAGAAGGTTTCTTATGGTTCTCCCTTGGGTGTCGTTATTGGGTGATTGATTACAGAATGCTTCGTAGAGAAAGTTAACAGATCATCTTTTTAATTAATAAGATAAAGTCGTATTGCGTCTACGATTTCACCAAGTGCCATCCATAATGGTGATTGATCAAGATTCTAATAAAATTGTAAGAGGAATAAAAAAATATTTCACTTTTAAAATCACAAACATGTGTGTTTGATTTAGCATGGCGTGGATAAAGCAATCTGTCAAAATGTCATTTATTCAAAACATGCATATCAAATGTAATAAAATTAAGATTGACACACCCCTACCTCAGTACTCAACACCAGAATAGAAAGGAAAAAAAATTGGTTGTCTGTAAAGTCGGTTTACGGACGATAGTTTAACGTGACAACGTCATAACAAAACATTGATGAAATGATCGTAACGTTACAATGAGCGTAACGTTACAATGAGTCATCCTTTTCGTGCGTGCAGCCGGCATTCATCGATTTATTAGACGTTGTCACGTCAAAATAAATAAAATATTACACACTTGAATTTATGTTGCCAAAAATAAAAGTCTTAAAAAAATACAATTCATGCATAGGGGACAAAAGAAAAAGCATTTCGTATGTTACCCTCTTGTGCCACGAGAGATAAAACAATTTAGGCTGCGTGATATCAAAGTGCCCCTGATGTCTACAACTATATACGTATTCGTACATGCATTCACCGCGGTAGTTGCCATCGACGCGTGCGCCTGACAGGGAAGTGCTTTGTGAGCGCTCAATGAATTTTGGGGTAACTCGCTTCTTGCCCGCGGCTTTATTCGCATGGTAAGTGTTTTATTATCACATGGAAACTTACTACTGGGAATGGATGAAAAGTATCGTAAATCTTAATCAAGATAATTATAGTCTATCCGTGTGCCAAGTTTAATCAGAATCCATTCATTCGTTTAGACGTGAAAGCGACGAGACACACTTTAGCAATTATAATAACTAAATATATTGATTTATTTAGGGCTAGATTCATTCCAAGGTAAAGTTACACTGGTATAAAATTTCCAGATCTAGTTAGTGGATGCAGTACTGTTCTTCAAGATAGGTTACAAGGTAACCAGTGTTTAGAAAAAACAATTCTGAACCCCTGTGATAACAAAGTGGTTTACTTCTACCTAGTACTATGGCAGCAAGTGAAAAATAATATTTAATAAACAGAAACCAACGTAAAAACCAAAGGTACAATCAAATTGCAGTCTATAGTAAGAAAAACATATATAAACATGGTAAAAAAAAAAAAACATGTTCAGTGTTATTATGTGTAGAGTATTTGTAAATAGTGTGGTGTGTGTTAGGCTTTTATTATTTTTATGTTGTGTGTGATGCTTGAATGTGTTTAAATCACTTCTTCATACTCTAATTCATATTTAATTATACTTCTAATAAATGGATTTTGGATTTTATTGTTATGATACTGACGCGGTTTCAACTTATGTGTTATTTTTGATTCGTTGCTGTAATAAAGTCCTAACATAGGAAGCCATTTTTTTTCTGTAAATAACTGTCCTATTTGATTTCCTAAATAAAGTTTCAAAAGGGCAAACCTTTAAATATAATAGCACAGCACAAACCAAATTGCACCATAATATGCAGAACATATTTGAAGTTAAATATTTTAAAACAATGATTTCCGTCGCAAGTAAACGTTGCAAATGTAACGAAAGGGTGGGTTTCGGAGTGCAGAGAGTAATATTGTGTGGTGTCGAGGGCGGGGGTGGGGTCGCCAATCGATACGCACCCCTGTACCGGCCTAATGCACCCCTAACACGGCGGTACACAGCCGTACACCGCGCGGTAACGCAACGGCATGGAAACCATGGTCTCTATGAGTTCCCAGCTTTAAACCGGGTCATTTGCATATCCAGCCAGCAGCCACCAAGCTACTTTACTTTAAAAATACACGTAGAGAAACAGTTTGTGCTGTAAAAAATGTTTAAATATTAACTAACCTCTTAAAAGCGCCTCCCAAAGCTTTGAATGTAAAATAAGCCACTATTGCATTGGAGACGTCCCCGTGCGGTGCTCGACCGGCCCGCCACTCTACCAACCGAAATGATTTATATTTTATAAAACGGTTATATAAAATAGCTGATACGCCGGTTTTGCCCGGATAAAATGTATTCCAATTTCGTCCAGTTAGAAAATTGCATTCATATTTTTTACAGCCGACTTTCGGGATTTATTTTTATTTGTTAAAAATGCAGGCGAAAATATTTTTGGGTTCATATCTCTGCGGAATAGGCGTGTCGGTGATATTTTAAGGGTTGATGACGAAATTAATATTTCGTTATTTGAACTGTTATGATGGCAGTGTTATTATTGATAGGAGAGTGGGAGTAGTGTCCGCGCGTGCTTGCACTATCAGTATTTAATTATCCTACACAAAGAGAGCTCTGCAAGTCAGCACAAATGGACTCAATTGAAATTCTCTCCAAAGACTTTGGGCGGACCACTGACCTAAAAACAAATTCCGGGATTGTGAAGAGTTTTTGCTTTCAAAACAAATAGGGGTTAGTATCGGAACAGTTCCCATGCTATGTGCATGGGAACTGTGAAAAGATAAATGTTGTAACACGAAGACGCAGTTATTAAAACATTTTTCATTTTTCTTTCATTACTTCCTCTTTGAAGTGCTTTCAACTCTTCGTCGAAAAATCTGAGGTTTTGAAGATTTATAAGAACGATAGAAGTCGGTGTTAAATGAGTGTGTGAGATGCGTTTATTTTAAGTTTTATTATTTCCTTAAGCATGAATCTGGGGGAAGATGGGTTGTTTCAAAGGCATTGTGTTCTATTGAGGGTGATAGTGACCGCGTTCCGAACAGTAAGCTTGGCGGAGCGGGCGCCGTTATAATCTATTAAAGTCTCGGTAGCGATGTGTTGTGTTCCGCCTCAGTAATGTGATTTTTAAACCATATAGCTACTAAAATATTATAGTCGCGTGTGTTCCTAACAAACTATAATTACTAAATAAAAGGTTCAGTTGTACACGACGCCTGCAATTAAAACGTACGGCGCAGTAACTTGTTAAGAATGTACTGTTGGGAAAAACTGTAAATGCAGTTTTTAATTTACTGTTGAGTTAATTACAATACCCGTGTATGTTACTTTAAGACTTCATTATATAGCTTTTGAACTTTTGGCTTACCATTATCACGACTTTGTAAAAACGTTTTTCAACACATTTGCGAGAAAACAGTTCAATAGGTAATGAAAAAAACTTTTTGTTTTTAGATATCAGTCGGAAAGTCGCAACAATCTTTGACGTTCCTTATGAAAATAGCTTTAATTTAAAAATGGGACCACGCGCACGTGGTGAAAATTATAACTACGTCTTTCGTCTCATTTTCTCTTTAGTATAAAAGTGAGACAAACGTATTGAGCAAAAGCGCTTCTAAAGACGTTCGATCATTCAGCTTATTTATTCTAGTAATGTGAAACTCCTTGGTGGAATTCTTACATTTTTTTTATGGAAATAAAAAAAATAAATCGTAAAGCATAGGCACAGCGCTATACAACGTAGAGTGCGGTAAAAAAGGTGTTTAGATGAGAGTATTCCATTGTATGGTTCGTAATTTTTTAATTTCAAACAATGTAATCAGGCTTTGTAAATGCATTTTTTGAGCAAATGTGTTAAAAAAATCATAATAAACAATTATACCTTTTTAAAAGTAATAGGTATTGCACTGACGCGAGCGGCCTCTACAGTAGAGGTACAACAAGAAGCAGCACTTATTACGTTTGAAGTGTTCTACACGACTGCCTCGCTATCAGGCACTGAATCCATTTGTTATGATACTCGATGTAGGATATACGATAGAACATTTTATACACTTGGAGGATTAATTCAGTTTTTATTTAACAGATTTAATGACAAAGTGAATTCCACTTTTCTCCACTCTTATATCGTGATATAAGAGTGGAGATGAGAACTTTGAAATGGATATATGAATAGACCTAGATGTCTGGGAAACCAGATGAATTATTGATAATAAAGTTAACCACATGCTTAGTTGGAATACTAATTAGCAGACTTTATTAAAATTGTCTATGCAGAAATTTAATTTAGAATCCACTAATCAGTATTCAAACTAATAATTTGGTTAGGTTCATGAGTAGATAAGCCTGTAAACCTGGCATTGCCTTCTTACAAATATCTTACTTGTTGTATGTCAAAAAATAGAGGAACTGATAAAATAATTATAATTTTAGAGTTGTCTGTGGATAAAATCTGGCAAAAAGGTATATAAGTTTTGATTTTACAATTGAACCTTAAGATATGAGAGTAGATAAACATTTGTACATAACCTACAATCATAACCATAATTTCAATATTTTGAAGACTGCAACTGCATTTAACCTTCACAACACATACAGACATACTGTTCACATCAGAATGTCAACATTTGAGTGCAGCCAATAATAATAAAAATAAAAGTAAACCAATTGAAGCGTGCAACCGGCGTCAACGTCGATTTCTACGGAAAACTGATTTCCTGCACGTCTAGACACGTTTTCCCCTTGCTAAATTATGTTGCAGGATGTGGACCATATTGTTTTTAATGTTATACTGGCACTTCACTTGGCATATTTAGCCAAATATTTGCGGCACTTTTTCAATACAAAATATACTTAATGGAATTCGAAATAAGATTAATTTTGTATTGCACAACGGATGCGAATGTTTGGCCAAGTACGCCAAGTGAAATGCCAGTATTACTGTGACTTACTGAAATCAAACCAAAATACATAGGTTAACATTACTGTAGCTAGAGTTCATTTTGTGGTGATGCCATCATAAAAGTTTTTTTTTTATCTTTGTTTTATTGAAACTTTCAACTGTCTACCTATTACGGTTCATGGGATACAACCCGCTGATGGACTGAAGGACGGACTGACAGCGGAGACTTAGTAATAGGGTACCGTTGGGCAACATTAACGTACGGAACCCTAAAAACCAACAAACTTTATATCAGTACCTATACCTAGTGAGTGAGCTACCGTAATTTCTAAATGATGAACAATGCGTGTTAATAACCCGTTTGACAATTTGCTGTCATACATCGAAATCAAAACTGATTTTGGTATAAATTAAGATATTCAGTTCACATCTTAAATGCCATCAAGCATTAAATACATTACAAAGATAATAGGCACTCCAAATGAAACATTGACAGTGAATAGAAACAGTTTTCAATTTGATAGCAACATTAATTACCATTCGGAATCAAACAGAATTGTTAGTGGCGCTTAAATGTAGTTATTAGTTTGAATTTATCGTTAAATAATTGAAAATGGCTCCGGGTTACCGAAAATTGACCGAATAAACAAAACAGCTCACCAGTAGGTAGTAGCTAGGTCCGTATCCGTAGGTTCATAGGAGTAAAGTTAGGTTTTCAATTAGATATTTATACCTATGTAGTATGTATGTTAGTTTTGACTACGCTTCAGAACAAAGGGTTGTCGACTTGTCGTCCCCTGCTTTATTGCTGTTTTATCACTCAGGTGAAAAACTTTATGATGTGCCCCGTCTGTCGCTTGTAATTGTGATTGGTGAAATGTGAATGAAGTGAGTTAGTTTTCGTCAGTAGAAACAGTTTTGTTTTTAC
This sequence comes from Mamestra configurata, assembly GCA_002192655.3. Lineage (NCBI taxonomy): Eukaryota > Metazoa > Arthropoda > Insecta > Lepidoptera > Noctuidae > Mamestra > Mamestra configurata. The sequence goes on along the minus strand of NDFZ01005221.1, from coordinate 247,643 downwards.
TTTAAGATCACTCTAGTATGTTGTTTGTCACATTTAGGGTTGCCATCTTTTTGGGAATAAAATTGTAATTTTTGTACATCTTTGCAAAAAATACAGTATCTAGTTACTTTTGGAAAATTCAGGAAAAAAATAGTAAGTACACATTTATAATTTATTTTTCGTTATTTATAAAGAAATACGCAGAGCTTCAATAGGTACGAGAAATAAGGTCATGTTGTGAACTTATGCTGAATGGTTTGAGAAATAAACAAAATCTATGTAAAATAAAAAACATGTAGGTATCTCACAATAATATTAAGGGATCCCTAGTCACATTGTTTAATTTCATTGGACGTCCTTAATATTATTGTGAGATAAAGACAGAAAGCCTAGGACAAATATGAAATAGTATTTTATTAAACAGACCCACAGCGCAGTATTTATTGAATATTACTTCATAAAACTACATACGAGCCGATCGCTTCCGAAAACGAATATGAAATACGACAAATTATTTTCGCAAGGCAGACGGAATAGTGGTCGCTCCATATCATGCACATTTCCCTGTGCGTACCCATACCAAGACCCGTGGTCAGGAGCCCGACAATAGCCCACAATACGACATTGAATGCATAAAACCAGTTGTATGACGCACACACACATCGGCCACTCTGCAGGCAGGACGGCCATTGAGTGACATTACAAAAGGTATTGTGTGCGCCGGGACTAGTTTATCTCGCGGCCATTCGCTGAGACTGTTCCGCACTGATAACGCTCCAAACGTCTGTCATTTGTACCCGCCGCATTACTGATAACACGCTGCTAAACAACTAAATAATCTCTTCTGATGTATCACAGTCGTATGTATCGGCACGAGCGCTGAGTCGATGTGAATATGTTAAAATTATCATAAGGAATGCCATTCAGATTGTGGGTTTCCAATCCTAGATAATTTGAGATATTTCGAACTAGGTACCTACATTATCAGTGGAAGCAAACAATAAGATGATGTTTTTTCATCTAGTTCCTGTAATTTATCTTACAGATATCAAAATTGACAGTTTTACTATTGATAGTGTGGGTAGAAGATAACTTGTGATAAGTCAGTCGTCACCTGGCCGTGAAATCTCAATATCGGATATCGGTGCTTATAAAATTCAATTTAAAGTGAAATCAGTGAACTATGCCACCTAAGAAAATATCACGATGTCATCAAGATTTTGTTGAATTAATTCATAAAACGGCAGAACTAAGTAATATGCAGCTAACTGACTATATCGTTGAGTTGGGATGTGAAGAAGTCGACAGTTTCCTAACTGGTATGTTCAAAGTGCAACTAAGAGGAATTATCGATGGACAGAAGATAAGAAAGAATTTAATGATAAAGTGGCATCCAGAATCAAAAATGCGTGCGTGCTTCAGAGAATCGTACAAACGAGAATTCATTTTTTACCAACAGATCATGCCGAAATTGCTTGAAGTTCAAAATAAGATTAAAAATGCCGAAGGATTGAAAATCAAATTTCCAAACTGCATTTTAGCTAGTGCCGAATATGACAAAGAAACTATCGCTGTGCAGGGATTAAAAGAAGATGGCTTCAAACTACGCGACAGACTTTTCAAGGCGAATTTGGATTATGTTTCACTCGTGATGAAAAATTTAGCGAAATTGCATGCGCTGTCCTTTGTGCTGGAGAAAACGAACCCGAGAGAGTTTGAAGAGATAGCTCGTCTGTGCCACGAGGATGTGCAGTATTGTAAACCTGGGCCCGCACCCAAGAGCATGAGCTCATATTACGAGGCGTCTGTAAGCGTAGTGGTAGATGGAGTGGCTAGAGATAAGTTGGACCGACTCACTCCAGACATACTGACGGTTTTGTATAAATGCACTCGGCCAGATTCGTACAGCACTATTTGTCACGGTGACTGCTGGAATAACAACATACTTTACAAAGTTAAGGTAAGACTTTCAAATAAAGTGAGATGTTTTGTTGTAGGTATTTGTGAATTATAGTAGATGTAAACCGTAATTTATCATAACATGAAAGCTGTTGTTGTTGTATGTTGAATGTATGAATATTTATTGCTTGCAGGGTTGCAAGCCAGTAGAGGTGATATTCGTTGACTACCAGCTGGTCCGGCTCGCCTCGCCGGTCGCCGACATAGCCTACTTCTTGTACATGTCTACCGACGGGGAATTCCTCAACAAACACTACGATCAAGTCCTCGACATTTACTACGGAACATTAACAGCAGTCCTACGACACTGTAATTTAAACGTTGAACAGGTCTACCCAAGAAGTATTTTCCAAAAACATCTAAAAGAATATTCAGTTCTCGGCTTGATAGAGGCTCTAGTCTCAATGATGATAATAACGGCCCCGTATGAGGACGCCCTCAAGATGACTGAAATGAAATATGAGCATCATGATGAAAAGGTTTGTGAAGATGAGAGCAAAGATAACTCATTGTTCGTAGAGAGAGTTAACGGTATTGTGAACGACTTTTTTGAAAGAAATTATTCTTTAGATGCAATATTAGAAAAATAAAGAGAATACATTGGGATATTCTGACAATAAGTTTTATTTACATAGGAATTAAAAAAAATACTTCGTTGAAATATATTTCGCAAAAATGAGGAATTCATTCGCAAATTAGGTGCTAGCCGGTGTAAATAACTGAGATAATCCTTATTTTCATACTGATGCGTCCATTCAGCGGCGTGAAATGCGTCAACGGCGAGAGATTTATACAAATATCGACCTTACCTTGTCCTCAGTGTACAGTTGAATCTTTGTAATGTTTTTTTATGTTCTCACAAAAGAAATATTAAGAATCCTTGTTCGGTCGGGGCCGGCGCGGGCCCTGGAAGGAATTAATTCCTCGTCGCTGCAGTTAATTGTCCGTTACAAAGGTTTTTTCTTTGAATCTCGGTCGGAACGAACGAGAATCTTTGTTGGAATGAAAATAATGGCTCCTAGAACAGATGGCGATATTTAACAGGCCATGGTCGGATGGTATTATAAGCATTTTTAAGATAATTAAATTGCTGCCTTCAATGGATTTATTATCAAATCGTTAATTGAGGCATTCTGTTGCTAGGCAAAGGATTGTTTAGCTGTTCAACTTTACTGACCATACATTTATATCCTATTGACTATGTGTCCAATGGAATGGAATTAGCTACATTATCAATATAATTCACAGGAAATTATTATTAATTTATTTGTACTTAACGTATTTTAACCACATCAAATGATTCAGTGGCCTATCCAAATATCAGGGCATGGGTGGGTGATCGAATACCTTTAGTAGGAAAAATGTATTAATATAATATTTAATATTTAAATTAACTATGTATAACGTACCACCACAGATATTGGTAATGATCAAACAGACGATTAGTGTGTGTGCGATAAATCGTTGATTTACTTTTAAAGTGTCTAATATTAGGTACCTGCTTATTTCATCAGCTATTAGTTACTAGATATAGTTATGATCATTTTTGTATCAAATTTCATGACTAGCTTTGTCCCGCGGAGTTTGTAATACATACTTTTATTCGGAATATGAGATAATTAGCAAATTTTGGAACAACAAATTATAACTAAACATAGTTCAAAACCCACAGCAAATTTTACTTTTTTGAGATTTTTATAATACAAAATGGTCACTTAAAAGTCAGTTTAAAATAACGCCAAAGTTAATACTTGAGTTGGTGGCGATACATTGAAATTATGCCGAATGATATGTAAAAAAAAAGATATACTTTCACAAGTATATCTTTTTTTTAAAGTTTACATGATGAACCGGTCATTGATGTAATACTATGTTCAACACTGGCTTCCTGTAACTTGATATTACATAATTTCGAGTTAAGTGGAATTGTTTACTCAGATCCTCCGGCATATTAAATCTTACTTTGCGGTTGTGTAACTAAGGAAACTTTATTTTCGTGTATGAAAACTAATTTTCAATGCAAACACCTGACATGCATAAGTTAGGTGAGTTTTGATGAGCATATTTCGTAGTGTTATGTTTCAGAATAGCTTGTAGGCTCCGTAGTTTACTGTACCTTAGGATGAATGGAAGTCACTTATATTGACGTGATGAAGAAAAATTTAGGTTTGGCGTTTATCTTATTTAAACATAGGTAAACGCCAAACATCAATTTTATTACAAAATGCTATAAAACTCCTAAAAATAAACAAAGTCCTAAAAAAAATTGGCTTTTTCGCATATGCCTTTAAAAATATAGGCCGTTTGACCGATATTGGTTGGTTTCAAAGAATTATCCAGCTGACCTATTTTTTTGGGGGTCACCGACTAATTCATTGGCCGATTTTATCACAAGTGCAAAAAGTCTTCGTTTGCACACCTCCTTGCGTGCAAAATATTACCATAAAAACAAAAGAGGGCTGACGTCACGTAAAACCACATCTTCACGCTAAATATTCTTGGGCAGGGGTGTTTAAGCTAGAGATGAATGTACCACGTGCGACTTGCGTCAAAGTACGGTCAATGGTAAAGATAGCAACGAATGGAACTACGAAAATCACCCTTATTGCTACTAACCAAAAGGTGCTGTTAGGCCATAGATGTACTGTTGACTATACACTTGTACACGCTGCACAAACAAAGCCTATACAAATTGAAATTGGGGGCATTTTTATTGTTTCCACAAATGTACAGAGGGGCGATAAGAAAATATATTTTTTCTGAATATTTGAACTGTGGGGAGCGTAAACTTGGACGTCTCGGTATTTTGATGGGTTAGGAGTATAAAGAAACTCTAAAATAGGATAGTTTAGGCAGATACCTACCTATGATGAGATGCTTTTTCCCAGCTATGTAGGGAACGTCAGTATCTGGGGGCACGACAGTACTCCAAGATGAGCCAAAGGAAGCGGGCCACTACCTACCCATCTTTTCTCGAAGCATTTGGATAGGTTTTCGAACCCTTCGAGTTTCGGTCTAGTTATAATACAATCCGTGGTAGGTGTCTACCTCCAGCCAGCTAAAGCTGAGTAGGTTACAGTACTTTCCTGGACAGCCAGCTACTACTGGTACTTTTATTATATACTCACAACAAAAACACCTCCATCCGTTGTTTTTGGAGCTCAACCTCATTTAAATGAAAACCAGAGGAAATTCATGAAGCCTTTAACGTTAATTGATTGACACCAGCGTTGTCACATGTGTGGGAGAATGAATGAATTATTGCTTTCAGGCTTAAAATGGCCGACATATTAGTACTTACCTATCTACTTACATGTTATTAGGTATTTTGACATTTGCATTGCTGTTCCTTCATGATGGTGTTTGAATTGAGTACATAATAGTTTCATTATACGTAAAACAATTATTGCTAATTAAAGGTATTATTTAGGCTATACGACAGTGATTTTTGTATAAAAAAATATGTTGCTTAACATATAAATATCAAAAGTAAGTTTTGGGTTGAATAATCTGTTTGAAAAAAAAATAAAACAAAAAATAAAAAAGCCTTTTTTTCTTGCAAAAAAAAGTAACAGTAGTTATTTTTTTATTGTAAAACTTTTATTTGAAAAGAGTAACTATGGAGTTTCCTGCCCGTTCTTCTCTATAAGAATCCACTCTTGCGAATGGACAACTAGAGTCACTAATATATTTTATGTTTCAAAAGTGCCTTTAAATGGTCCAGCAGAAATAAATGAATTGACTTTGACTATGTGCTAGATACAACATCCGCATAGACCAAGGTTACGAAGATGGTGGTATAAACTTAACACTTACCGAAAATTCTGGCACCCTAAGTGGTAAGGGGAAAGGGGAAACGGAGAACTTTATCCTGCTGTAGAATAAAAGGTTAGCTGAAAGTGAATCGAATCCACAACAACCAGCGGAAAAACCAGTTGTGCCCATAGGTTGACAACTTTTTAATAATGATGTCTCAGTGAAAATAGACTTCATACTCGTTCACGAACAATTTGGTTTCATACAGTATTTTCAGCACCATTTAAACCTATATCCTGAAAGGAAAATAAGCATAGGTACTTTTAATAGGTCTCAGTGAATTATATACTTAAAAAAATGGTTCAATATTTAGGGGACCCCGGGGCTGGTTTTAACAGGGGTAAATACTAACAGCGTAATTACATAGAACCTATTCGACTTACCACGCTAATTCCAACGCACTTTGTGCCTACGAATACGGGTGTCAGTTGCCGGCCGAGCGTCACGGGAGCAGGTTGTGTCAGACGCCTCCAATTTCACAGGTAAATTAACTTTTTTACGTGTTTAATTTTTTGCATTACTCTTTAAATATGTATCGTAGAAAATTGGCTTTGGTATTGCATAAATCCGTATTTATTGTATTTTTTATTAATGCTAAAGTTTTAATCGATAATATAACCGGTAAAAGAAAAACAATAACTTTGTGCAAAATGGGGTCATGGGGTTGGTTTTAACAAAATGCACGGGGTAGGTTCTAACGCGTTAATATTTGCCCCGCACACGGGGCAGGTTTTAACAGTTTAAAAAATTTAAACGTAGGTAATATTGTTCTTACTGTTTCTATACGAGGTTGCAATTTTGATTCCAACTGCGATCCCATTTTTAAAAATGTTAAAGTTATGGCGACAATGTTTGACGACCTCCGTGGTTGAGTGGTTAGCGTGCCGGTTTTCAAGGCGCCGCCGAGGTTCCGGGTTCGATCCCCGGTCAGGGCAATGAAGAAAAAAAAGTTTTCTACAGGTCTGGGTGTTGTGGTACCTTCGTTGTTTCTGATTTCCATAACACAAGTGCATAAGCTACTTACTAAGCGATCGGAGCAATGTATGTGATGTTGTCCACTATTTATTTATTTATTCATTTAATATTGCGTGCGATATGGATCGACCTATTAAACTTCTATTGTTTGTTTTAGGATGAGGAATTATAAAAGGAAAACCTCGCGTGGAAGTACATCGGAAGAGGTCTATGAACTATCAGCTAAGGAAGTGTTGGAAAATAAAAAGAGCCTGAGGGAAGCAGCTAGAAGTTTCGAAATATGCCATGTAACACTTCATACATTTATGAAAAAGAAGAAAGAAGGCTTACCGCTTGACCAGGATATAAAAAATAGACAAGTGTTTAATACACAACAAGAAATTAAGTTAGCAGAATATCTTCTACAATGTGCTGTAATATATTATTTTGGCTTGCTACCTAGTGAATTCAAAAAACTGGCGTATGAAATGGCCATTTATCACAAGATTCCCAACATTCCTGAAAGTTGGATAAGAAATAAGTCCGCTGGTAATGACTGGTTTACAGCATTTTTGAAGAGGAACCCAAATTTGGCACTGCGAAGCCCGGAAGCAACCAGTTTAAGTCGAGCTACATCGTTTAACCGAACGAATGTGGAACAGTTTTTCACAAAATACAAGGAAATTCTTCAGAGGTACAATCTAACTGCAATTAGGATTTGGAACGTTGACGAAACGGGAGGCAAAACAGTGCAGAAACCAAAGAAGATCGTCGCACAGCGCTGTTCAAAACAAGTTGGAGCAGTCACATCTGCCGAAAGGGGCGTTTTGGTAACTGTGGCAGCAGCGGCAAATGCATTAGGTAACCACATTCCTTGCATGTTTGTGTTTCCACGAATCCGATATAATGACATTTTCATTAAAAATGGCCCGCCTGAAGCTATTGGTGCCGGTAACAGTTCAGGCTGGATGTCTGAGACAGAATTTTTGATATTTTTGGATCATTTCATAAAACACGTGAAACCCACTAGAGATGATCCGGTACTTCTTTTTTGGACAATCATCACTCGCATGTAAATGTGGCGGTGATAAATAAAGCTAAGGAAAATTATGTGATCCTACTTTCATTTCCTCCACACTGTTCGCACAAGCTACAGCCATTAGATGTCGGAGTTTATGGACCCCTGAAGAATTACGTTGCCAGACTACAAACTAATTGGATGATTAACAATCCTGGAAAGACGATGACCATTTATGACCTGCCTGGAATTGTAAGAGAAGCATTTCCGTTGGCTTTCACCCCGAACAACATTGCTCACTCATTTAGAAAAGCTGGTATCTGGCCATGCAATGAGCAGTTATTGAGGGAATGTCAAGGAGTCCAGTTCCTGGTACATCAACTGCAGAAAATGAACCAGCAGTAACGTCTCGTCCAAGAGATTCATCAACATTCTTTAGTCCCGAAGCTGTACGGCCATTGCCAAAAGCGGCCCCTCGCTCTAAGTCTAATCGAGGTCGCAAGCGAAAGTGTGCAATCTTAACAGACACTCCGGAAAAGAGTGCTTTAGAAGAAGAAGCTAAGCTAAAGAAAAACAAAAAGAAATCTACTGCGAATGTAAAAGTCAATAAGGAAAAGCAAAGAGTTAAGAAACGTAAAGTGGAGAAAAAAGAAAAGAAGTCCAGTAAACAGCCTAAGGATAGAGTGAAAAAGAAACTATTACAAGAGAGTTCAGAAGAAGACGATGATGAGAATGAGACCATTTGCTTAGGCTGTGGCTCGTCATATTCTGAAGATAAATCTGGTGTGGACTGGGTCGAATGTATATCCTGTAAACAATGGTCGCATATAACCTGCATAAAAGGCGATGCAGTTGCATATGTTTGCACAAACTGCAACTCAGATTCTGATTACGATGACTAATTTTTATCACTGGTTTGAAGACTGACTAATGAGTAGGTTGAGTAAGACTGACTAGAAAGTTTCACTTTTATAACCAAAGTTGTATGTTGATTTATTAGAGGAGTAATTTTTTGTTATTTTATTTGATAGAGATAGATTTAGTAAGTTTTAAGTTTATTACACATGTTTAAACGGCAAGGAGCCGAATTTCATTTTATTTGGATTGTTAATGATCATTTGATCATCAAAAATTTTTTTTTGTTCTTTGATTTGAGTAATGCTGATTGAGTGAGTCAGTTTAACTAATATAATTTAAGTTTTCTGTTTATTTTATGAACGGTAAGGAACCGCATTTAATTTTATTAGTGTTTCTAATAAACATTGAATATTATTTTGTTGTTTATCTTAACCAAAATCCCATTCCCAACTACATGTTATTTCTTACCCTCGCTGTTAAAACTTTCCCCAGCGGTGTTAAAACCAACCCCAAACCGGGGGTAAGATCTAACAAGTGACTTGTTTGCCAATACTCGTTTTTTCTCAGATATGGTAATTATTATATACATTTTGTTGTACTTTACGTAAAGCTCATTAAATTTTGCATCATGTACCAAAAAAACATGTTTCTTGCTAAAGTAGTTTAGAAAATATTACGCTTATTTCAAAATTTGTTAGAACCAGCCCCAGTCTCCCCTACTGTATTCACCAAAGTGATGCTTTCAGATGGATTACATTAAGTACATACGACTATTTATTGAAAATGGATGTATATATACTTTTAGGTTTTCCAATAAGTAGATAGCTACATTCACAAAGTGTTCATGGAATAAATGTTGATACGTACCGAATTGATGATGCTTTTACAGCACTTATCATAAAACTTATTGAATTTTGAGTCTTGTTGAAATAAGTTCAAACGATTTTATCCATTACAATAAAATACTTGGCAAAAAGTGATTACCTCGTGCGTTTTTAACTAGTTCAGAAAAAGTAGAAATAAGAATTTTAAACCCAGGTAGGGTTTAAAAAGTTTGAAAGTTATTTACCTCGTTTAATAAGTTAACGCTACATTAAATAAAGTATTCTGTAAAACGTAACTATTTCTGTTTTTATAATTCGCGGTGCGGTGTCGTTGGGTAGGTCGTTTCAAAATATTGAAGATGTGTGAAAATTATTTTTCCATCCAAGGATCCATTTGCGAAATATTATTATAGGTACCTACTGCTAGTTTTTGTTAGAGTCAAGTCTATCAATCTCCCTCTGCAAGCTAAACGTTAAAAAAATCATGGTTAAATATAACGAATTTAAAAGGAAAACTGTTACAGCTAAGTAGGCTTTACAAGTTAACGAGTAATAGTCGACCAAACTATAAAATTTACTTGAAGAAGGAAAATTTCGTACAAATTCCATTGAAAATTAGTTAGATAAAGTTGTTAGTTACTTTAAAAAAAATAGTAAATATAAATTTACCAGCCATGTGCAATTATGGAAAAATAAAATCATAACAGCCTTAATAATAATACTTCCTATGTAAGAAATAAGTAAGAAAGACAATTGAATAAAAGTCATAATTCCTAAACAACTAATTGTGACGTGCATCTACGAAGCCCTATACTGCGCGTCCGACACGCACTTGACCGATTTTTTAATTATTTACAACACAAGTACGGCTGGAAAAAAATAGATATGGACCTTTCCAGTACACAGTCGTCAGTAATTCAGTGAAAGACCATCAGAGGCACATTCCAAAGTAGGAAAAATTTCTTTGGTGTTAGCAAAAATATTTTGTGAAGATGCCTATACATAATGTTATCATCCTATCTCCTAACAACATTAATAAGTAGGTACAAAAAAATACGTCTCTAAGGGTGCCATCATTACAAATCTTTATCCAAAAGCATTTACCGACTTACCGTCCGATACAAAAACCGATTCGTTTTCCCACATAGGAACCGGGAAAAGCCAGTAAACCATTCACTCATAAATACATAAGTGTGCTCATAAAACATTATGTATTCTTCCGTATTTTTCCATTAAGTCCGGCCTCCGTGTTATAAATAGTCAGTTTCGCGGCGCACCCATGTCAATATCGACATGTAGGCAGCGCCTTACGGAGCGGCTGCAAAGCTCAGGTAAACACAACTAGCTAGGTAAACAAAACAATATTATCCCCTAGAGGGTTCCGATAATTGAAATCTTCCGCTAAGAAGCTAGCCTTGTTCTTAGGGTTAATATTTGAGGTCAATGGAATAGTGAGCGTTTTTATGAAGGCGTGAAGTCTCAAGGGTATGCTGAGATCCTGCGAACGTTTGATTAGGATCTTCGTACGCATTTTTTTGTGAGGAGGCTGCAATTACGTACATACACGAGTAGTAGAGATATAAGATTGTTTTCATTCGCAAATGAATGATTTTTAGAAACTCTCTTTTTTGTTTCGAGTAGGTTTTCTACTTTATTTTTGTTGTGTTGATTTTCGATTCAATAAATGCTTGTGTGTTGTACACATTTAATCAAACATAACAGTTATTATCAATAACTGTTATGTTAAAATAACAGTTATTATCAATAACTGTTGTTCTTGTTACCATTCCTAAACTGGGTTTACAAAAATAAATAAGCCTGTATCAGAAATGAGGCACTTCACTCAAACCATTAGTTCCGCACTTAAGTGAAACATGACAAATTTTTATTGACGTCTAAGTTTCCGAGTACCTACCTATTACGACTGTGATTCTTAGGTAATAGTGTAATACTATTCCTACGCTTATGAATGTAATGAATCTTTCTATTCTATTGTAAACTTTCAATGATATTATAGAGTTATGCTAGTGGGCAGGTGTTGTTACTCATAGCCTCTCCGATATACGAGTACTTGGGGCAGCTTTGAGAAGGAAGCCATAAGTACAAGCAGAGACACGTCTACGTCTGCTCTTACTTGAAAGGTTTTCAATTTTCCTAGATGAGAAATATCATGAAAATCTTTGCTTTTCTACCGACAATCAGTTCAGGAGTTATCATCGAGTTTCTTAAATTCTGTTCGGTTAAATTTGCTTTAAAATCGCTTATTGAATTTAGGAATTGGTTTTTGTATTTTGATTTCAGCTGCGGTAAATGTTTCTTTTTTTGAAATTTTGAAACGAGCGAACGGTTTTTGAAACGAGTATTTTCAGATAAAGACAAATCGTACGTTATTTTAATGCCAAATTTTGACAGGTTTCCAGACTAAATTACAGTTTGAGAAATACTCAATTTGTAATAATTAATTCAGATACCGACCTAGGGTGTCATGTTCACATGATTTTAAGGCATTTTCACCATTCATAACAAGATAATTTAAAATCAATATCAGTTTTTTTAGCAGCTTCGCATATTCATCCATAGTAAATATCGAATCCAAACCATGCTCTACCAGTGTACCTAGTTTCAACCAAATCCGTTCAGGCGAGAAGGCGTGAAGAGGTAACAAACATACATACAGACGAGAGTTACTTTCGAATTTATAATTTTCATTCTCGTGCCTATGGATTTTATGGAATTATGGATCAAATTTCCAATATCACAATACAATATCTTAGTTCGAATGTAATTTAACCCTTCCCGTGCCGCGTCTTGTCTGTTGAGCACTGACCCGTAAAACGAAGCGGGCGACTAATCCTTCCTCCGCCGTTCGGGGCGATAGGCTGTTTAATACAAAACAATGAACTTAGCGCCTACGATGTCGATAGATTCGTTAACGATAAAGGGCTTTGGATTGTCTGTGTAATTGTGTGCTGGCTTACCGATTTGCGATCTTATGTGTTGGTGCCCAATGTCTATGTTCGTATGATCTATGTGTTAGGGCTCGGATTATGTTATGTCGCCTTTCAAGGTTGAATTTGAGAAGCTACAAAGGTCTGTAAAAGCTAGTAATGATATCAGCATCATTGTGGTAAAAAAGATCCCAGAGACGTCTCGGCCGAGTACGTGTTATCACAAAAAGCAATACAACTGTTGCTCTTCAATTACCAAATTATAGCACTGAAACTGGTATTACCAATTGTACTAATCATTAAAAATTACCAATGATTTATTATTACACATATAATGTAGCTGCCTATCCTTTAAACATAATACCTAAGTAATCCTTTAAACGCTCATACAAAAGCAATATTATTGTACCTAAGTATAATCTTTCAATGGCCGTCTCAGCGAAGCCAAGACGAAGCCATTGAGTATAAAAGCTATTAGATTCAATGAAAGAAATGGGGGACTGCTATATTTACAATGGGCAAACTTTACAGCCAGTGCGATACTAGGGCTCATTCTGTTCAATACAGACTTAGCTAAACTTAAACTATTGCTTTTTTTTTTATAAACAAGTGAACAAAAGAGAATAAGATGGAAGGACTTTAGGGGTTTGTACTCCACGTTCATGTATTTCACATGTGTGTGCAAATTATTATGTTAAATAGGCCGACGACGTGTAAAGTAATTTACACCCAAAAAGCCTGAAAACAAATAACTTTCGAACAAAAGAAAAGCTACACAAAGAAACGCGTCCTTGTTTATAACTTAATCTATAGAAAAGTCCCCTGTCTACGTACAATTCTACATATACACAAGTTAATCCATTCAGATTCACACACGTATACAATTACCAGCATTTCCATACAAAAACATCGCATTCATACGAAAATAGTCACACGCAATTTCCACGCGTTAATACTCAAAAGGAAAAAAAACACGATCGCTTTTATAAAACAACGTGTCGTAGCGAGAGCGGGGAAAATATTGTTCAACATATGTTCACACGTACAGCAAGCAGGGTTAAGAGCTGCGATGTTTAAACTTAACCCTTTTAGTTGGAGAACAAAGGGTGGGTCGTAAACACCCCGCTTCATCCACCCATCAACCTATTATTGCGTAAATGTTAATTTGCCACCAGAATTGTTTTCTTTGCACCTACAAATTCAATTATGCACTCCGACTAGGACTTTAAGTAAAATAAATTGCGCTGTACGGACGCAGACTCATGTAATTTAGGGATTACAGAATTTTTCGGTGGTCGCTAGCCTCAGAACTTTTTTAATCATGTTTTTAAATTACACACGATGTGAGGCAGGCTAGGCATTGTAATGCAAATTATTTGGCGCATTCATAAAATGATTTTCAAACGATAAAGTCTACCCGTAAAATTGTAGACACTTCTAATTTCCACAACAATACAAGGCTTAGAAAAGCAGCCCTCATTTTTGTCGTAAAAAATCAATAGCAAGAATTACAAGCCCAAATTAACAAAAACAGTTGTTCACGTCGCTACCGGGGGCTACTTACAGAACAAAAGAATAACAAAATGGAAAACAAGCAAACTTATCACAGTCCGCTTCCCCTGTTTCAAATTAAGAAATATACCATCTTCATTCTTTGCGGCCGAGAGAAAATATAAAATGGATAAACTGTTGGGGTGGGACTACTAGCTAAAAGGGACATAGATGTGTAGGTAACCCCTCTCCGGCGACGTCGGAGCACGGTGTCGGGGTTAAATCTAATTTTTCCCCCGCTAATGCCGCCTGCCCCGCCTCACTCAAGGTTGAGTGGGCGCGAAAATTGTAACTTCACCGCTCACTGGAATCCGGCGTACTTGTACACATGCATCCAATGGGTTAACTTTAGCAATTTGTTATTGATTATATTTTTGCTCGAGCTTCAGTGTGATTACTTTTTCCTGAATATTTTAACGACGGTTCTATTTTGAAGCAGAAGTTTTGTGATGCTGTTATTCAAATGTGGCTTACTCGGGATCCAGAGATTTATACTCCTACTAAGTACCATGATCGTATTGATGTGTGTGCAAACGACATTTAAATATGAATATTGAGTCATATCTATTAAATTTATTTTACAATAACCTCTTCGGTACTTCGTATGAGGTCGTAAAAGTCCTATACAAAGTCCTTACTCGATGCGATGTGAGTTTTTAAGAATATAACAACGGCAGTAAGACATTATGAACTAAGATCTTAAGAGCTGCCAGACATCCCTTATTTTCTCAGTAACAAAATGTGTGGGATAGAGTAGTGTTAGTACACTACTCTATCCCACACATTTTGTTACTGAGAACGAGAAAGTACATACTAATGTACTTTCTCATACCATACGCATACCTGCTTGCAGCTCTGGGATCTCAGTCTATTATGGGGATACAAAGTAAGAACTCACTGATAACGACTTCATTTTCTGCTGAAAAAACGAAATCTCGACATGTTTCATTCGGCTGGCTGATAAAATATGCATGCTTTAGGCTTACTCTTGAACCTCTAAATAACCCCTGTTGTAAACTTGTCTACAAATAAAAGATAGGTATGTCTGTAATGTAAATGTCTGAACATTGGTTTTTGTAAAAGCTGTGTTGGCGACACGCTTTTATATAATATCTTTAGTTTTTTTCTTGTTATGACAAGCATTGATACTCTATATAAACCAACTACAAATTAATAAGTATTTTACCAAAATTAAAAGTATATAGTAAGTAAGTCACACAGAATTGAGGTCGTTATCGCAAAATGTGAAATAGTTTAAAGTCCATTCAGAAGGGCGTACCTTTGTAATTACTGTTTCGTTTAATATAAGTCTGGACGCATTCGATATTGGATACCTTTGACAATATTTATTCAAGTTAATAAGTTCGTTGTGAAAGGAAATATATTTCATTTTATTTACTTTACCTTTTTGTTACTTTGCAAACCAAACCGTTCAATTCCAACCGCAATATTTTGCATTTATAATTTGCTGGGCAGTAGTTATGTTAGTATCTCGACTTCAAGATAATATCTTTATGGCTTACCTTTAAGGAGAACTTTACTTGGTGCCTTTGAAAAAGAATCGAAACCATATCAAAGACCAACAAACCTATTTTTTTTGTACTGTTTGAGTCGGTTTGACTTAAATTTTACATAATTTTTCCAAACAAATTTTCTCGAAAACTGTTTCCTACAGCGTTAGGGTTGAATGAAGGGTATTTCGCACTAGTGCTGTAAAAAGCGACGGCCAGCCTCCCTCCTCCCAAATATCTAATACCTTTAAACGAGCAATTCTTGTATATATATATATATATATATATATGTGGTTTGATTTTTAGAAAACGTTTACCAATAACAAAAACCGAGCAAAGCTCGGTCATCCAGGTACTTAATAATTAAAATATGAACTTAATCCGGTAAGTGTAAATTCATACTCGTGGGAATTTGTTATTGGTTTTTATCTTGATCTACGTTAAATAAGGTGCTGTCTACCTTTCACAAGTATAGCTACTAACTTGTAGGGTTTCGCAATAGTTTAGGTTTAGTGTTAACAACTGAAAAGCTTTAGGGGCCGTTTGAACTTGTCCATTGTTATACTTAAGCCGATTAGCACTGGTGTTGACTTTAAGCGGATCACATTAAAACATTGTAATTTAACTTGATTTTAAATTCTTATTTCCGTTTACTTTTGAGGTTACAATAAAATATTGTATAAAACCTCACTAGGTACTTCTGTTTTCCTCCTTCACAACGTTTTTTCTATTCTAGAATAGCTGTAGGTACGAGATTATGAGATATGGTACTAAGTAGATCATTACCTGTCTAGCCTTTTCTCAACTATATTGAACTTCCAGTCAAACTGGATACAGCTGAATACCAGTATTTCATGTGGGGCGGCTGCCTACCACATTCCCACAACCCAGTACGGGGTAACACGGTACCTCTTGGCACGACTGGAGGCTGTTATTATTAGTAGAAATAAAAGTATCTACTTAGTAGATTATAAGTTTCTTTTTGCACCAATCTGAAACTATTTAGAACCCACTACTATGAACAACATTTCAAGTTCAAACCAAGTGAACAGTAAAACAAAATGTCCTTGATCGGCTGTCCTGAAATAAGCAGAGCAAAGTTCTGAGTGAACTATATCCTACGTTATCGATTTGTCATATCGGTCAACAGTAGGTACTAAAGTTCAGAGTTAATATTCCTCTCAAATACCGAGTTTACGTGTCATATGAAAACGGCACGGGAAAGCTTTTCCATGTTACAATATAGTCCGGCTATTTATAGCTCTCCCAAACTATGCCGATCGGAATACGCCATCAAAGAGTGGAGAGCCAATAATATTCCTATAGATCGACCGAACCCAGCCTCCCCATATAATTACGGTCAGCTACGAACCCGGCTCGAATATTTAATATGATTATATGATGGAAACCCGGATACGCTTAATGAGAAAAAAGAACGGCATATTAAATATACTCGTGTAGCGCATTCATTGGCACAATTAATTTACACAGAGTTTCCCAAAAGTTTTGTTCGTTTTCAATTGGTATCGCGTATAAAGTATTTTTACTATAATTTTTAGGGATCCGAATCTCTGTATGGAAAAACGGAACCCTTATAGAATCACTCGGTTGTCTGTCTGTCTTTCTGACCGTATGACACACCGATTTTCTTCGAATCTACTGGCCGATTCAGTTGAAATTTGGTACACATATTTAATTCTGTGACCCAAACACGAACCTGTCTCAAAAATGATAAATTTTGAAAATCGCGTCTCTTTTTGGGGGTAAAATGGGAAAACTAAAAAATAAAGTTTTTTTAACTATATCTTGTCACATATTAAATCAAAGGAGTCACAGTAAGGGTCTGCAAAATATGTTTTCCGTAATTTTTAAATATTCCATTCCGAAGTTATTAAAGAAAATAGATGAAATTGACCATTCCCCCCGCCTTATCTCCGAAACTACTGGGCTTAAAATTTTGAATAAAATACAGATACAGAGAATACGTTTATAAATACAGGAAAAGTACATGATTATAAAATATAATAAAAAAAAAAAATCGTTCGGAACCTTATGCACGCGAGTTCGACTTGCACTGGGCTGGTTTTTTCATGACTATAATTAATTCGCATTCGCGAGTGAAAAATGTTTCGTTTATAGATACGGAATTTAACGCCCAGTTATTTAAACAAAAACTTTTTTCAACTCATACAAAAACTGTTGCAAAATGGTATTGATGATAATTCTGCAATTCGTTAAATGGTGAATTCATTTATTTCTTTTGTGTGTGTGATGAATGAAGGCTGGGTTTTTACAGATTAATAATGTTATTTGTATAGGATATTTTAATAGGTGTATGTTAATTGTGTATTGATGCCTTTATTTTTCAAATTCCCTATTCATGTTCAAGTGCCATCGTGTGGCACCGCTATATAATTTACAAAGCGATCAATGCGCAATTAGTGCGATGTGTAGACAAGGACGGCCGCACACAAACACGTATGTGAGCACGGCCTAATAGTTAGGTACCTGGTATTGAATGCGATCATTATTTCATATCACGTTCACAGAGAGACCACGGGGCAGTATTGATTTTGGGGCAACTAGTCAATTGGATGGCTTTGTGTCGCGGGTTTCAAGTATTTGCGGGATATTTTTATACGTGTTTGAACATAGTTTCTCGATTATTATTCTAGTTGTTTATAAGTATTTAATTTTATAAATAAAGAATAAACAATGTTTGCGGGATTTCTGATAATTATATTAACGTTCTAGCATTCGAGAATAATTTTGTGTTACTGCGCAATTGTATGAATAATATTTATTGCAAGTTTATATCATTTCAGTAGTATTTTTGTATCGGCCTAGTCTTTTCACAACTACTTTGGGGTCGACCTCAGGCTTGCTTGATGCAGCTATCTGATCTGACCTTCTTCACAGCCCGCAGTAACTGGCTAAAACGATACCTCTTGGCAAGAGTGGTGTCAGATTTTCAAACTTCTGATTACCCGTAACGACTGTCAAAGAACGAGAGTACAAAGTAGTAGGTGGGACCAACGGCTTGACGTGCTTTCCGAGGCAAGGAGGGTCACCAATCCACAGATTGACCTCCGCACGATCACATTTCGCCACAAATTTCGAAAATTCGTAAATAGTGTGAGTGTTCTCTCACTAGTGTCCATTTCTCTTATCACAAAACGATATAATATTCATTCAGACACCCTATCGATCTTGCGGGACCAGTCAATCGGCTCCCAAATCACATAGACTTTCGTCAATAAACCATGCCTGGGTGGAATAAAGTCGGTTATGAGGACCATCGATCACGCCACAGTCATAACATCGCGTGCCGAGAGCCATCAGTACCTAAATATTAGCAATATATCGAGAGGGACAGAAAGCCTTCCGAAGGTATCGGCCTATCTCGACACATTCTACTAAGAAGTATCGCTTTATCATATTTCTTGGGAAATATTTGATTTCCCTTTCTGTGTTACCTAAACAAAATGAGGAATGTTGTACAATTCATTCCAGTACCTATCTGTCACAAATGTTTCATAGCGCCGTACCTAAATATAACGAAAACTAAAAACGCTGAAAAATTCTATATATTTACTTATCAAGTTAATTGCTGTAACCTAGCATAAACATAATAACTACCTATGCACCTATAAACGCAGTTGCATCGATCTTTCTTCAAGGACATTTTCTTTAATAAAATTCACAGACATTCAAGTACCTAGCCACTGCGCACTTTATAAAGGTAACTGGCAGTTCACCGTGTCTCTATTTAAATAGGCACTCGCGCATAAAATAATAATGAGATATTGAAGAGCCACCTCAGGCTCTTGGTACGAGGAGTAATTAATAAAATGATTAGGTACCAGTTCTCCAACCCTTGCGTGGAGAATATTATGTAACTTGGGGTGAAACTCAATTGGGAAGCATTATGTCATATTAGTTTGTAGACTTCTAACGCAGAAGACTGGCTTGATATGAGGAGGTGAAATTAATATTTGAAAGTGACTTATCAAAAATACAAAGTTGAAAAGTCGCATTCTAGTAGAGGAAACGCTAGGTGACATTAAATCAAGACATGGTTAAAATATCATAATATCATGCCTGTATTCTTCAAAGGGTTATGTAGAAGTGTTCTTATAGCACACACACTTTTCACCAGATATATTTAAGTCCCGTGACTTTGGAGGCGAGCATTTTGTCATAATTATGGACATGGACATATGCCTTCCCCAAAGGGGGGGTTTGCCATAATCACCACGCTTGGCAGACGGATTGGCGATCACAGTGTAGCCATTGCAAAGCACAGAGAATTCTGCTGCCCATTCTCTGTTGTGTCCCTTAGTCGCCTATTACACACCCACGGGAAGTGATGGGATGGTGCTATTATTTTACGTCCGACACCATACAGAACGTGCCATAATATCAACCGGGCACAAAACCAGATTTCAGATTTAGATATTTCAGATGGAAAAACCCTAAACTTAATGATCAGCAGAGGCGCCTACGACCATGAGACCAATGAGGGCTGTAGGCAAAATATTAGTCTCTCATAAAGGTTAATGTACTTTAGTGTTGTACGCTTTTAGTACCCACCCACCCCTATAAAATAATTCTTCCATTCTTTGTCTCAGTTTTGACATCCATGGGGAAGGTAATCTGCCTTTCTGTCCCATAAACCACATGTTTTTTCATTAAGGTAGGTTCAGTATATTGCCTTTAAACATAGAGATCTCGTTGCAGATGGTACACTTTATGGAGCACCATATAATGTTCTGTAATTAATTATGGTAACGTTGGACGGGCCGTGTCGCCTTTTATTAAAAACTGTGAGAGCTGGTGATGATAAATAATTTAATTAGACTCGTTTGTGTCATTAACTGAGACCAGTGTAAATAAACAGTCTCTAAGTGATTGCAGGGGTGTGTATTTGCGCCTTTTTTTGGGTTCCGTACCCAAAGGGTAACCAACGGAACCCTATTACTAAGAGTCCACTGTCCGTCCGTCCGTCCGTCCGTCCATCCGTCCGTCGGGCTGTATCTTAAGAACCGTAATAGGTAGACAGTTGAAATTTTCACAGACTGTGTATTTGTATTGCCGCTAAAATTCAATAAAATTTTAAGCTAAAGGGGCTCCCATATAAGACACG
Organism: Mamestra configurata; assembly: GCA_002192655.3. NCBI lineage: Eukaryota > Metazoa > Arthropoda > Insecta > Lepidoptera > Noctuidae > Mamestra > Mamestra configurata. Next base: position 227,079 of record NDFZ01005221.1, on the reverse strand, counting down.
TGTTTTTCGGTTTATTATACGGAACCCTTCGTGTGAGAGTCCGACTTGCACTTTTCCGGTTTTTTTTATTGAGATACTCCTTTTGATGTTAAAGTGGTTGAAATTGTGGCTGCAGTGTTTAAATTGGGGGGTAGATATAAAATTAAAAAACGGCACTTGATTTATAGAAACAAGAAAAAGTCTTTAGTTAGGTGGGTAATAAAATTTTCACCATATTTCTGCTAATTCTGGCTCTAGCTTATATTCAAAAATCTAATACCGCAACAGATGATCCAAGGTTTAGGGAAATCCCCGCGTATCCATTTGAGGATTCGGAAGGTACATGTACATGTGTCCGGGCTATTTACCAATACTTTGCACTGTGAAGCCGAAAAAATATGAATCAATTTGACAGGGCGAGTTCCTTGTCTGATGGAAAAATAAAGGCTTTTTATTTGAAAGTATAACATCATTAACCTTGTCCAATGATATGGGAAGGTTGAAAAGCCCATTAATTATTAATTTATTACAAAACCGTCAAGGCAGCTAACTTAACGCACCCTGTATCAACCCTTGTACTGCGCACGCTGTATAAGCCTTGTACAGAAATATTTGGGTTAATTACTTTTCCCGATGACTTGTAAAACTCATCGTTTTTAATTGTTCTACGAAATAACCGTTTCCTTAAATGCGCTGTTGACCTCAATTTTAAAAGCTCAAGAAAAATAATTACTGAGGAGATAGGGATGTCCCAATAATATTTGCTGTTTTATTTGATTTAGCTGTTATGAAATCATTACTGACATAATATTAGCTGTAGGTAGCAAATAAACAATAGTAAACAGTGTGCTTTAAAACGCTGAAAAGTTCTTTATCGCGGTCACTATCGGACTGCATAGAAAAGAAAGAGATGCACGATGAAACAACACTTGAAGTTTATTACAAATTTTGAACCATTTATCAATTAACTCGTACATAAGTTGGGTTATATTTGGTACGTAATAGCTATTCTGTTTTCGTCTCATGACTTCCCCTGTTAATGTAGCTATGCCATGTACTCCACTCAAGTAGATAGGTATGACAAATGTCAATGGTATCCGATAGCAATTCAATCTCTTACGTCCTGTGACGAAACGTACGCTGTATTGATCGAAGTAACGTCTACTTGGCTTTCCCACCCTTAACACGCCCATTCCAAGACGAATCAACTTAATTAATTACTAGTAGAGGCCTGGTAGCTGGTATACGGTTTCCGGAGAAAAGTCTTACATTGTGCGTCTTGAAAGCCCGGAATGTACCTACCTATTTGAACAGTTTACTGTGAACCACAAACCTATAACTTATGCCCCCTCCACTAAGCCAAGAGTACAGAGTTCAACGTATACCCATGGGACTCCACCGACCAGCCAATATTGACAAAGGGACCAAACCCTGACCAACTCTCTGGGGCATAAGCATTTGTTATGTTCCAAGCCCAACGGCACCACACCATTGATCCGCAAAGCTTTAGAACGTAAATTGAATTGAACAAGAATGCAATTCCACTTGAAGAATTACGCCATTAAAGGGACTGACGGGTTCCGAATGCTCCAACTTAAATACATTACTATTCTACTTACCGGACGATTCAATTTAAATAAAGTTAACCTCTGTTATCCCGCAATAGTTCTACAGAACTTATTTTACTATTCCAGTCTTCTTTCGAAGCTGAATATTTTATTTCAGCAAAAACAAAAAACGCTCAGAAAGTAATGAAAAGGGGGAAATATGCGAGAAAGCATCAACGAAATGCGTGGCATCATGCCGAGGGCACCTCTAGAGGGCGACTCTAATTAAATTTCTGTAAATATGGCTGCATGGAAAATTTTCATTTACTTTTGGAATTTGTTTGTCGACTGCATTTCTGAGACGAGAAAAAGTGGCCGTTTTTAAACATAGCACCCTCCCCTCAGTCAGGCATCCCTACCGTAGCGTGCCAAGATTGCTTTGATTTATTTTTATTGAAGACTTTCTTCTGAATATTTGCTTAAAAAGCAGTAAAACATTACAAAGAAACCCTAGTTCTAAAACCGTAAGTCGTCAGTGCCCTAAGTGCTTTCTTACCCGTGTCATCTTTAAATGAAAGACACTTTAAAATCTCCGTAAAGTTAAAAGACTTTTAGTAACACTGTTATAATCCCGTCTGAAGAGATGCAACCATCAGCTCTCATTTAGAAGTCCCGGTCCGGAGCAGCAGTGCTTTGCCCCGCGTCGTCGCTCGTTACCCAACCTGACCTTGTACAACCTCATAACATAATTACTGCTGAGTGCTTCCTTAAATAAATAAAGTCTTTTGTTTCTCGAAATATTCGCAAAGCTTCGCGTGACCGAGATTTGTTTGCGCTGCGTATTGTGGAACTGCGTTCACAATGTTAACATTATCTCCTAATGGATTTAGCCGTGTTTAAGGTCTAATTAATTTACATATTTACATTCAATTCAGGTAAACAGAAATCAGTGTCTTCACTGTGAAATATGTTTTTCTTAAGAATGGTGAAATTTAATTTCAATCCCTGTTCCCTAGTACAGTTTACCCCCCGGTTATAATTTAATGTGCGGACAAGCGGGAAATCCATAAAATCTAATGGCAAAATTCCACGACGCGATGAGGCTTTTGAGATTTATCTCATAGATCCAAGCGCGGTCCTGCTGTTTAAGCATTATTACATTTCGTGATATTGAATGTTATGAAATCTTTACATGAAATATTTGTTTAAGCGTCTCATGTAAAGGGCTGGGATTCATTTAAGCAATATTGTTTGAGAGAGTTGTTGTAAAGAGAGCTGTTATTTTAGGATGTTTGTTTAAGAAGAAGTTAAAGCTTGTGGTTGATCTAATTTAAAAGGAGTCAAAATGTAAACAGGTTTGGTCGGATTTTTCTTTCACAATTATTTGTTGGTTGTTCCTAAGTTTAATTTGTTTTTTAATAGTGGAAACTTGTAATTGGCTTTCTTCTGTTATTTTAAATTTTTAGACAAGTGTATTAGCTGTAAGTTTCTTAAAATTAATAAAAAAAAATAATAATAATAATAATAATAAAATACAATAACTTTACCACCTAAACACGAACTTTGATGCTAGCCAATTTTTCGCACATATTTTAATTCGCGTCGGTAGCTATTACATAATATTTCCCGAGTTCCGGTTGACTGCACGGTGGCGTTTGATGGGCACATAAAATGTAACGGGAGGCACTCCCCACGACTTGCACTATAGTGAACACGCCTTTTTAGGGAGCGCCGATATTTTAAATGCAGCCAATTGTCGGAAAATGCTTTCTTGAAATTGATAGGTTTTTTATTTTGTTAGTTTTGTGATACGAGAACATCGCTGTTTATGAAGTGAATCTTGCTTTTTTCTTTCTGGATTTCTCAACTTGGTTTTTTTCTTGAACTGAGATCGTAACTTTGAAAATCTTGTGAGTACGTATGTAACAATAAAAAGAAAACTGACTGAAAATACTTTGATAAAAATCTCCGTGATGAGACTACTTTAACTAAAGTCTGTAATTTCAATATTCAAGTATCTCTCGCCTTGAAACTGTTAATGAAGATGTCTAAAACTTTATAAAATTGAGATTGATAGAAATATTAAATAGTTGAGAGTTTATAATGGAAAAGTTTCTTCTAATGAAGAAGTTTATTATGAATCTTTAGCAATCTAGATAAAGTATCATAAAATAACGACTCACCTTTTAATACCTACTTATATTAAATACCAAGTATTAAGTTTATTTCTTTAAACTTTATTTACAGTAGTTGTACATAGGCCTGCTTAAGCAACAAGGCATTCCTTCAGTTTACCTTATTGGGTTTAAAATAATTACACTGTTGCAAAGTTGTAGCAAAGAAAACAGTGATATAAAAGAAAATGTAGTTAAGTTAGACCTTATAATCACCGAATTTTCAAACTAATGAACCCAAAAATCTTCTCAAAACCAAATACCTTATGACACAGATTTTACAGCAGCATACACAAAATTGTGAGTAAGTAAGTGGTAGATAAATCTACCGAACTTTCAAGTTGTTGTAGTAAATCTCTTCAGGTATGCAAACTTTCAGCTAATTAGTGTTAGAACTCAAATTGCGTTAATTTATCTTCTTCTTTGTTTCACACTTCTGCTGGCCTAGTTTAATATCACCGTCTGCCTAGATTTCTGAACTTTATTGGAATCGGTTTTACGTCTAGCTTTTGAATTTAAGTTCGACGCTGTTTGGACTCTCCTCATTTGAAATGCTAAGTTGAAATATAACTATTTTATTATTGTTAGTCTCGTTTTAACCACTAGGTATCTCGATGGAGCTCAACCTTGACTTAGCTATCAGGGAATTCCACTTTTTAGCTGTACGCATAATCAAAGAATTCGCAAAACATTTTGTGTGTATGTTTGGGATGTCTTGTAGGCCGATGATAGAACGGGCTTTAGCATAATTGCAGTTATTTTTTATCAAAAATTTTATTCACTCGTAATAATCTGTTAGGTGCATATTCAGAAGGAAACGAATTTATACCAGCCAACAAGATAACTTGTTGGCTGGTATATTATACGTTCGGTGGTTTTATCGGAATCACCTATGAATGAATGATGACACTTTTTGCCTCTGATGTCCGGTATGCGGTCATCAATGTTCTTACATAACTTCTTGTCTTTTTACTTTGTGTTAATTTCCGGTAATGTGCTTTTTCAATAGTCCTCTACTGACACGGTAGTCTTAGAAACCAAACTGGCCCTATAATTGCAAGTCACTATTATAAATGATAGAATTATGACCATAAATTGTTATACTAATAGCATATTTCAATGACTTCAGACTATGTTCTTTTCTCTCACATATAGCAATAAGTTTCAAAATTCTGCATAGACGAAACATTCGAGAATAAATGGCCCAAGATATGAAAGAAACTCATGGTCTTTCGACATTAGTCGAGTATGAGACAGCTTCACGTCGCAGGTATCAAATTGAACCCGGTACGTGATCATCCCTAACAGATATTTGAAGGCGAGGCACGATTTTTATCGCATATGACATTTTGCATTTTCACATTTCCAATTATCTGCTACTTGACATTTTTCCTTTTGCACTTCGTTAAATGTATGGTAAAGAGGTTAGGTTTATTTTGTTTTATGATGATATGATGCTTTTACTCAGAAAACGTTAGATATTTTTAAATTCCATGTTTAGATTTATTGTCTAGTAGGTATAACAACCTCTTGGGAATTAATCGTTTTGTAATTTAGGAGCCTCATATTTAGGAGCCTCAGAATACAGAATAAACCAGAAACGTTTATTGGCTCAAATGTGAGGCGATGTAAACCACGCCGGAATGGCGTGGTTCGTTTAATTGTCAATTAATCAATGGCCGACGCGCGTAATGTTTATATCTAGTTGCAGTTGTCAGTTTTAAAATAATTATGCCGTCGCGTGTCGTTCCCACTTGCCAAAATGCTACTATATACGAAGTAATCGGATGGGATCACGTTTCATCTGATATTAGCACATTTCCAATTCATTTTATTAAAATATTGAATTTAATTGACGTTAACTTATTTGTCAAAAAAAATCACGTGTCCATTTCGAAAGTGTTGCCACAGAATAACCGAACCCAACTTTATTATTAACATTTTATAAAATTATAATTGTAAAAACACACGTTCCTGTTGTTATTGTTGCCACAGAATAATCAAATATTTTAAACACCTTTTTCAAAAATCAAAATGTCAGAAAAAAACAAAAATATTGTGAATTTGTTCACTTAATAAATACTGTACATACTGAAAATTTTAGCTTTTTCTTTCTCCACAACCGAATTAAATAAAGCCATATATACCACTATACCATACCGTATACATAAAACATACATAGTATAGATAAAACCTACGTTTTAAAAATATAATTTACAAAAAAAGTTAATTCAAATTTCTTTCGCATATCCACTCCAGTTTATCTAATATTAATAAACGGCGACTTATCAAGCTTAGTTACTTTGAAATTAAATCAAATCCATAAGTACTTACTTTTCACTTATTTAACGTTTTTATCAAATGACTTTATCAAATTTTAATTTAACCCTAAAAGAGGTTATGTCAAAATGCGCTAGTAAGACTACGCGGGTGGGTGAGGTGCGAGACTACGCGGGAGTTATTTTGGACACAATGCGCTGCGTACAAATGTGATTGAACACTCTTTCTGGTTTGTTGTGTATTCTGAGGCCAGAGCGAAAGTTCCAACATTTTCATGTAGAGTATGTAATATTTTTTTGGCACAGCCTCATGTATTTCTGAGAATTTCTTACGAATTTGGGTCACAAACCGAGCCCGCATACAGTGTCAAGGTCACAAGTCAATGTTGTCAACTGAAATTACTTAAGAACCCCATAAGATTCTATATTTCCTCCACTTCGCACCACTCAGCCTACTTCCCTCAAAGTAGGAGCTTTCGAAACAATTAACTAAGTAGGCTAAAAGGATTCTTAATTGGAAATTTTGTATTAATCTAATTTGTGCTCCCTTTCTTTATAAAGTATCTTCTACTTAAAAGTTTAATAGAACATCAGTTTTTGCCTTCGGATTCACTCGACAGTTTAAAAGGTAAATGCTGGGTTTATTTTTTCCTTGTGCTTCCCCACTGTCACAAGCCTATGCTATCGACATTCTGCTGTGAGAGAGACCGAGCTATACAGAACGAAAAGCATATCATTGATTTCGTTTTGAAAAAAATTCACAACGAAATCAATGACATTGGACGTCTTTATGTTCAAGTCTTAATGTTTTCGGGCTTATTCATAAATACCTTCCGTCCGACCGTCCGTCTGTCTGTCTGTCTGTCTGTCCGTCCGCGATTTAGCTCAGAGACCCTTGTCGCTAGAAAGTTGAAATTTGGTATGGGTATACATACATATTAATCACTTCTATAAAATGGTAAAATAAAATCTTGAAATACAATTTTTGTTAGGGCGCGCATGGTGGTCCCATAATGTAAAGTGGCGATGATTTTTTTGTATCGTTTTCCTCTTGTTGTCGTTGGATAGGTCATTTAAAAATATTGAGTGTTTGCTAAAACCATGTTTCCATACAAGGATCCGTTTGCGAAATATTATGCTACTGCTACCTAGGCTTAACGAGTTAATAAGTAATAGTCGACCAACTTTTAAAATGGAACTGGGTGAGTAAAATATTCCTAATAATTCCATAGAAAATGACTCAAACCCAAGTGCATTTTTATCTTTGTAATGTAATAATAATAATTGCTATTATTCTTCTGAAATGATTTAGGAGACGGGTAACTACGGAACCCTACACTGTGCGGTGTGCGTGGTCCGACACCCACTTGGCCGGTTTTTTTAATGTTTAACAAGTCCATTTCTAGTATACTCTTTATGTTACTAAATTATCTGGATACGGTGAGTTCAGTCGTAAAAACATCAAGCGTAATAATGGCCTCTTTAATTATTCATAGAAATAGTTAATAGTTTGATGTAGCTCTGTGCAGTTAATGCAATTAAAAATGTGAAACAAGAACATAATTTAAAAAGGATTTATTTCAAAACACATACACCGTCTACTTTCTTACATGCATTTGTGTAACCAAAACATAATTTTTCGTCGTCGCCAACTTTAACAATAAATTAACATCTTGTCAGCAAAGTATTCATCAAAATAAAAAAGCGCATAAAATTCTTGTAGTTTTAATTAATAACTGCATATCAGGCCGTCTCGTCTGAACAAACAAATATTTATAGTGTGGCCAGAAATGAGAGGATTGCGTGCTAAGGTGAAACTAATGCCCGACTATAGTGTAGCCTCGTCGGCAAGTCTAGACTATGAATATGTGTGTTTAGCCGAATGCTATTATCTTCTTTTTAATGGACCTCATGCACAGGACCGATCGATGACGTGGCAACACTTAGGGAAGGCCTATTTCCAGCTGTGGTCGTTTTTCGCTTGAAATGATGATAAATGATAGACGTCAGACGATTGTGTGCTTGGCAAACCCATTATAGGGTTGGTTTGTTTGTTACGCTTTCATGCCTAAATCACTCAACAGATTTTTAATAAATTGTGGTACAGAGAAAGACGGGACCCTGAAAACGGTTATAGACTTTTTTTTAAATGCTGTCATCGTGGATTGGAAAAAAATTGCACGTCTAAAAAAACCGGCCAAGTGCGAGTACGAGTCGTACCATTATCTATAAAAACGGCAAAAAATTACGTGACAGCTCCCTTAAATATTTGTTTTATTTTAATTTCATCATTTATTTTTAAAGTGAATTTATAACTAAATATTCTGTGAATTGCGAATAAGATGTTACTATAATCTTTTATAAAAATAATAATAAATAATATGATTTTAATAAAATTAAACGCCGAAATGTATGTACGCACATAACTTCGGAACGACTGCAGTACATTAAAAAATATTTTTTTTATTGTTTTTCATTATTTTCAAAGCAAGGATTGTATAAAAGAAACATCACGCTACGACCCTTAGGAGCCGAGCAAAACGAAAAAACCAAAAACGGCGGGTGAAAGCGCGGGGCACATCTAGTAATCTATACAAATATAATTTGTTTGTTTGTTTGAACGCACTGATCTGGAACTACCAGACGGAATTGGAAAATTCTTTTGTATAATGATAGCCACATTCATGAGGGCATTATAGGGCAAAGGAAGAAACGGGATATGTGTGTACAAGGTCGCGAGCAAAAGCTAGTACTTAATAAAGGTATCTAATACTTCTTATATTACTAATGATTTATGCTGTTCTCCGTGCAGCATTTTCCAGTTTTCCTTTTCAACTAAATTGAATAGAATTACAAGAATAATTCCATTTCCGTTGCGCTGAAGTTTTTCTATTTTTATAGATATTGAGTTTGAAATCCCTTTTCATGTTATGATGTCCTGATAAACGAGCTTTTTTCATTTATTCATGGGCAGTGCTGTATCTTATAGAATATGAGCCGTGCCTCTTGACACACAATATTAATGCATGAAAATATACTACAGTATAGTTAAATGAACGATATTATAATTTAGGCTACAGGTCAAACTAATTACATTTGTGTTTTAGGCGATCATTGCATCATGTTTTGGTAATGTAATTTAACAAAGTAATAATTCAGCTATAAATAAACCACAACAAAGCAGTTTTAAACCTGTACTCATGATAAAGAGGTTCGAACATTTTTCTATGCGAGCTGGCATAGCCCCCCCGCCGCCATTTTGGTTTTTTTGATATAACATTAATATATTTATAGAGGACTCTTAAATAAACATAAAATATTAGCAAAATGGTATCCTAAAGTGTCACGTGGGCTATGCCACAAAGGTTCTATCCCCTTTATTTGATTGTTCTTTGAACAAATTTAAGAAACAAAGATAATTATGCAGATACGCTCAACTTACGATAACCTTAACCGAGCTAAGAATCTGAGGATCTTGACAAAATCAGCGATTATCAGCGATATCGACTGTCAAAAATTCCAAAATGTGCTATTGAAACGTCACGCGGTAAAAAAGTAATGGTCTAATTGGTATAAAAGTAAGTATACCACTTACAATAGATCACCACTTGATTTGTATCGGGAATTAAATCGTAGGATTTAAAACATGGATAGATTTCCTTACTGACTATGGACTACCATTATTCCTCCTCAGTTTACTTTTGTTAAAAATGTAGCACAGATTTACTTTTAAAATTATACCAAAGTTGTGAGTACCATAACTATATAGGTAGTAGAAGTATGCTGTATGAGTTAGCAGTTTCGTTACTTCAGCTAAAGTTTCATTGACAACGTTCTTATAGCGAATTCAATCCGTCACTTAACTGGCCCGACTAGCCAATGGAGTCCTATCTCCTTTGTTACATGCGTACCTACCTCTGCGTTTTATGAACAGAGGGCATTGAACTTTACGAGTACCTATGTTTAGATCAATGGTTAGGGTTGTGAATTATAATAATGTATGTGTACATAATATGTACTTAGGTAGATTTTGTATGTGTAGTGGTATCATGAACCTAAATTGGCTAAATTAGACTGTAATTTGGCTATTGTGTGACATGTTCGTTGGTTTGAATCTAAATAATTTGTACGATGATAGGATGTTTAACCGATGAAGTATTGTTTCCAGAGTTATATCATTGTTGTACAAAATATGGTAGCTACCTATTTTCGAGGAAACGTGTAAATTGCGAAATTGCCAATAATTTGATTTGAGGTTATTATAACGTATGATTCGATAAAGCCATTTCAATAAATGTTTGTTAATGCATGATTTACGAGCATATTAAATTCCAATTTTCATTTAAATTAATTTCAACTTTCTGTTTTTTCAGGTCAGTATCAAAGTACAACAGAGGAAAGCAGTGTGTGAGCTTATTACCTATTAGATATAACTTACTACTTCATCTTCTGTATACGTAAGTCCTTCTCAGTTTTCTATATTCCGATCGTCAGTCGAAAGCTATCGGTCAGCTACGTTTATCCTTCGTATTAGCATACAAGGCTTAGCATGACGTGACCAAAATGAAAATCCTTTTCAGCATTTTAAAATTTCGCAACAAAATTCAAGCTCCTACACATGACAAGGGTTGCCACGTTTCTAGTGACGCGGAAAATAGAGCTTTCATCAAGCGTTTTGCCACTTTTTGTTAAAAACAAAACGCTCCCGCGGTGGAGAATTCATTATGACTTCTACTATTTTTATAGAATGAATTTTCATAGTGTGTTTGTTATAAGAATCATTAAGGGTTAAGGTCTAGTTATGAAAAGCATATTTTACATGGTGCCTTCCATAACTAGCATGTATTTATTTCATACAATGTTAACCTAATTCTAATTTCGAATAAAAAAGAACAAAAAGTTTCTCCACTCGTTCGATTTTGAACCTGCCAGCCCTATTATCGTCGTCGTACGATATTTGAACGAGTCACTAAACTGTTCACAGAAATATTATGTCCCAAACTCCCAACAGCGAAGTCGTTCAGTGAGCGATGAGATTTCGCATTTTGAGTTGTGTGACTACCTGTACCGGCGCACTCGCGCATAAACTCCGTGCAAACATGTCTGTGTCGGCGCAACTTGTGTACCTGTACACTCGCCAACAAACTGCATTAGAAATTGTACGGCAACATTAGTTTTATGCTTTTGATAAATAAACATGTTGAAACGTAGCGGGAATGTAAAATGTTTTTTTTTTATGTTTGTTCTCTTTATTAAATTAAGCTTAGAGTGGCTTATTTTGTGTATAGTACTCCTTACGTTATTAGTTGCTCCTGGACGTCAACTGTGACGTTTAATATGGTGGATGAGGACGGCACACCCAACTACCAGAGATCAATGGTTCCAAAGACTGCTGCGATTTTACTGGCTGTTTGAAAATGCAAATAACTTTCCTTTACTAGTACATTCAGCAGGAGGCAGCACTAGCTGCCATTAGGCTAATACACCTAAGTATATGGGGCAAGAACGATACCAACGCCTACGCTGGCTACTCTGATCGATCTACTAAAACGGACTGAAAGTGTCGCTACTACTACTAACATGTTCGAACACCTTATTTTCTTACGTTTTAATCCACGGCATCTGTACATTAGCATGATATGGAAAGCCATATCATGCTTATGTACAGACGCCAGCACACCAAGCTACAAAATACGTTAAATTTCTTTAATAGATTTTCAACTTTATCGCTAAAGCATTAGGTTCAAGGTTGACTGGGAAAACTTGCCAGTTTCGGGTAGGTTGATGGAAAATATATACAATCTTTACTTACCTAAGCATTGAAAAAAGTAGCTTTCAAATTTTTAATACTTGCGAAAAGAAATACTGAAAACTACGTACACTAAAAACCTTTAATTAACGTAGTTTGTGTAAAGAATAAATATAAAAATGGTTTTTTAAAAGAAAAGTCTAGATTAATTCATAGCTATTTTCGATTTGAATAATAGAGCGAATTCTAAGGCTTTTGTTGTTAAATTATTTAGAAAGGGCTAATTGGTTTACTACTTTCCAATAATTAATTAACTGTTATTTGATATTCATTTTAGTGTCTCTCAACCTTCGAGTAATCGCAAACGATTTAAAACCGTAGACGTTCTTCATGAAAGTTCTATTTTACACAAAACAACCGGTGCGAATGCGGTGCGGTTCAGACTAACTACCATTTACTGGAGTGTCCTAAATGTCTATTTACCTGCAGAATGATGACTTGAGCAACACCTCCAACGAAGCAATAAACGTGGCCATCTTGGCCCAAACAGTAGCTATAATTTGGTGAAACGTCGAGACGATTAGCAAGCGCCTTCTAGCTCGATCCTCAGATCATTATCGAATCGAAAACAATAAGAGGTTAAAAACCTTCACAATTTCTTCTAAGCTTCCTTTAAAACATGACGTCGATAAGCAAGTCGTATGTAAACAGGGCAAAGCGGCTCGCGAGAACGGAGGAGGTTCGGAGTTAGCTGCTTCGGGCTTCGCGTGTTGTTGGCACGTACCCGCCCACGTATGAACTGAGGCGACCGGCCTCATTGAATATTTTCACCAAAACTTTTAAAGTGCTTGTTGAATACTGAAAAGGGTGAGTTGGGCTATTTGGGAGTACCTTTGTTTGGTTCGACTTGTTTTGAAATGGGTTGCTCCTTGGCCCGCGAGATAAAAACATTCGCTGTAAACGTTTGCGAGCCAGTGATTTGTTTTAGATAGTTGATAGTGGTACCCACGTGTTAGTGCAGGTAATTGTGGAGAAGACTTCTGAATTTGTAATGAAATGTGTGGTATCGCAAATTTTTATTTTATGTTAGATTTAATAATCAAAACGTCTATTGATGAGCTTTTGTTGGAGTTCATGTAAGCGTCACTTTCATCACTCATACGCGATATATACCACCCTTTTTCCCAATTATATTGGGGTCGGCTTCCAGTCAAACCGGATTCAGCTGAATACCAGTATTTTACGTGGAGCGGTTGCCTACCAGACCTCCACAACCCATTAACTGGGTAACACGGCAGTTCTTGGCAAAACTGAAGTCAAATTTACTGGCTTCTGACAATCCGTAACGACTGCCAAAGATCTACAAATGAATGCCCGGGCACGGAGGAAACATGGTATGTTAAGATGGTCACCCATCCGCAGACCAACCTTCGAAAGCGTTGCTTAACCTTGCTTGACCCGTGCGGCTGTTACCACAATATTCAATGTTTGTGACAATTTACCGTTTCCATTTAGGAAACACGGGTGAAAACTCTCCAAACTTTGAAACAAAGCGTTTGTTTTCGGATTCCATAAAATAGTTTTGAAAAGGTGAAGCCTTCCCTTCAAGCCTCACGATTCAGGTACGCGACGAACAAACAAAGAGTGGTATCAATTAAAAACTTTTCTATGAACGTAAAACAAACAAGAAAACAAAACAGAAGTTCGAAGGTCTTTGATTAAAAACGACATTGAATGAGCTTAGCGAACTTGATTCCTATTTCATGAGAAATAAGAGTCAATAGAAAGAATCTTTTGTCGTAGATTTTTGAATTTAATCTGTTGTGAGACGAGGAAGGTATCTGTGGAAACTTGAGTTTACAAAACAGCCCCAGTTAACAAAATGACATGGATAAATAGGGAATATTTTATACTCCATTACGTTTCTTATTTATTACACGGTTTCACCCGCGTAGTTCCCGTTCCCGTGGGAATACGGAGATAAAATACAGCCTATGTTACTCGCTGATAATGTAGCTTTCCAATGAAGAAAGAATTTTTGAAATCGGCACAGTAGTTTTTGAGTTTATTCATTACAAACATACACACACACAAAAATACAAATTTTTCTTCTTTACAATATGAGTGTAGAAAAGTGAGAGAACTTCCTGAGAATTGCTAGTATGATAAGTTCTTGTTTGTGACGCTTTGTTTTAATTACTATAAGTAATTTTAATTTTCAATGATTGATTGATAGGAACCAATTACTAGATCAAATTAATGAAACAACAAACCATTTCAACTGTAGCTCTTTTGATTTAGCTCAACAAATAAAATGTCTGATAGGCAGGAAAATAATTGAAAAGGAATATTCCGAGAAATACAAAGAGCCTTCAAAACTTGTTCTCCTTGATCCTCATTGTTACATAATTATAAATTCAGTTTGAATAGGTGTTTATAAAAGTTTTATGTACTCTCAAATCTGAAGGGTTGGCCTACTTGAACATATTGCTTTCATTTATAATTTACGTGCCGCGCAACTTTCAGTAAATCTCTCGTAGATTTTGAAAGAGACAAGTCATAGAATGTGCTCAGTTCGGGTGAAAGTTCCAAGTAGACAGGTGTTGGGAGCGGAAATTTTAAGCTGAGAAAATTTGAATAGGTTTTGGAATTCAGTTTCAAGCCTTTAGTTTTTCATGGTTATGAATTTTAACTGTAGAGATTTTTACATAATAAATGTTTATTTTGTGTATGTACTTACCTATAAAAACAAAAAGTGTACTTGCATAACCTGCACATTGTATCCTACTCAGCGAACCCATCTCCTCAAAAACAGTTTCACAATTAGCTGCCAACAAAGCAGACGAAAACCAAAATACAACACCTTGTATACGACACAAAATGCTACACCCTTGTCTTATGAAATTGTAGGCTTACAGCCTCAGAAATCTCATTTAGCCCCGAGACGAGAGCAGCCGTATCTTCCGCTGTCGACGGATTATATCATTGATGTCGTGAAACCATATCCTCAGTTGCCCATATAGATTGTGCCCCTGATTTAATTCCCCTTTAATTATTTAACAGAATGTCTGCTATTATTTAGCTGGTGTTTTTGCCTCTTGCACCGCTACGACTAAACAGATTGGCATTGGTTTAATACGGCACCCAGACAGGCAATATTGAACACAGATTAAGTCTTCTTTCGTCTCGTAACTTTAGTTTAGTTGCTTATTCGTTTATTTGTTTGCGTAAACTAGAATCGTTTTACAGTTGAAATTGATTACTGTTTATATTTTAAAGTTTGACTAGCTTAGATTAATATAAATATTATGAACTCTGGGTAATGGACCCAGATCCCAGAGCTGCTTAACCTCTGTTATTTTCTCACTATCAAAATATGTGGGATAGAGTAGTGTTAGTATGTACTTTTAACATACGTATACCTGCTAGTTTGGGCCGACGGCCGATTTCCAGGTATCAGGTGCAAAAGCCATTAAATCACTTTTTTTCTGGTTTTAAGTCTGGGTGCTGATTTTTATGTATGTTTTACAGAATATTGTTAAATCCTACTATAATATTACAAACGCGAAAGTTTGTAAGTAGGGATGGATGGATGGATGTTTTTTACTCTTTCACGAAAAAAACTACTGAATTGATTTTGATGAAATTTGGCACAGATGTAAATTACAGTCTGGAATAACACATAGGATACTTTTTATCCCGGGAATATGTTCCCTTGGGATAATTTTCGACGATTCAGTAATTAATAATTCAATAAACATTACTCTATCATTAACATTTTATTAGTGAGAAAATAAGGGAGGTCTGTCAGCTCTGGGATCTTAGTTCATAAATAAGGGCTCAGTTTTAGCCCAGTTAATATTAAGCTCCTTATATTTGACCGCTACAATGATCTCGTTTTCAAGGATGACCAGGCGTGGGAAGGCAAATGAGGTGCGTTTAGTACTTGTTTAGATTGACAATGACCAACATTAAGACAATGATGATGTCAGTGTTATATCTTTAAAGAAATTGTTCAACAGAGCTCAAAAATACTACCCATAGGTTATATCTGTCACCGGAAAATGGCATAAGCCGTAAGATTGTAAAATATCGCGTGAAATTGTTAACTATTTTTTCTGAATAAGACACGGATATATTGGAAACTATTGAATTTGGATGGGATTTATTGTATACAAAACGATTTTTTCAAAATATATCGAGAAGTTATAATCTAATCAAGATTTGTTACAATCTTCCGGAGTCTGCAATTTTCCGGTGACATATCTAAGCGAAGTTTGTGGGTGAATCCGGAACAAATCAAGCATGTAGTAAGTAGTATTAGGAATGTAGATGTCATCGGGTTGAAATTACGGAGCAACTTAGATTGAATAATATAATTTACGTAGGACGAAAATGTTAAGTTAGGTATACTCCCCAATTTAAGTTCGTTTATATCTCGAATCAAGAATTCCTTACCCACGCACCTAATTCACTGGCATTATTATAACTCCAGAGGCCATTTTTCCTCATTTCAGAAGAGAATTCTCGTAATTTAAAAAGGTTTTTTTTATGTTATTAGGAAGCGTAGTCAGTCCGTAATCATTACTTGTCTGGCGAGGGAGGGCATTTATTAATAAACGAATAGAGTGCCAGCGAGTTTACACTCCGAACGTTATTTTTAGCTACGAGTATCTACTAAAATTATCGACATTAAAATAATCTATCGCAGATTCATGTTGGACCTACCGGTCGATTTGGATGAAGTGATCACTGTCAATCCATATAATCAGGATGGAATGACAGCTCACTCCGAGATCACGTGACATCTTGATTGTATGGATTGACAGCTCACCTCGAGTCGACCGCTGGCTAGGTCCAACATGAATCTGCGATAGATTATTTAGGACATTTTGTCGTTGATCGTGGTATAATTTGGACTAACTAAGGAGGACTCTAGTAAGACAAAAATATTCTACGTTGCTATGTAATCATTAAATTGAATAGAGCATTAAACTAAGGGTATATGTTTTCACGAAAGCTTTTCATAATAACTAGTTTTAAAATATGTGCTTTCTACACTTCTTCTCTATATAAACTTTAACTGTGGCAAATTTTATACTTCTCCGTCGGAGGAATTCTCGTAAAAATTTTTGCTTTACGTTTATACTGAACTAGTTTTTGTCCCCGAATTCGTACGCGCATTTCCCGTTCCCGTAGGAATTTCGGGAAATCCTCTGTTAGTGCTTCCCTACACTCCCCAACGAACCTACACGCAAAATTTCAGCTTTGTCGTCACGGAAGAATTTAATTTAGAACGTTAGTAAAAATATTTGTCAATATTCGAATCAAGAGGCCATATGGCATGGCGCATTAGTTCACATCACTAAGATCACAATAATTAATTATACGATTAAGTATCTGAAAGCGGAAAAAATCAATGAATTTTCTGTCGTGAAAGCCATTTCGTTCTTTTCTAAAATAAATCTCATTTCACACCACAAACCACTACTTTCAGGATGCAATAGTGCTGCGAGGGTTGCGGAATTTGTTCGAAAGAGTCACCGCGGCCCTGGAACGCAAAGGGCATTAGGAGGAACACGTATGGGTTTTAGGCAGTTAGAGTTTGACACTCCCTTCCGCTCCACCCAGAAAAAAAGGAGTCATTTGATGATTTCCATTGTTAAAAAAAAAGGGTACAATAGTGAGCACTGAGCAAAACAACAGTACCTAGTTGAGCTCATAAACACAGGCTGAGACATGACATAGGTATCCTTTGTTGTTATGAAATAGTATGACACAGCATGTGAAAATGATCGACAAAGTGTTGTTTCAAGAAACACCTACTCTATAGTAATGTAACCTCTCAAGAAAGGCGCGTTCTTGATTGACACAAGTTTCTGAACAGCTTTATTGTTCTTCGGAACTTGATATAGGTGTAATATAACTTTTGGGTCGCCGAGTTTTCTTGTTGATTTCTGCGAGCAAAAGTTGTATCGTCGTACTTAACTACGACGAATTCAAATTTGTATTGACAAGGAGAACGGGGAGAAAGGGGAAAAGTTGAAAAGTTGGGGAAATACGAGCACGTAGGCTCACCTGACTTTTTATTTAGTAAAGGTGCGTTATACGTGCCTTTTGTAACAAAAATAAACCTTTTTTTGTGCAGAAAAGTACATTTGGTTTTTTTAAAGACGTAGGAACAGCAGGTATTATTTAGTTACGTAAGAAGAGTTTTTGTGTGGAAAGAAAATGGCGGTTAAAGTTTGGACTTTCGGGGCTGTGTGATGTTGAGTACATATATTCTGACTGACCAAAAATGCTCATCCTCATTAATTGAATGACATGCATATATATTTTACTTTGAGAACGATTGGTTTGTGGGCCGTCTTACGGGCCGAGTTCGATTCCCAGTGAACTTCTCTACCTACAGCGTTCGATAATTCAATGTAATTAATTACAAGCATACCTGCTCATATAGAACATTCACTTTTCACATAAAACTAACATAACTCGTCTTTCACAAATTCAGCTCTGCGCAGCGTCCGTATGCTACTGCAGGAATCCAGCAGAATATCTGCCTGACACGTACTGAGCTGGACTCCTATTTGGGCAACCTCGAAGCGCACACTGCATTATGTTTGTTCTTTTATGTTATCTGTTTTTTTGCTAACTACGAAGTAATTTTGATATTCCCTTTAATTTTGTTTAGGTGCTCACCTTTTTAAACACTTTTATAATCTAATTGTGCTTTTGTGTGTACTGTTCTGTGTTGCATCGATAAATGTCTTATCTATCTATGTATCCGATTTTTGTTTTGTTTTATCAGTAAAACAAACTTTTGTTTTTATAAGCAATAACTTGAAGAGTTATAAAGGTCATCTGATAGATGTTCAAGTTGGCAGTCAGACAGTAGAATCTAAGATTTATAATACAAGTTTTCTCTCGAACAGTATCCGTTTTTCTCCTTGCGAGATCCTTCCGGAAGTGTTTTACAGACAGTGGATACAAAAACTTCGTTCTTGTTGGTTTGACAGGAGCTTTAAAGATTACAGTTTTCTTTGTTATCACGGCAAAGGAAATACGTTTTGTTTTGATATCTTATGCAGTGCAAAGTCGCCCTACTACTGCGACTTTTTAAATTTCTGATACTAGTAGTGTACCTAGTTGAAGACAATGCTATTTCGAAGAAACGTGTTCTTGATAGTCTATAATTTACCGGGTAGTGGTTGATTTTACCGTGGGAAAAGGCTTTTGCATTTAAGCGGAATCATTTTATGCCTGGAAAGATGTAGTTTGCTTCAAATTCCGGTTACAATTTCATGAATGTAATAGTGTATAGCTGGCCCCGTTTAAGTACGTTCCTCAAGTTGGTATCCGATTTTCTCGCAACTTAGCTGTTAGTTTGTTTTGGCAGTTCTCCCAATTCGCACCAGATGGCGTTGGAACTCCAACTAAACTTCTCTTAAGGATCTACTTTTTCGTGTTAGAATTACATTAGAGGTGTTAGGAAGTACTAGGAGCCAATTTTGTTGGAATCGCCTACAGTTAAATACACACTTCCTCAGTTTTAGAAAGAGTTCAGATTTTAACCCCGGACGCAAAAAGAGGGGCAAGAAGAGGGCCCAACGCGACGTATTTTTTTTAGAATTATTAATACATACTTAGGTACTTTAAGATTGAGTTTTTTTATAATTTTTTACTTTTTAAAGGGAACTTAGGTTTTTGTCTCGGGTGTTTTTTAAATTTTAAATTTATTTTTTAGAGCGTCGTCTCAGGCCCATGTTCCAAGTCTGTTTGAAGAACTTCCACTCGACTTAGTCGCCATGATAATGGAAAAGAACCCTCGATGAATGTCAATATCACCGAAGAATCGCGAACGCCGTAAGATTATAAAATTTCGCGTGAAATCGTAAATTATTTTTTCTTCAAAAGACACGGATATATTGAAAACTATTGTATTTGGATAGGATTTATTGTATTCAAAACGATTTTTTTTAACACCTATACTAAGAAATTATAATATAATAAAGATTTATTACAATCTTATGGAGTCTGCAATTTTCCGCTGGAATCAATAAATAACAGGCTATATAACAGCTATCAGTTTGATGATTCAGGGTGGAGTAGAGCTGGAGAACAATACTAATAATACATGGTCAGTCACTCAACCAGTATCTTTTTAAAGTCCCTATGTATAACTGCGATACTTACTGTACGTTCTTGTTCGAAGGGGCAACTAAGATAAAACGCAGAGATAAAATCTATGCAGACTTTTCTAGAGATACCTAGTGTTTGCATTTGCTATTTTGGGCTTAGGGTACTTCGAATCCCCGCCACTTAAAGGCTTGAGTCTCACAAGAGGGAACATTATTGGCTGATAATATTACTTAAGTGGTTTATATAACAAAGAGTAAATGTTTTATTTAGATTTAGTAGTCAATGGATAGTTTTCGTAATAACGTTACACACGGACACGTTTTAGCACTGATCAGAACACAGCTTACGTCAATGATATTATAAGCGTCTCTGAGCTAAACCGCGGACGGACAGGTATACATACATGGCTAAACTATAAGGGTTCCTTACCGTAACGTACGTACCATACGTGCCGTATTATCTATTGCAGTCGTACAGTAAGTACATTTCAAATAAGAAAGCAACGATATCTGAACGCCGCGCCGTCGCTCAGTATGAACGTAGCGAATATTTCCTTTAAAATATCATTGGCTTACTGCACCTAAGCTTTTATTGTAAGATTTTAAGAGAATACAGGTCTTATCTCACCACTATTATAAATGCGAAAGTTTGTATGGGTGGATGTTTATACTCAATCACGCCAGAACGACTGAACGGATCTAGATGAAATCTGCGCCAAATTTGTCGCTGAGATAGATTATATCGTTTGGAATAGTAGTATATAATACATAGGCTACTTTTTATCCCACATCCACGAGGATGAAGCCGCTAGCAGAAACTAGTTTTATGCATACGAAGGGTAGGTACATATTATTTCCTGATAAGGACACACAACAATTATAATCCATGCGTAAAATCATATTGCCTTCATTTAAATATTACGATTGATTTATTCAGGTGCTTTAACTTTCGGGCGGCGTCCATTTATGTAGCAAATATTCCACGGTAAATATTGTTTCCGTTAATTATGCCCATGATTACTGTCATCGCAAATAAATGCTGCCTCATAAGCTTCATTTTGCACGTTTTTATTGTAATACAAGCTTTTCTAGTGGCTTCTCCCGCGGTATAAAAATATGTAACTACTTTTATGGACAAGCGCGCCACTCTATACCCAACCACTGAAAGTCCTTAAAGCCAGAATGAAGTGGTGACCTCCGCCCGTGCAGAAAAGCGCCAAGTCGATGAAGCTCGACGAGTCCCGGAGAAACAATTTAACTCTCTTGGATTCCGCAACGGCTTGAATAAAAAACAGCGGAGTATTTAGAGCATTTACTATGTCCTAATCAAGGTTTATCAGTGTTTAGAGGCATGTGGAACAGGAAAATCCCGCAAACCTACATTAAAAAGGGAGGATCTTCCGACCACACGGGTTTTGTGTCTGGTGGGCGACTGTCCAATGGTTGAAATTTGGGCTGTTGTTTAATATACGGTTTAACAGTTATGTTGTGTAATATATAAAAATATAAACAAAATTATGATACCAGGATGCATGATTTGTGTGACGTCAGATCTTTAGATCGCATTTAGCGGCATAGATGCGGCAACAAGTGCTCCAAATAATATCTGAATCCATTCAGCTGTTGAAACTTGATTGTTTAACATATTTTAAATCATTAAATTTGCACTTTCACATTTGTAATATTAGTAGTATTTATTATAACAATGAGCATTCAATTAATTGAGTAAATGTAGCGTGATTGTTTACCAATAGGAAGCAATATTAACGCGGATTGTGTTTTGAAATCATTTATTAAACCACATTAAAATATGTATGCCTAATGAATAAAAAACAAAAAAATAATAGAAAATTCGGTGTTACATACTAAAAAGAACATATTCAAGCCAAAGGTAGAACAAGGTATTCAAATTCGGAGCAAGAGCCTAAAAAGAACATTTTGAGTCGAGTACCTATCTTGACCTTGTACGACAAAGAAGGTTAAATTCGCTCAAGCTTAATTTCACACCTTGTGTAGGCTTTACCTACCTTAAATAAAATGTCCTAGCGGATTACCGTCTGTCTTCTTACTAAATTCTTAGAAACATTTTCACAATGTTTGGGTGAAAAGCTCCAGACGAAAATCTTAAGAGCCTTCAAGTAGCCGCCGTACCTACGCTGTCTCGGCCTTAGTCCGAGTTTTTAAACGAACTTGATCGTAAACGTCTATCTATAAAAACTTTTAAACGAAATGCTTGATTTTAATTCTTATTACCAAATTCTACTTAGATGAATAAATAATCTCGGATTAGGTCCTCTTGTAGCTATACCCTGACGGTAACTTTAACATCTCTTGCATGTCGACATTTTTGTTGTATGTATTGTACTCATGTTTGTGCAAATAAATAATTGATTGATTGATTGATTGATTGAAGGTATTTCCATATAAAAGTGGGTATATTCTACTGTACAGGAGTTTTTATCAGTTATGTCGAAGTCCTTGTAATAGGAGGCGAGCCTATTGCCATCAACTGGGTACAAATCCAGGCTCTGGGCTGTTATCGAGATATTTTAGATGGAAAATCTCAATAACTTCTTGCCCGATCGTGTAATCAACCATACTTAGCAATAGTGACTTGCAAACCACTAGATCGACGAGACTTCCGACTTGTGTAACCGTTTGTCTTTCAATACTGAAGAATTCTGGCAGCATTTAACCAGACATTAGATAATTTTCAAATATCAGACTATAATTAAAAACAATAACAATAAAAAAGATCTACACATTTTATTCTAGCACAAACCTCAGAACAAAGTTCCACAATTTTACCAATAAAACCTAGTTAATCCAATTGTAAGAAAATTGCTTTAAAAGCCGTGGAAGTTCGGTTCGATTCGGTCCCATTGTCTTAGCGAGCGACAGGTTTATAGTGGCGGGATAATAGTAATGAATCCGGAGTACAGAAAGAAGGATTCTCCACTTTGAACCTGATGTTTTAGTCCTTTTGCTGTTACAGAAATATTGTAAACTAGCTTTTGCCCGCGACTTCGTCCGCGTGAAATATCTACTTTGGCCAGCCCTTTTTATTTTTCAAAAACGCCTAAACATAATTATGTTTATTTATTTTTTATCATGTGCCTAAATACAAAGGTTCATGGTTTTATCTTTAATAATGACGGTCTCCCATATAAACTTCCACCCCCTTTTCACCCCCTAAAAGGATGATTTCTGGGATAAAAACTATCCTATGTCCTTTTTCGGGACTCAAACTATCTCTATACTAGATCTCATCAGCGGTTTAAGCGTGAAGAGGTAACAGAAAGACACACTTTCGAATTTATAATATAGGGAAATGTCGTGTGAGATATTACTTAACCGTTTTGGAAAGTCACTTAGCTGTGTGTCTTGTAATGGACTGGTCGTTTCTTTGAGTTTTCTGGCTAGGAATAATTTACGAGCCGTGGTTTAGATTCCCATGTCGGAAAAGTGCTATTGAGTTTTAAAATCTGGTATTTTTATTTATCGGCCCGGAGACTTGATGTGTGTTAGATTGATGGCATACTCGCGCGATGGCTTATTACGTGGGACTCAAACCTAACTGTTGAAATGTGGGTGTACAGAAAATACAAATAGTATACCTACAGGAGATATAGGAACACCACTGCTTAATCCTTAGTGAATAACAGGCGTGATGTTATGTTATGAAAATTTTAAAAAACTTGCAGAAAATCAAGGTACAGGTAGATACTTAATCATCCGGTAATAATGGTATTAACGCCCATGGAAACGTGCGACAGTATATTTTATCTCGGAAAAACTTTAGAGGGTTAGTTTCTACCTAAGCTTTAAAATAAAATTAAGGAGCATGAAAAATGTGAAAATCAACTGAATCTCAAAAACTAGAAGTTTAAAAAAATGCAAAGTACTGAAGGTTTTAGAAAACCGTTTGAGGTTTTGTTTACCCATTTGAATATGTACATTTCCAAGCAGAAAAGTTTTTTCTGCAACCACGAAAACGCATATAAATGTATATAGTTAGCAACGTTTTAATTTATAGTGAAAGGTTTTGTGAAGCAACTTTGTCGACTCGTGAGTACACTAATGGGCTAAACTTGAAATCAAATGAATATTTTATTAGCTTTACTTCGTAATTTATTTGTTTGTAGATGCTGCAGCGAGCGCAGGAGTAGAACAGAGTCAACAGAAATGTTATTTGCTTGGTTCTACTTCACATATCAGTTAGTCTAATGTTCCAACGCAAGACATTATTGGTCGGTATAAACCATTTTATGTATAACGTACTCGCTGCTACCTACGGGTCCGCCTGCGTAGAAATAGCATTTCCTGCCTTAATAAATTATTGCTTATACGTTATTCTCAAGTACAAACTAAGACTTCTGTTATGTACAGTTCCATCAAAAACCGGTAAGTTGTTTTTGATTGAAAGGGTAACAACCATGCAACTGACCTCACTAAGATTGAGATTTTTCATGTTATTTCGATCCGGAAAAATTTGGAATCTTTACTATAAGGAAATTTATAGGTATTGACATAAGTCCAGGTTCATTGTTTGTATATCATGAGTCCTACAAAGAAAGGTGAATAACTTTCTTTGTGTTTATAAATGTTTTAATCTAAGTAAAAATTTATTTTTATTACTATGTCTTTCCCAAGAATGATTTACTTGCACAACTTGTTTATAAAATCAGAACAAAAATTGTTTCAGTATCTACGCAGATTTCAGTACCTACGCAGTTTCATAAACCTTTTTTATAGTTATGATCGCTTGCATAACCGCTTTTTAGCCATAAATCGCAGATGTTGCCTAGAACTATGAACTTTGGCTTGCTACTATATTTTCTAGTAGTCAGCACACAGAAAACAAATGACAACTTAAAAAATATTGGTGTTTCTGTACTTCTTTGAAATTCTATTGGAGTTATTTCTTCCGTAGTGTTCGTTTTGATTTCTCTTCGAAATAAACTTGATTTTGTTTTTGTTACAACTGTGACCTACAATTTATTGTATATTTAGTACTACAGTATTATTTGAACAGATAGTGTGCAAATTCACAAATATATCTTATGCTGATCAAAATTATTCAATCATTTATAGTAAAGGTGACTCCTGAAAAAACGATGGCTAATTCAATATTAACACCATGATTAACGATCCGTTTAAACTATTTAACATGAATGTATTTTCCATCCGCAAAAATGTCGGACTTACAAACAAACTTATGAGTAGGAGAGTTGTCTTTTAAAAAATATTTCCTTCGTCATATAAGGATTGTGCTTGTGCAAAATTAAAACATTCTAGACACAGCAATTTAGGCTGTGCGTTGTTAGTCAGTGAATTTATGATTTTCATAAAGTGGAAGATACAACGTTATTTTCTTAATAACTAAGTAAACAGAATAAACCGAACAAAGCCTTTAAAATAGGCTTTCTTTTGTTTATAGTAATTACCTTTAGCTTTGGCATAGGATTTTATTCAATCATGGCAAGCTATACAGTCTTGGCGTCTTGCCAGCAGTTGTCAGAGCACACAACGCCATTGCCAGAAGCTTGACGCGTAAAATTAAAAGTAAATAAGTTTTCTAGAGAAACCTTCATGTATTTATTTAAACTTTATGTACATTAGTGGTACATGGGCGGACTTAATACATCAAGACATTCTCTACCAGTCAACCTTTGGGTTAAAAATTACTACTAAATTACTGATTAAGAGAACTCATAATAATCATGACGAAGAACAAGTAAGAATGACAGGCATTTAAGTAGTGTTTTCGGATTTAACGCTTTAAGGAACATTGAAACTTAGCTTCTTTAATGGATAGTTTTCAATGGTAGAAATAGCGTAGAAATCAGACAAAAACCCGGTGCGGTGAGAAAGGATATGAAGAAGTAAGTTTTTGGATGGACGAAGGTTGAGACTGTGAAAACTGCCCAACACTTATACATGTAGTGCACCGCAGTAAAATAAAGTCAAAAAATTCAACATGGTTTCCACGTTACGAGAGATGCAGACAGACGGAGCCAAACATCTTTTATGCAAATGTGCGCTGAAGTCTTGTCATGTATATTTTTTAAATAAAGATACTACGTTTGTTTTAAAAGGTAAAGTACAAATGGAATATAAATGATGTACAGTGTAAAAATACTTTTTAAAATTAACCAAACACGCAAACCGTCATAAAAATAAAAAGTAAATAAGCCTAGTTAATATATATTCACAATCGAAAACAACATCAGCGAAAATTATCAGCATAAAAAAGGTGCGTTTCGAATGTTTTCCCCTTAGGTGCTCTTAAAGCACCCCTCCGAATGTTATTGCTACATAAATATAATTTGTCGGACAGAGCCGCTCGGTTCGTTTCGAAATTAATCGAAAAACGTTAATCTTATGAAATATTCGATGGGCTCAGCAAACCTGACGACTATATAAAATTAGATCGTTTAAAACGTCAAGTACTTATGGATTACCTACATTATGTAATTAGTTACGCGTTATTAAAATTTGCGATCAGTTACCGTTTAGATGATAATGTTAATGAGAGATTTTATGAAGACGGGCTCAAAATAGAAGTCAAGTACAGTA
The DNA here is from genome assembly GCA_002192655.3 of Mamestra configurata. Classification (NCBI taxonomy): domain Eukaryota; kingdom Metazoa; phylum Arthropoda; class Insecta; order Lepidoptera; family Noctuidae; genus Mamestra; species Mamestra configurata. Next base: position 200,634 of record NDFZ01005221.1, on the reverse strand, counting down.
GATTTATATAGCGAAATATTAACGTAGCCACCTACTGGGCCCAAATATCTAGGGAGTTAACCACCGACTCAAAAAAAGAAGACAAAAAAAATATTAATAACTAGATGCTTGTTGATTTTGTTTGTGGAACTATGACACTAAGCATTTTCATCATTAACGAATATTTGCCAGACACTACAGTTAACACCACTACATCGCTATGCAAACAAAATGTCCAATACCAATATATTTCTCGCCTACATCATCATAAAACAAAGACCGTCCTTATTCAAAAGGTCAGGAGGTAAAGTGATAAATCTGTGCGGCAGGCGACGGCGACTGCACCCGGGTGCCGCTTCCATCTTAATTTATCTCTTGAAGGCCTCCCAGTGAATAGTGGAGTGTTTGTTGCGACACACACGGGTTAACCGGGGCTAACCGTTTAAATGCTGCGCTCAAAAGTGACCGGTTTTTGCAGGTTTGTAGTGGTGCACGGTTTTTTGTGAGCCAGGTGGAAAATTGTGTGGAGTTTACTTAACTAAGAATGTATGTTTTTATTTTAAGTTTTTTCAGTCCATCCAAAGGTTGTCTGGTAGATATCGATGTCTGCGATAAGACCGCCATTGTACTCACATAATTAAGTTTGTGTAAAATAATGGTGTAATTATGTTAAGTGTACAATGAAGTATATTCTATCTAGGTATCTATCTAGGCATGATTTGTTACATTATGCATGATTAAAAAAAGTTTCGGAAGTTGATGAATCCTTCCTAGAGTTAAAAAGTTCCTAGGTTCCAGCTTCAATGTGTATTTTATGGATATCAGCTGAGAGTCCTGTTCAAATAAGACCGAGAAAGAGCGAAATGATAATTAATCTCTCTAATTCTACCAGTGACAAAGCTTAAGCGGGTTCAAACGAACTTATCGCAGCTGAAACAATTGAATTAGGGTGCATACTTGCATACCTACATTTCTAGATAAATGGATACCTTCCATTTATCTGAAGAGGTGTTTCAGAAGGTTTCAAAGTAAGTGGTTAGTTATGCGGGTTTAATTAAAACTGAAAATTAAATTCAGTTTAAGTTCATGCTAAGAAATGAGAACTCACGAAACCAATAGGTAAGACCTCTTTTCAAATCACAACTAAATAGATGTACCTGTGTTTCGCTTGTGCATATCTTAGAATTTGGAAATAGAAACCAAAACCTTTCCCTCTGTGCAAGCACCCCTATGTTAATATCTCCAGGGTAACAATTTGTAACTCTCAATGTCTTACAGTTCACTTGTTCTTTAATCCCCCTCGGCTTCGCGTTTATTAGCTAGCTGTCATTAAAACTTTGACAAAACCTTAACAAACGCGCGCCCGCGCGTACGTGGCCCTAATGGCATTTTGTTTAATTTATGTTCCATTTTCATCACCCAGCACTTTAGGGTTTTAGTACTTATACCATTCTTTTATGAATATAATTTTCTTTCGACAAAAATAGGGCATCCCCAGAGTAATTGAGGCTTGTTTATTCGACCTTTTTTGATCTCATTAATTCCGCGAATGTCTCTTGTTTGTAGAAACATTCCATCTATTTGTTTTACTAAAACGGTTTTAATGGGAAACGTTATAAAATGAAAACATTTCGTGTTTTGAACAAAAATATTAATTGATGAACGAAACAATGTTTGTGCATTTCACGTTTGGTTGAGTAAATTGTTCAAATTATACTCATACAAAACAAATTTTTAGTGTTATAGAAAAATTTCAAACAATTTAAAATATGCAGCATCAATTTGTGTTTGTATTTGTTATCTATTTTCATTTGCTTCGTGAATTGGTACAATTTAGTACAAGAAACGAAAATATTTGCAGTCCTTCAACAATATGTTTAAAAATAAATACAAAATCAGTGTTCAGATGTGAATTGTTCCAGATGCTTGTAACAAGTAGCACTTCGTGTTAATTTATACAAACAGATTTGTAATTTCCTCGGGCACAATTATTACCAATGTTAAATGTTTAGGAGCGTTAATTAAATCCTGCGCGGCGACGGACCCACTGATTAAAAAGGAAATGTTCCCGTTGCCTTTGCGAGGTATTAAAGAAATTACGTCACGCCTCTGTTTTTGTGACCAATTAACGTCGAGCTAATTAAAGTATAGCTTTCTTTTTATTTCTCTTCCTCGGAAGGAACTGGGCATTAAAAATTCAATTTGTCACTTTGTCATTCCGTCGGGTTAGCTTATTTTCACTTAACGTCAACTCAAAGTGGGTCAGAGAAATAGTATTATGTTTTCATACTCCACATACCTGAAGCAATCCATTTAACAAGATTCTTGTAACATAATTTTGCACATCTCTCGAAAATTACTAATTTCGTAAGAAGCCACATTCCGAGGTGCGATTACATAAATTCTGGAGCAAATAATTTTACTTGAACATAACTTCCGCGATATTAGAGGTATTCACACGTTGCTCCTTTCTCCTTTTATGGGCACAAAGAATGTTCGAACTGAGTTTTAGTGTGGCGGCGCGCGGTGCCGGTGCTAAAAGCGTTTTTGTGTGGAAGCCTTGCATCACTGTGCCTCTATTCAATCGGGAAATAAATTGAATTTACGAGCCGTTATTCTGAAACATTAAAGAGTTTATTTTTGCGCTTTTTGCCTCGTTTTAACAAAGAACATTATTAGCTGTTTGTATGTTTCAATGGAAAGATTTTTTACACTGTAAAGGTCACACCGATTTCGCAAAATACATTAAGGCTAAGAACATAATTCTTTCCTCAAACTGAACGTTTAGGGGAAGACATCTTCATTTATCTGAACATCAACGTTTGTAGTCTCATTCATAACTTCAGACGTATACCAACAAAAACACACAACTTGCACCTTTATTTTGGTCCCTCACACATTCATGCACCTTGCAATTTATTATATTCGCGTTTGCTTTTAAGCAGTGTGGCTTGCAAGTCATGCTTCAGATACAGATTACTCCCCTTAATACAACAGTACCGTAGGCAAGTAAGCGAGTACTCGAGTCGAGTACTAGCCGCCAGTACGTGGGGAGCGGTGTTGTGATGCCATATTACCGGCCACTTGAACGTTGAGCTTTTTAATTAATCTCTATGGTTAAAGCGGGGAACACTATTGTTTGCGCGTTCTGCAATTAATTCTTATCTTGTGATGTGTGCGTGAATTACGGGTTTACTGGGTATTAAGGTTGCTTAGTTATCGTGTTGTTACATAGTGGAGTATAGGTACTGCCTCTAACTTGCAAACTTTGGTCATAAAATGACAAAACAGTACAGACATCACATGACCGCTTTACCCTTCGAAATTGAAGACCAGACACTTGTATATTCGATTACTGTACAGTCATGCTCAAATAGAAACTCTTATTTGTCCTAAACCAATACAAAATATCAGCTAAATGGATGCCTGAAAGACGTAAGAAAGAACGTCATGCTCCAAGATTTCATATTTATTGATTTAAGTTGTTTTTTGCTTCTATCTTTAACATATTCCTCTAGTTATGAAAAAACTTTAAATCAATTTATTCAATGTTCCAGAAAAGAATGAACGATAACTAAGTTTAAACCGCTATCATCCTCTATAAATTTTCATAGATCATAGACCTACATATTCTCTCAATATTTAGTTATTCAGAGGCATAGCAACATATTCCAATAACTATGCTAAACGCTATCATATCGTCTAGATACTCGTTCTCTACCGCAGATGTGATGGGTTTGCTATCATAGCGGGCCTGCAATATCGAATAGGCATTAATTATTAATATATCGCGGCGGTCTGCTGCAATATATTGTATGTATTCGAATGAGTGAAATTACGTGGACTGGACATTTTCCGGGTTAAAAAGAAAAGCTAGAGAAAACTTAGCAAATGTGAATCAGCGATAGTTTTCTATCAATGAAAAAAGTCTAGACCACCTTTTACAAACATGTAAGCAAACAATTTTTTATGTAAGTAATATTAGTTTCGATTGTGTTGGTGTTCGAGAAAAAAAAATCTACATAAATAGGCTAGTTACACAATCTAAACAATCCTATGAAAATGTGTGCTAAACGTGCGTCTATACGTGGTCCTTATTATTTTCAAATGGTTGCTGACTTTTACTGGATAATATTTGTTTCAAATTAGAAGTTAAATCGCAATAATAGACAGCACCTTTTATTAAAAAGTTGCTTTTTTAAGCGATTTCAGGAAAGTTTTACGATGGATAAGTACTTGTCATTTATTTCAACTAACGTTATGAATTATATAAAAATAAAACATCACAAACTACAACTAGAAAGCAAAAATATGACTAAGAAGATTCCTACTTCCGTAGCGCGTAGCTTTCTGCTACGCAACTGCTACGGAGGTGCTACGGAAGTGCTACGTACCGATCTACACGTCCGCGTCGGTCAATGAAGCAATAATCAAAAAATATGTAAATTAGTTCTTATCTACCTGCTATTATGATAATAAGTCTTGTCTTATGACTCCCCGAGGGGTTCTTGGTCTAAAGTAGATATTCCAGGCCTACGTGAAATTGTGAGGCGTAAAATAACTTTGGTCATTTCCTGATATTTATCGATCGCAAATGACTTTTTTTCTTGTGTCTTTAAATACGATAGCTTTGCAAATAATACTCTGTCATACATAAGTAGATTTCTGGAGCAGAAAAAACTAAGGCAAGAAATTTTATAACTTACCAAAATATAACGATTTGATTTTTGACACAAGCATACATAAGTAAAGCAAAATGTTCTTTTAGCTTCCATTTTTGTGTCACGCAGGTCAAAGTCAACCTTTTCAGAAAACATACTTACGCATAATCTTCGGATAAACCAAAGCGTATCTCACACTTGACCGACTTTTCTTTCATCTTGAACGGTTCTGCTCAACTTTTCCATGTATCTTTATGAGTGACCCCACCCGACATATTAGGTAGCGTTTACCTTTGTATGTGTACCATTTCGATATAGTCTGCTAGGGTTGGTATAGTGACAGTATTCATCTTGGTGGTTGTGTCTTTTTGGCTGTTTTCTTGACGACTAGCTTTCGCACGCGACGTCGTACGTGCCTATCCCTTTTTCCCGTTCCCGTAAGAATTTCGGAAAATCCTCTCTTAGTGCGCCCCTACGGAATGTAGGGAAGATACATGCAAAATTTCAGGTTTCTACGACCAGTAGTTTTGGACTTTGCTTTGTCTGTCAGTCGCTCAGTCACTCAGTCAGTTACGGAAGAGTTATATATTTATATTGATTGATATTTACAAAAAAAAATAGTTTAGCTTTCAGTCAGCGTGATTTGATTTTTAGAGAGCATCCCATGTAGCACAGTCGAAGAGCCCCTCGCTAAATAATAACCTCACGAGTCGATTTTGGAGGCTAAGCAACACTTGCCAAGTTCGGTCTGTGGGTATCAATATTCCTTCTTGCCTCAGAAAGTGCGTTAAGCCAATGGTCCCGGCTGTTATTTTTACAACTTGGCAGTCGTTTCGGCTACGTCATCTTGACTGGTGTCAGATTTTAATGGCTTTCATTCAAATCTGTCACCAGTCTTGTTGGTATCGTTCTCTTGTTACATGGCTGTGGAGGTCAGAGAGGCAGTCGCTCCATCCAGGTTGACTGTCAGACGACCCCAAAGTAAAAACTCCCACGTTGGTAAACTGAATTCCTATTTTAGACTGTGGGAAGCTATTAAAAAAACACTTTTTAGAACCTTCTGTTCCTCATTCTACACCTACAGGTGCGTAAAATGTACCCACAGGCTACAGCCTGTGGGTACATTTTACGCAGAAATCGTATAGTGCCCTTCGCGTACAGTACAATAATGCTTTCAGGGTGTTGATGGGGCTGCCTCGCTTCTGTAGCGCATCAGGGATGTTCGCGGAGATGCATATTGATTGCTTTTATGTATTAATGCGTAAAAGATGTGCGTCCTTGGTGCGCAGGGTGCGAGCCAGTTCCAACAGCAAACTGGGCATGATTGCTGGCAGGCTGGACTGCCGAATTGTAAGTCGTTGCTCCAGTATCTCAGCTGGAATGCTGAAGTAATGATTTTATTTGTTGTTTTGAGTGTTTCACTAACATAGTTTTAAGTTTATTTATTGTTACTAACACTAAATGAGTCTTCGTTGCTCCGAATAAATTATTTATTTATTTATTTATTATGTGTTACAAACGTTTAAACTGAAAAGTTTATTAAATAACGCCTTCTTTGTTTAGTGACACAATATTGTGTTTCTTCGTTGGAGTGCCTCATAATATTGATATTAACAACAAAAAGGTTACCGAACGTGGGTGAACGCGTTGGAGGCAACGAGTTAACGACTGTAGAACTTGCCTGGAAAATCTTAACTAAACTAACTTAGTCTTCACAATGTATTCTATAAATAGACTAAACAAGTTTTGTGATTCAAAACAGATGTCTATTGATACAGATTTTGTTATTGAAATCGAAAGAGCCACTTCTAATGTTTCCAGAAGTGGCTCTCAATATTTAAGTCTCAAATTGACACAATAATTTATGAAACCGAATTCATGATTGTTTTTCCTTGACCTATTGAGTATAAGCTCAAGTTTATTGTTATGGCTAATTATGTAGCTAAACAATTACCAACAATATATTGTTAACCTTATAACCATGTTGGCAAACTGCCCAATAAAAATAAAGAAGTCTTAAAAGTTTTATGTTATAACCAAAATGGTTTGGTTTTATTATTTTCAAAATAAACAAAATATCGCATACTAAAATGATCCCTCGTAAAAAGATCAAAATGTATATGGACTTTTCCGTGAAAAGCAATCATATTTCTTAGTCCTTTATATTATAAAGGATAATTGAAGCCATATCAGGGAAGGCCTGATCGTAACCTGGTTATAGTAGGATAAGCTATAGTTTAGATGACAGACCTCACTTCAAAAATTACTTTAGTGATATTTAAGTTGATGTTTCTAGAAATGAAATACTTGGTTTTGCCACAGACATCATCATCATCATCCACAGCCCGACTTCGCCCACTGCTGAGCATAGGCCTCTCTTCTCTTGTGCCAATCTCCACGTTCCTGTGCCAGCCTCATCCAGGTTCTACCCGCGATGGCAACAATGTCGTCCGCCCATCTCGCCATCGGCCGACCAACACTTCTTCTTCCAGTCCTCGGGCGCCACTCGGTCACGGTCTTACTCCACCTATCATCACCGCGCCTTGCCAGATGTCCTGCCCAGCCCTATTTTAGTTCCGCAATTCGTTTTCCGATGTCGAAAACCTTTGTACGTCTTCGGATCTCGACGTTTGGAACTCGATCTAATAGACGTATGCCAAGCATGGAACGCTTCATGGCTCTCTGTGCAACTCTCAGTCTGTACACAGTCTCCTGTGTAAGCGTCCATGTGTCAGCACCGTAAATCATGGTGGGCAAAACACACTGGTTATAGAGGCGGGACTTCAGAAATTGTGGAATTTTGGCAGACTTAAGAATGTCATCCAATTTGCTAAAAGCGGCCCATCCAAGCTGTATTCTTCTCGATATCTCCGTTTGTTGATGTTCTTTGCCAAATGAAAGGATATTTAAGTTGATGTTTCTAGAAATGAAATACTTAGTTTTGCCAGCGGTTTCTCATGAAAATAAATACTACAGGCATAATGGTGTCCAAATCCAGACCATTATCTATCCGTTTGCATAAGTCGTCTCCATTCATCTAAAGGCTTGATTTGTTAAGAATCATCCACATACAGAGTCTTTCACATTTATAGTGTCACAATATCTAGACTTTTTATATGTATAGAGCCTATACTATTCGATATGCCAATAAGATAACGAATATGACTAAAACTTAGGGTTATAGCATGGTTCAACGCAATATGCTTTCAGTTGATACTAGTTTTATATTAAATCGGAAATATGTTTGTAGCCTATCATATTACGATAAACTCTTATGAGTTTTTCATAGCGTAATACGTGTTATTATTATATCTCTAGATACATACAGCTTTTTTTTTAAGGATGGGAAATCGTCAAATGACTTCTTCCGCTCTGGGTGGAGGGGAAGGGCGTGTCAGACTCTTACTGACTAAAACCCATCCGTGTTCCTTCTAAAGTCCTTTGCGTTCCAGGGCCGCGGTGACTCTTTCGAACAAATTCCGCAACCCTGGCAGGCTCTGGCCCTGGCGGGCTTCGTCTTCTATGCTGAAATCTTTTTGAGACGCGCGTGAAACAACGCGCCATCGACCCGGGCCTGGTGGTGATCGGACAGCGAGCGACCCAACGCTCGCCACCGCAGGCCCGCGCCTACGGTGTGATACATACAGCTTACAGACAGTAACAATAGTATAAAAGCTGCTTTCTTTTGTCCGGAGCAACACCTTAAAATTGCCTTAAAAATAGTTATGTTCTTGTTAGTGTTATTTATACCCTCCAAATAAACCTGACTAATTAGAAAATGGCATGTGAGCTATGAAAATATTTTTATTATTATTTTTGGGTTCGTTTTGATCATTATTTCACCTGGTAGTAAGCCATGGCCTAGTCTACAATACGAAGGTGCACGATTTCTATTACGACAATACTTTGGGCAGTAATTAGGAAGCAATTTATTCACTCTTGACAAGATCCCCAGGAAACAAACACTCTGATAGGTCGCTTGAAATTGTTATTAAAAAATAATAAACAGCAAGTTATTTTCACACATTAAAAATGCTACGCAATCACCCACTTTTCAAACAGTACAGCGTGTTACAAATCGTAAATCAACTTTTTACGTGGGAGGAGTCATGTCTCCCATTCCAATTGTTTTCCGATGGCGCTTGTTAGAGAGATGATTTTCCCCCATTTACCCCATTTTACCCCCAATTCCCCCACCGCGTGGGTTCACTATCACGAGTAGTGTGTTTATTCCGGCTCCCTACTCTTTAACGAGCTCGATGCACGATACGAAAGATAGCGGAGTCGCTGTTCGAGTGATATTCGGTGTTTATCGGTAGTTCCACTAAGTTTATATTCTTACAAGGAAAATAGTGTTCGTGGAGGTTCGTTTTAGTGGGTTAAGGTGTTTTAATTATTGGTTTTGTTAACAGTTTTGTGATAATTGTTACGCAATTACTTAGTTAATTACTATAACAATACTATCTCTCTTCTGTGAGTGACTATGAGTATAGTAAACGGGTGCCGCTCATTTAGTATAAGAATATTTACCCTATTTTCAAAAGCTATGACGCTCAAATGACATAAAACATTTCACATAATTTTATATAAAGTTCCGTATATGTAACAACAAAAGTTATAACATTTTCTGTAACGTTTATTTAGTATATTTAATTTAGTATAACGTTCTTTTGACATTATTATCATTTTATATAACTATCATTTGATCTAACCGCTGAACAAAGAAAGAGAGGGGTTAGCCCAGGAACTTAGGGCACCACGACACGGAAAGGTTAGGTTCAATTGGGGTGACAGGAGCTAGAATAAGCGAGCAAAGCGAGCGAACTTAGCTCCTGTGATCCCATACATGATAGGTTCCTTAAAACCCTGCAGACAGAAATAGGGGTCCCGCGCAGCAGACCTTTGTCTACTTTCCTTGATCACGACCGTAATTTAAGTAGATTTTAAATTCGATAAATTACATAAAATAATCAGTGGATCAAATAAATCTTATACAATATGATCATTATAACTTTTAATAATTAGTTTAAGTGTATGTTATGTCCACTGAATTTTATATGAAATGAAATTATATATCTTGGATGTAAATCATAAGTTTTTACAAAACAAACAAGGTGATTATAAAATGTAAAAATTATACAAATCGAAATTATATCATTCGTTGTTATATTAAAACTACTTATACCAAACATTACACACTCTTTTAAAATATGTTGTTTTGATCGGATTATAATTAAACAGGTGTTTTGTTTTTGGTGTCGAACAAATTGGGAGGAATACAGTTGTTTGCCGAGAGAAAGATATTTTACCTAGTTCGGTTGCTGAAGTTCATGTTGTACTGTTTTATTTAGAACTTAGATTTGTATATGCGTGGAGATATGATCCGATCCTGTCCATATTATGTATTATTATAGGTAACAATATATTAGTTTCTTAAGACGTTTCGCACAGTTTTGTTAACGAAACCAAAACGCATTCCTTATAACATTTCCGTAAAAAAAAGTAAAATCTATCAATAGAAAACTTTGATACAGAATTTCAATAATCCTAAAATCTATAATAAAATATGATGTATCCATATATTAATGTCTCGCCCCAAAGCAGACATTTAGTCTAAAATCGCATTATGGATTACTTCGTACATTTCAAACGAAATTCTAAAAGCACGTGTATAATACGTCACTTACGCCCGATACGCTGAAACGCCACACAAGCTTAATTCAATATTGATGTGGGTTTGAAACACACGTGTCTACATTATACACGTGTATATAAGCACGTAAATTACAGTCGCCTGGGTGTCGTCCCCAAGGAAATTAATGTTTTGTTTCACAATAAAAGTTTATTGCGAACGCGACAAAGTATTAAAAATGTGTGATACCCTTTTTTTGATATGTCACCTTTGTTGGGCATTTGTGATTTGTACCTACCTTCTGTGGGTGGGTTATTGTGACAATCGAATTAACAACGTACATAAAGATACTGTCACAATAATAGGTATTCGAGAGGAATTGTAGAGTAGAAAGAAGCGGCTCCAAAAATATCTCATCACAACTAAATTATAAATGGGAAAGTGAGTTTCTTTATTACGCTTTTACGCCTCAATCGCAAAACCGATTTTGATACATTTTTGTAAAGAGACAGATCGGACCTTGGAGACGGTTAAAGGCTACTTTTAATAACGCGAGCAAAGACGCAGACTAAGCTAGTAGTTAATAATCATAAATCATAAACAGTGTACACCTATTAAATCGGTATTTTCATGAATAGTACCTACGAGTCATAAACATAGTATTTATATGTTATAAATAAATTATTTTTTTCTTCCAACTGGAAATCGAACCTAAGAATAATAATAATAATACATTCAAAGTTCGCTATTAAGACTTATTCAAAAATTAAATGGAAAAGTTTTCCAATAGAAAAGCTCATTAACACTTAACCCGACCGGGGAATTGAATCCTGCACTTATCGTTTGGCAGCCGCATTTGTGTCCCACTACGCCGCCAAGATACGCAGTAAATGTTTATAGTCCAAGTAATGGTAACCGTTCAAAACTTCGACTGTTAAAATAATATTACGGATGTGGTGTAACGTAATAAAGGGTTTACTTCATACATGTAGGTAATTAAAGTTTAAATTAAACTGTAAACCTAGCCAGAACATTTAAGTTAGCCTCATTGCATCATAGTTCAAGGATACGAACATAATATAATTAACTTGAGTAAAACAATGGTTTACTTCTAAAATATTATGTACAAAACATAAAGTATACATATAGTGTAAATAAATCCCCGTAGAACTCGTAGCCACTGCTACGGCGTAGCACTTTGCGAACGACAGCTTATTCTATAGCCGAACGACAAAAAATGGTATTTATGAAACCGAGCAACTAGCAATTGTGAGTCAGATTCCCACACGATGGGACCATAAACCGAAAAATCACGTTCTTAAATTTAATTATAATAAATATGTTGTTATAGCAGCAATATAAATACACACTATGAAAATTCATTTTATGATTCATGAACTAGAATTCTACCTTTAGAAGAAAAGTTTCAGATTTTTATCTAAACTTAACTTAGTAAATAACTTCTTAGCTGTGCAATGTAGGGGAGTACCGAACGGCAAAGCCGCACTAACAATGTTCTGTAAGAAGGTAACAACTCCATTACTAAGAGATTATTTACTTTGTAGAATCACAACACTGTTTATTTCCACAGTTTATTTCGTAAGCTCTTCGCCAATCTACTTCTAAAGTGTTTGTTGGATTAATTAGTGGGTTTACTGCGAATACGTTAAAATATATACTAGTTTAAGTACATACAATTCTTGAGCTTCTGTGGTTGCTTAAAATGTTGTGTTAAGCTGTTAACAGGCATCGGTGGTTGATGCGGTTTTGGTAAATCTATCACAATTTCATGAGATTTGACCAACAATTTACTAATCTTTACTTTTTTCTGGCTTTCAGGAATCTGAGTATGTAATGTTTATCCATTGTTATTGTTCACAAAATTGCGAAAAGGTTGTTTAACTTTATTACATACTAGTTCTCTCGGCTCGCCCCGGCTTCGACCGGATGTAATTTTTTTTTTCGAATTTTTTCATAAGAACCTTCTCCTGACAATAACAAAAACAAAAAAAAATTGCGAAATTGGTCGAGCCGTTCTCGAGTTTTGCGCTTAGCAACACATTTGGCGATTCATTCTTAGTTATATGGATATGTTGGAGAAAAGGCTAGCAGAAAACATGATAATTTGAAAAATGGGAAGACTTCTTCTCGGTAAGCTCGCTCCATCGTCGACTTTGTCTCTGTCATCTATGACCTAGACTCAAAAGACAACAACAGTCAAGAGCAAAACCATATTAAATAAAAAAAATTAAAAAAAAAAAAAAATGTTGCCATTATTACCCCATTAGACATAGTATAAAGGATAATGCTGAATCTTCTTGTCTAAGGCCTACTTGATAAAGATCAGTCTATTTTTAACACAATTTTGTCAAATCGTAGAAAACAGTATTTCAGTATCATATCTATATTTTGGCTTGAAAGCACGAAATAATTTACCCGTGTGTGAAATGAAACATACATTGTGGTACATTAAAACGTTAGTACGAGTAACATCAGCAGAAAGGGTGTGCGCTCGTTAAAATAAACTTTATCACCTGAGCTTACAGTAATATTGTGATCGACCTGTTGTCTTTATTGCCGGCTTTCTTTGTTACTGTATTTTATTAGAAGGTAAATTAGTTTTTAATGTACATGCACTAAATTTTGTTGTAGTCTACTCTTTATTAGACTGCGGGCCTTTTTTATTAGTCAGGTTTTTGATAGCTACAACCTCGGGGTCTTTAAGTCAAGAGCGAATTGAATAGGCTACTTCTAGGCACGCGTGCTTTATCGTCGACCACATCATCAGCTTACGACCAGATGAGATATTTGTCAAACGCGAGCCAATCAATAATACCTAATTATGTACAATGAGAAAGTCAATGTTTACCATTTTTGTTATAACAACTTTTTAAATTGTTACGATTGACGTTGCTAGCTGCTTATTTATCTATAACATATCATTACATCACTTCTTTATTGCATCACTTTTATAATGTATTTCACTGAAAGGTAACATACCTATAATAGAACAACATTTCGCCAGTTTTCTCTAAGCCTCATGTTATAGGGAGCGCGCCAATTGACTTTAACTGGACACAAATATACACCATTAACACTTTTCCCGACCAAAAAACCAACGAAGTAGCCAATGACTCGTCCTATTATATAAAACTTAAGTTAATAAGTTGAAGTTCACGTTTCAACGTCACTTGCAGTCCCCTATCATAATATTCATCCCTCAACTCATTACCAACGTTATGTTTGTACCATCTTATCTGTGCAACATCTCTCAATATTGTTCTGTGCAGGTCGACCACCCCCGGCTCTAGCGGATCTAGGGGGGGGGGGGGGCTAAGGGGCTTAAGCTTCCACCCAAAAGACCGAGATATCTTTGGTAGTCTACAACCTAACGAAGTCATTAAGGAATAAACGAAAAGTAAACCAAGGAGGCTTGTTATACGTTAAGCAATTTTTTTTTCTTTGCCTCTTCCTGCTCTCAGCGGGGTCAAGCCGACAATCGACCAACGACCGACAATTATGGATCCGCCACTTACCCCAGGTCGTGAACCCTAAGCGCACCGGAACCGCTTAACATATGCAATTAACATTTTGACATCATCATTGAGGGGTTATTGCCCCACTAAGCATACACTCAGGATTTCTTTAAATTTTAACGTGTCATACACCGTCTTAACTTTGTGTTACACGAAATTTTGTATAATTTGGCAGTGAGTTTTTAAGGGTTATATTTTATGCTGCTTTAATATTTTTTTTGTCCTCAAAGTTACCAATGTTGATGGTGTCTGCGGTAAAACTGAACATGCCATGCTTTTAGTAACAAAAGTTAAATAGCTAACTGTTCACAGTCCAATTAGAAATAGAAACATTTTTCGACGTTTTTTACAAAAAAAATACCCTCAAAAATAATGGTCTAATTTAAATAAATTCGCATTGGTAGATGAGCCTTCGTTAATTTAAAAAAAATCGGCGTTGAAAGGCTGCAAACTTAATTTAGCGCCGTCAATATTTTAATAGATAAACGACTGATTCGATTATTTACGAACTAAACAATGGTGGACACTAGTTCGATCCCGTCTTCCATTTACAATAACCACCTGAGTGTCATTGCCAACAAACTGGAATATCCTTTCTGTCTGTATCTAACAAATATGTATGAATTTGGAATTATTTCTGAAATAAATAGATTATTATTATTATTTATAAGAGTTCCTATACTATTTGTTCTTGGATCCAAGGTATATAATATAAAAACAAAATCAGTTAAAGGCTCCCGGGATGGCTGAAGGCTTTAATATTTGTATTAAGGTAGCCACAGACAAGACCGGTTAAGCAGTCGACATCCCCAAAGGTTGCCAAATGCAAAAGGGCACTCACAAAAAAAAAACAGGTAAAGGTAAATTTTCGTACTTAAAAAACGTCCAAATTCAAGACGTAATACCTTCTCAGCCCCCGGGCGTCGGGAGTCGCAGGGCGATTCCCGGCCACCGCCTGCGGACGGCGAGCGTTGGGTGGCTCGCTGTCCGATCACCACCAGGCCCGGGTCGATGGCGCTAAAGGCGAAACAAGTTCTAACAAGCGTCATTAAACAACTCACATCAATTTATTGTTATAAAAGACTATAAAATCCATTATAAAGTAATTAGCTATTTAAATTCTAGATTATTACTCAACGGCATGCAACATTTTAATTACCCACCCGCTCAAACATATTAGTGGCCATTCGTCGGGCGGTTAGCAAGCTGTTACTTAGCAAAGAGGCCCACACAGTGTTGCCCACTTAAAAAAGGATCCAGGATTATTTTAAGCCTTTACGGTAATGTTAAAGGTTACAAATAAGTTAAACACCGTTTTTTTTCAGGTGAACGCTTATTTTACAGGGGATTAACAATTTCGGTGAACGCTATTTATTTTATCTACTCTTTTATTAGGAGTGGGATTTTGTTAAATTGAATTGATTAAATACGTATTTAATCAATTCCATTTGGCAAAAAGGTAAAAGTATCTCAAAAGGCACGTGCTTTTTGAGATACTTTTACCTTTTTGTCGTACATGCCTGGAGTTTTGCAGCCACCTTTGGGATGGCTCAGCTAAATACCAACTTGCCGCGCTTGACGCAGAGCTAAGAGGCTCATTGGCGATGTAAAACTGGTGGATGCCAAGCTTCACAGCTTGGCTCATCTTGCGGCGAGTCTGCTTGTCGGTCTTCTACAGATTGTACTTCGGTGAGTGTACCCAAGAACTCCACGCCCTTATCCCACCGGCCCCCTTCTACCATCGGACATCTATACTATACGCACTGCAAGTTGCGTTTCCAAACGTCTTTCATAATGTGCACAGCAAAGGAGTGGAACTCTCTGCCTGCATCTGTGTTTAACGCATACAACCCTAATCTCTTCAAAGTAAGAGTGAACAGGCTTCTTCTGGGTTATCTCGCTCCATCATCGACTTTGTCTGTGTCATCTCTGACCTAGACTAGAGTCAAGAGCAAACCAATCTCAAATAAACATAAAAAGACGAAAATGTTATTCTCTTCATTCGAGTTGGTAATAAATAAAATGATCAGAAAATACCTACGTCACGTTTACCTATTTTGCTTCAAACTGATCGATATAAATGATATAATACGTAGATATTAGACATACGCAACTTCTAGAACTTACTAATCTAAATGCCTAAGCAAAGTGATTTAAAAATTGAAGATATTTCACAATACCTATTTAACCAATACCGAAATTTTTCAGACATCCAATACCTTTAAATAATGAAATTAATAGAGACTTACCAAATTAAATATTCGCTGTAAGTAAATATTTTGACGATAACATTAAAACAAGAATCATTAACAGAATTTATTCCATTGCTCAAACTTTACTTACGACCTCTCATTTATAACGTTTTGTTAAATAAACATGAAAATGGTGTTATTAATTGGAAACCTTTCTATTTAGGTATCAAGTTTGGTTATATTTTCCAATCATTATCATTAAGTCCTTTTAAACTTTTCACAAATTAATTAAGGATTGATTAGTGAAGCTTGGAGCTTGTGACTTAACAATAACAGCCGCACGGGTCGATTTTCAAGGTTAAGCAACACTTGCCGAGGTCGGTCTGTGGATGGGTCACCATCTTAACATACCGAGAAACGGACGTTGAGCCGTTGGTCTCGGCTGTCATTTGTAGATCTTTGGCAGTCGTTACGGATTTTCAGAAGCCAGAAAATGTGACACCAGTCTTGCCAAAGTACCGTGTTACCCAGTAACTGGGTTGTGGGGCCAGATAAGCAGTCGCTCCAAGTTATATATTGGTATTCAGCTGAATCTGGTATTATTGGTAGCCGACCCCAAAATAGTAGGGAAAAGTATAAGTGGTTGATGCTGAGTTAAGCATTTTTTAGAGATTTTTGCAAATTTTTAATTAGAAGTTACTTATGCGAAGTCAAAGTTCATTATGAACTGGATACCTGAAGTCAAAGACTGAATACTTTTATTGGTGTATATGTATTTTTTACGTACAACGAGAACCCATTATTCATGTACCTACTCAATATTAGCAACGAAACGAGTATAAAAAAACCAGTCTGTAACACCACTCAATTCTAAAACTAAGCTCAGCCCTCACTCCTCAGTTATGAAAAGCAACATTGTTTTGATTGTCTATACGTATAATTGTGTTGCCACGACGGCCAGTGCAATATCTGCGTCGAGCACCTGAGCTCAAAGCGCTTTCAGCGAGGTTTGCATAGGAAATTAACATCTTCATCTAGTCCAGTACCCTTGCTTTATACAGCAAACTAAGCGATGTTTTATATAAACTGCTATTACGTCACTAAAGCGTATTTAATATCGGTTTCAAGCGGAAACTTAAGTGGATTAGTATATCAAAGGTTGCTCCTGACATAAGTTAGTAAGCCTCTGTGGATATTAATTTCAATCTGTTTCATATTGCTAGCTACAAAGTACGCGAGGTTTGGGAACTGGCTACTTAAAGTTATCGTTTTGATTAAGTAAAATTAATGGATTAAGTTGAGAGTCGTTTATCTGCTGGAGGAAATTAAACTCTTCATCGTATGTGGAGTTATTAAACGAATCTATGTGCTTTGGTATAGTTTGTAAATATTATACAGCTTTTTTTTTAAGGATGGGAAATCATCAAATAGCTTCTTCCGCTTTGGGTGGAGCGGAAGGGCGTGTCAGACTCTTACTGACTAAAACCCATCCGTGTTCCTTCTAAAGCCCTTTGCGTTCCGGGGCCGCGGTGACTCTTTCGAACAAATTCCGCAACTGTACATATAGCTACAGCGGGTAAATTTAATAGATTGGCACTACAACTTTATGAGAGTTCCGAAAAAAACTTTCACAGCTTTTTACGAAAATGTTTTCCATACACTGAATTAAATATCAACACGGGGATTTCGCTAAAATCCTCGTCTAAATAAAATACGTAGGAGTAGTACGACTGATATGATCACGCTCGCGACTTTATTGGATTATGGCGAGATCCACCTGACATTTCAATTATACGCACACGGGCATCACGACGTACAGGAACGATTACATTTCAGTTATCCGCTCATAGAGGGCTCATTTACATGCGTGTGTGCGGCGGGCTTTATTAGATGCCTATAATGATGGCGGTTCAGTCGTGTGTGAAAAGGATCTTGGTGCGTAACGGAGTTTGTTCACTTGTTATTTTATTGCGGAAGTTCAGATAATGAGAAATGTAGCTTTTAATGTTTATTGGTCTATAAAGATCTATGAGGGCAATAATTGATGTTTCAAAACGGTGATAGTCGTTGGTTTTGCATTGCAACTTCTTACTGCAATTAAATACTTTAAAGCCGGTTTACCAAAGTTTATCTCAATTTGACTAGGTACAGATTTGGCTTGATGATCTATACCTATATATTAGTATATCTGTCTGATTGTTGAAAATTACGGTAGGTATTACCGTGCCAGCCTCTTAACAACCCCCACCCTCATAAAGGGTGTATGAATGTCTTCTCTTCGCAGCCCTTCCTAACAACTTGTGTTACTTGGTGATTAAGAATGACCGATAACCATTCAACTGTTGCAAAAGCATGGGAAGCATTAATGGTTATTTGTTAAAAGACACAATTCACAATAGGAATTAGTGAAAATACCCTGAATCATATGGGTGTAAATAAACAAAGGTAGTCACATGTATACGGGAACCTTTTCATTCATGTATGTACACAATTTTTATTTCTGCTACAATATTATTTTTACGCGCCAAACCATGAGAATTGACATGAAATACTGTTTTGTTTTACGAAGCTGTCACTTATTTTTGTTTGCTGAACAATTGAAGTAATTGTAAAACATTTGAATTAAATTATTTATGAATTGAAAGTAGGTAAATGTTGTTCTTGGAACAGCGTTTTTCTGTCTTTTATACACCCGACCTTTTAAACGCTGTGTGTGATAAAACAGATGATAGTCAGCTAAAGCATCTATAATCGCGGCGTGTTTGGTAAGCGCGCCCCATGTGGCCCATCCAGATAAATTACTATTTCCTAACGTTTGTCTAAATACCGTCTGCTTCCATTACAACAATCTATTATAATGCCTGCAATATGGGCTTACACTAATAGGCATATTTATTACAATGGATTGCGTCATTGCGTCACAACTGTTACAGCATGTAACAGCCCTCCGATACTCGTCCGCCCGTAGTTTAGTTAAGTTATCCCCAATTCCGATAGTTGACATAGACCGTTTGTTCAACAAATCAAGCGGGCACCACGGAATTACGTCATATTTATTTATATTAACTAGGAAGGACTTCGAGACAAGCCCCTATCTAGTTAGTGAGTTTGTGTGGAAGGGAACTTGCGGATCTGTCGACGTCGGCTCCTAAGGGAACTTGCACCAACTTTTCCCGCTGACGCGCCTGAACCGCGCATTATTACAGGCACAACCGCGCTGCCTAGCACACTTTATAAATTCTTGCGTCAAACTGTCAAGAAAGTTATTTTTCGTTGGGTACCTGCAAGTATTTATAATTCAGGCTTCCAAGTGTGTTCATAATTGAAAATTTTCGTTACTGAGAGGGAAGGCAGTTTCTGCACGTTTCTACAAAGGTTAATGGTCTATTCATGTGCTAAAGTATGCTTACCTATCGATAAAGGTTTCTAAAAATGGGGCATTTTTATAGATAAGTTTCAGACACGAGTTTTAGGCAATCACAACCCAACGTGAGTGTATACTTGATTCCCCTGCTCTTGAAAGTCAAAAATACATAACAAGGCAAAGTTCCCTTTACCATAAACTAAAAAGCATTGTGGCTTTGTTTATACAGTTCTCCAATTTAAAAGCAACAAGAAAAGTCGAATCGACATCGGAAAACCCAGCGATGTGCGTCGAACGTGCTCGTCGATTAAAACGAAAACATTTTATGTAGGCTTGTACAAACCGCGCGGCGCGACATTCAGAGATGAAGTTGGTTACACTATTCGAAATTCGAATGGAATATTCGTCGGGAGGAGTTTTTTATCTTTTTAAGTTGGCAACATTTTATATTGATATCCTTCTACTATTTGTCGTATGGAGTTTCGATTTCAAAGATTGGAAACAGAGAGATGTTTTTTTATTCAATCTCTGGTGCGCTGTTTGATAAAGGGGAAGGTCAGGGTTGCAAACCTCTAACTATCAAAAGTGGTTTTCAATGATATTTGTAGGATATCAATCTGAGCGAGATAAAGACGAATTTATCAATGTCATGTCCCTGCCAAGCTTTTTCTTTACTATGTTAGGGTTGCCCAGTCTAATGATGTAGGATGCAGCTGAATATTATCTAATATTTTACAAGGAGCGAGTGCCACGCAGAGTAAAGGAACAAGAGTTTATAGGTCGTGATAATGCAAATATAACCAATCCTGCGCTATTTCATGCAAGCCGTGCCATGATTCTAGATTTATATTAATAACCAACTAGTGGATACTGCTATACATCGTAGTTTATAACGCACGCGGGAGCCACTGCCTACTTAGTCGCGCTTTGCGACTCCCAGGGGTAGACTCCTAGTTTATTCAATGTTGAAACCATATGGCAGTTTATGTGTTTTGCGTACTGTATGGTGCACATTTTAATCTGTATTGAGGTTTCTACCACCAACAGAATTTATGAAAAACATTCACTAACAGAGTTGTCTCTCTATGTTTTTTGAATAACTGCATGATACTAGGACTTCATAAATTCGAGCAGAAAACTCAAATTGTTTCAGTTTGTCTATTAAACTAAACTACAAACTGTATGATTCAACAATTTTAGATGACGAAACGAGGAAGCAAATGTACCAGGCAGTTAGGAGATTCGGGAGGTATAAGTAAATGTATTCGGAGGGTACGTCTCTCGCGGTCAACGCTTGGTCTTACCCGTCGGGCCATCCGTATGCGAGATACGCCTGGTTAGCGACCGCTAAACGGATTAAGTTAGCGACTTCGGCTTTCGCTAGCTTAGCACTACAAGCTCGTACTGTCTCGCAAATGTCTCTACGAAAGTTTTAAGTGATTAGCTTCTGTTGAGAAATGTGGCGCCTACTTTATGTAGATTACATATCTTGAATGTTAGTAGTAAATTAATTCAGCTTTATTCTTGGCGTACAACACAGACTGCTTCAATATCTGTCGCCAGGTCCGTAATTTTGCCTTCCAGCACACACCTTTTTTCTTTGATGTCGAAATAGTTTTCACCAGAATATACTGTCCTTATAAGAATATTTTCCGTTCAAATAAACGTCGAGTGCCGGGAGAGGAGAAAAGTGTAAATAAAGAAGCTGCTCCATTTGCGCGACCTCGGACACAAGGACGCGCATACCGCAGCGCAAATTATAATTATTTTCTTTTATTGTTTATGTGACCAGTTTGTCTCCTATGTATATTTGCTTACATATTAGTATTCCGACGTCGCACGCAATACGCACATATCTTCATTACAGAAACATTGGAGGAGGTCGGCTCATGCCGCGGCATTTCCAACAAAATGAATATATATGTATATCTAACAGGCCATATTATTCGCACTAAAGAGTTCATTTAATACATAACTATATTGTATTATTAATAGCTTGTTTAATGCTGCTCGCTTTGTTGGACGAAGCCTTAGGGCGGTTCGCGCGTAATTGGGCGAGACCTTTAAAGCTTTATGCGGCATCCAAAATTTTGAATTGAATGGCGCCTGAACATAATGTTGTTCTATTGTTGGTGAACACCAATAGATTTACCGGTAATATTTCACAATATTTACTACATTACGGTGAATAACATCAAAATAATATAGAAACGTTATTATTTTAAGGTCTAATATTTTAATTAACGAAAGCATTAAAAAGTATTTATAAAATTCTTAACGAAATCCAGACTGGCACATTTATGTGAAAAAAAAACAGCGGATGACATGTAGGTACTTGTGAAAAAAAAGTTCACACATTTTTTTTTGTGGCATCTTCTATTTATTCACGAGAAGCGGCCAGCAAAGCTGTTTAAAAGAGGTTGTATCCTCCAGGTGTTTTATTTTAGTGAGCATTACTTTTTTAAATATTCATAAACCAACTTAAAACATTGACAGAACCAATATTAGGACAGATTATAATGAAATAGTTTAGTTTTGAGATTTAAACTTTGTCTATTTATGGTCTATTATAATGGAACAGTTGGAGGCTTGTCGCGTAAGTTTAGCCATAAATATAGTCTCGCTCGGTACGGTCCCCGCCATTTTGGATGATTCCCGTCACCTGTTCTCGGCCGTCTACTTAAAAAAAAAACAATTTTCATAAATTGGTTGTTCTATTCTAGTATTAGAATAGAATAGATTGTATTTATATTAGAATAGAAAAACATATAAGAAAATCCTTTAAATTATATACGAAGTTTCTTTTATATTTTCTACTTACTAATTTTCTATGACAATTCAACTTTTTACGTAAAAAACTATTGTGTAGGGCTGGAGGAGGGTCCCTCGTGGCTTTATTCGTAAGTGGGTGTTTAGTTTTGTACCCTGTGGATCAATGGGAAGCGGGAATTTTATATGATTTATACTTTTTCTAACTATCATTCTCAGTATTCACACCAGAAGTAATCGAAATTAGTCATGTAAGTTAAAACACAAAACAGTGTGAAATGAAAAATATTGAATCCTATATTCGGTAAGTTCCAAAAACTTACCGAATATAGGATCCAATATTTTTCACTTCATAGCATAATTTTCCAAAAATAACCCTCCTTGAAACAAAATCAAAAGTCTAAAAGACAAGTAACCACGTATCACTAACCTCAAAGCGTTTGTTTGCATATGAGTCTTTAACAAAATCCTTCTGACTACGTTTTAATTAAAGTATGAAGTATTCAAAGGCCTGTAATAACGGGGCTCACTGCTCCTCTTGGAGGAATTATATCTAGGAATAAAGCTAGGCATATGAATAGCTACATGGAGTGAATTTTTAAAGTGTGGATGGCCAAATCCGAAACAATGAGGAATATCGATAAACACTGAAAGGAGTCTCGAGCCCGATTTTGATGAAAAGTAAAACTGCATCATTAGTTTTTTTTTTAAACCGGTTTGATTTTAAAACAAACACACGCCCTGTATTATTACACCATCCGAAAGTGTCGCTTATAAGGATCAAATTCTGGAAAGTAACAACACATGACAAACTTAAGGAAAGAGGCCATTTTTTACATCCATGGATTTAACCAGGGCCGGACGCGAGAGGTCGCCACCGCCGATTGCCTCAACGAGGACACGGCGGTGCTCCTCCCAAGCAGGGCAGACCTCCACCGTATGCTCCACTGTGTCCTCCGGGCAAACCTCACAGTGCCCACACCCGGGAGCACCGAGACTTAGGAAACTATTTTATATTACGCTCTAGACTCTGTTTGCGGGATTTGTATTTTATAGACAGAGATGTGGATGATTAAAATTCAAATACTCTTACATAAGTCATGGTGTAGGAGTCGTTTTCTTTTTTCGAATTATATTTTTTTTTTAAACTAAAGATTTTTAGCTTACTATCTAATGAATTAACTGGCACTAGATGTATGTATATGAAGCTTGAAAGATGTAATAAATAAAAATTGTATCGGTACCACAGAGGTTATACATTCATAATCAGGGTATAATTAAGACAGATTTATCAAAGTTACATACCGAGTTTCCTCCGTGCTTCGGAAATCACGTGAAGCCGTTGGTCCCGGCTGTCATTTGTAGATCTTTGGCCGTCGTTACGGATTGTCAGAAGCCAGTAAATCGGACTCTAGTCTTGCCAAGAACTACCGTGTAATCCAGTTAATGGGTTGCGGAGGTCTGGTAGGCAACAGCTCCACGTAAAATACGGTTTTAAAAATAATTCAGCTGAATCCGCTTTGACTGGAGACCGACCCCGTTCCCAATATAGTTGGGAAAAGGCTTGGCAGATGATGAGAGGTTATACATTTACAGGGTATAGTGTATTAAGATGGATATTTCAAAGTTTTTCTGAAAACAATTGGGTAGCCGGATCCAGCTATAGATAAAAGATTGTCTGTGGGCTGAGCCATGAAATTCACGTAGGCGTTTCGTAATTATAATTAACCTATTCCAAAAACATTACAAACGAAAATAGCGCCACAAAACAAAAGTTTGGAACATAGGATTACGTGTTTTCGTAGCGGCTCGTACAACTTCTGTATAACTGGAGTTCTTTGAGCCCGCGCCCGCATCCTCCGCGAATTGTTTGCGACGACTGCTTGTTTATCGAATTAAACATAACATGAGTTCTGGCTTATCAAACGTTAACGTTACAAATTAATTTGATGGAACTCTACACAAATTATTTACGAAAAATGTTTGGGAAAAGCTGTTTTTCCGATGAATGAGTAAAAAAATTTTATTGAAACTTGTTCAAACGGGATAAATTATACTGGAAATCTCATTCCATTTATTTATTGAAAACAGATCTATTCAAACATTCTCAATGACTGACGCAATTTACTGTGAAAACTGGCAAGCTTTCATGTTATTCTAAACTAAAGTGTCAGTAGAAATTCTTTGCCATCTCCGTTTACGGACACTGCTCTTCAAACGTGACGTTTTTTTAGAAGTGACATTTAAAAATTGGTTTAATGTTAAGTCGAGGGGAGGCCGCGTTGGGAGGCCAGGGAGGCCTAGAGACCTTTTTATGCAAATCTTGAAGGATGTGCCGGGACTTTTAATGAAACAGCGCAATTACTTTGATGAATACTGCACTCGTGACGTGACGACCCTTGTGTGAATGGGGGAACGGTAAATCTAAATTAAATGCCAGGTATCGATGGATATTGATTTAAATTAGAGAAACATCGGATCTTTTAAACAAAGGCTTGGTGGCGTTGCATGCTGTGAATTATGATTCGTACGAGTGTTTTTGTAGTTGATTTAACAAAGTCTATCTTCAATTCTGTAATAATACAGAATTTACAGAATTGAAGAAAGTTAGTACGTACTTAACTTATAACTCAAAGCTGCCTCAAAACCGTAATAAGAATATACCTACCACGGTAAATGTAAAATGTTCATTAAAAGAAGCACTCAGGTACGCTTTTTTTCGTACTAAATTAAAACATAAAAAATACAAGCGGCGGTCGGTACTTTACGATGTTTATTTCCATCACAGAGCAACTCAATCTCTCCTTGAAGTCACGACTTACCTACGGCGCACGATCTGATTACTTGCCAGAATCAAATGGTCAAACACGAATAGAAACTTACTAAAACAGTCTTCAGTGAGCGCAATCTAATAAAAAAGTGGATGAGACTCCCTTACGCAGCTGGAATTTTAATCAATTTTGCGGCCAATAACTGGAGCGGGCGGGCTCAACGAGCCGCACTTCGCAAATTACCGCCTTAAAGCGTTTGCTTGGACTATATTCATCAGGCTAAAGCCCCTAAATTAAAAAAAAAAACCGAGTTTGTCCTTCAAATTTGCATAATAGGCTCGATTACATGAAAAATATGTTTCACGTTTGCAATGGCGTTCCGCTTTTGTGTAATTGCGTCAGTCGCCCTCGCCAGTTACAACGACAGCAGCTGTTCCGGTGTTCAATAAACAACAGTTTTTGCTGTGGCATCGACTATTTTCTCGCTGCCGACTATATTTCAGTGAGCAGAAACCCTTTCCTTTTTGTGCCGGCGACGCCGTCGGCGCGGGCGGCGTGAGGAGGCATTGACAAAAAGAATCAGATGCTGACGTCAAAGACGAGGGCCGTTAGTACCGCAGGAGACGCCGGCGTCGACCTGAATAATGAGTTTCACAAGTATTTTGACGGAACTTTATTACGGTTCGTACTTAGCAGGCAATTAAGAGCCCTTTAGTATTTTTCTTGGTGGACTTTGTAATTAGTTCGCATGATGATTCAAAAGGCTTCCGTAGCAGAAAAATGTTTTTCATTTTATACAAACTTCAACACCGACTTTGTGGAAACTCGCTTATAGAAATACTGAGAAGGACAGCGAATAAGTTAAATGAAACTGATTATTGTTGTAAGTAACTGAAAATGTAGAAGTATCTACCTAACTGAAACAGTTTTGCAATATGCTGCTCCAACATAACTTCGACACAATTATGAAAACAAGGAAGTTAATTGAAACTAACAAGTGTGCCGCTCTATCATGAAGTTAACAATGAAATATGTTTGTTTCAGATAATTCCGGAGAAGCGTCCTCATTCCGGGCTGTCATCGGCGCGCTGAGACAAAGGGTGGCGCTCGGCAAAGTGGAATAGTTTCAATTTGTATTGAAAGTTTAGTGGTGAATAGGAAGTGTAAGGAGCGCGTGGCAGGTGTCACGCGGGGGACCATGAGGCGGCGCGGCGGGGGAGGCTAGCATGCCAGCGCCTGCCACGGCCGCCTGATGGCGCTAGTGCGCCGCATACTAGGCGACGCCCAGGTGAGCTCCGCACCGCATGCAGCAGCGCGAGCGCGATTAGCGCACGCCACACTTCGACAAGCCATTGTTAGACCGTTTAACGGGAAACTCTCGACAACATCCTGCGACATGACATGCGGGTAGCGTGCGCAACACTTACGTAGTCATGTGGCTACTGGCTACACGCGACTGCCTATTTGTATCGTAAATTGAATGGAACTAAGTAGGCAAAATTATCGCATGTTGGCAAATAAGTTTATGGTAAACAAACGTGGAAATTTGTGATTGTGCTCCTAATTTGGCAGCGTTCATATTTTGATACTTAAACTAAGCATATAGATTTCCCTTTAATACATCATGTCTTTGAAGTTATAAGTATCATGTCTATAGCATCATTAAAATGGGAGGATTATCAGTAATGGCGACGTTGCTATGATTTGGTTTCGCCCCCAGCCCGCACGCCACGACGAGCAGACTTAAACGACTATTACATCAAACGGTAGCAGGTGAATTAACTAAGCGAGAGGGTCTGCTCAGATTAATAGCTGCAGATATGGCGTCGAGGATGGCCAAAATATATCGCTGTTGTTCTCAAAGCATGTTGATAAATAAACCCGATTACTGGGACTTTGAAACAATTCATTATGAAGTTGAAAGCCAGCTGCATAATGACATGGTAGCGCATAGTTTGCGGTGAGATGTAAATGATGAATGATTGAAACACACATCAATTAATTAATTAAATCAATTAGCGACACAATAGATAGTACTTGAACTAGTGTTTGAGTGCGAGCTACACGTGCGGCCAATGATGACGTGGGAGGCGGAAAGTTCACCGATAGACTTCGCATATACACACATAGACACTTGTTTGTATTGGATATCACCAGGGGCACCTTTATTCGTTTTTATCTTAAACAAATCTCATGACTTAGGCATTCCGTAACTTCAATATTAAAGCCAAACACACACATTTTCAACAATTAATTACACTTTTACCTTTGAGCAATATAATCACCAACATGAATACATTACACTTTCTTTTTTATTTTTTTTTTTATTTAATATGGGTTTGCTCTTGACTCTAAGACCGACACTTAGATGCGCAAAGCTTTAGCATAGACATATTAGGTAATTACGCAGTTTTAAACATATTAGGTTACGGTTATATACGTATTTCTCACTAAAAAAAGCTTGGTTTTCGAAAAAGTAGAAAATCTAGTATGTACTTATGTACGTCAATCACATATTTATCATGTACCTATAAATAATATACAGGTTCCAACTAAAATTGTGTTACAAGCAACCTTTATCATTCTGTAAAATGTTAGTGCTAAGCAACTCAAAAAGGACTTTTCTTTAGTTAGATAAATGGCAATATTAACAAGATTATTCGTGATCTTCTACGCAGGCGATAAAATGTACCTTGACCAAATTCATCCAGGCGAAACTCCGCAAGATGGTGGACGAGCAAGTATCAGTCAGCTCCCGGGTGGACGCCGACGCCGAGCCGGAGCCGGCGGACCCGCTGATCACGCCAGCCAGCTCGGCCCTCGAGCGGCCGGAGCTGGACCGGCCCGTGCCGCCCGAGCGGCGCCTGCTCATTGGCACGCTGGACAAACGCAACGGGGGACTCAGCGTTGGAGAGGGCACGCTCAACAGGACCACTAGGCTGTCTATACGGAATGGGAAGGATAATCCTTTTATAGGTAAGTGTTAAGATCTTATTTGGTAAGACTAGTTCCAGCTTGGTGCTAAAACAACGTGTGGCCACTCGGGCTAAGCCACCCAAAAGATCCCTGTCAGTGTGCTTGACGACCGTGCAAAGGGTTAGGGTGCGTCCACATGACACAAATTCGACAAATCGCGCTCGCCTAAGACGCGTTGAAAGAAGGACACGTTACTTGTGTTCAATTGTTTAATGTTAAAATGACAATGAAAAGATGGGTACGAGTCGCATCAATGCATTTCGCAATGTCAATGTGTCTGCGGTAGGTAACGCTGAGACAATGCCTGTATACGGGAATGCAAGACCAGCTCCATGATCGTTCGTCTTCTTTAAAAGGTATTACGTTGCAAAACGTTATCTAGGGAAATAATTCATTCATCGTTCAGTCAAAGAAAAAGCCTCATTTCAATCAGCATAAAGACACATCCAACCATATAATCCGGATATCGCATCAAACACAGAAAATGTAGATCAAAAAGTATACAGAGTTTGACGGAAAATACCCCTTGTATTCGGACTTTTATTCCCAAAGTATAACAGGCACTATTTCACACACAATTTATTATGATCAGGTAGTCAACCCAAGCGGACAATTCCATATATTTTATCGTTGTGAATTTTGCGTCCGTGACCTCCTTAGCGACCTTAGCTTTTTGTTGGAAAGCTCGTGAAATTGTGAATGTACTCACGACGTCCTCATGGTGATTATTTTCATACATTCATAAACTCATCCCCTTTTTTTCTTGAGGGTAGGCAGAAACTATAAAACGCCACTTGCTACTATCCTTACATAGGTACACCTTCTGGTTTGGTCACGTTCACACATCTGGTGGATCCAGGCCTATTACTAATAAAACCTGGGCGTCCCCTGCTGGTGTTTCAACTCACGTCTACCACTTATCATCCTTTTAATTTCAATCGAATAATACCTTTCAAAATCCTTTGTCCTTGTTTCTTCCTTAGACGATGACAATAAAGAAAACCAAGCGAACGGAAAGCTAGAGTCCCCGGTGAAATGGTCAACACAAAACGGTAGCGATAGTGGAACATACGCTGAAATCGGAGGCAACAGTCACACGAGTGAGAGGAACATTCTGGACCCTGCAGATAGTTCAGAGGAGGAGGTGCCTCTACCAGATGCTACCTCACCGGGAAGAAGTAGTGATGGACCCGAACCTAGAGCTGATATCACCGCCACACTAGAAGGAGGTAAGAAAAAACATTTATTTTGATTTAAAAGCAATTCATGAATTTTTATTCTCGTTTTTTAAACACAATTTTTACAGCCCAAGTTTATTGTTAAACATTTTCGAAGTGATATTTGTCATATTGTCACTCGATGTCAAACATTGTAAGCCCGGTTAGTACGGTCCACCGAAATTCGAATAAATAAAAGCGACAACGAATTCAAGTCTATCTACATTTATCTCAATT
Source organism: Mamestra configurata (assembly GCA_002192655.3). NCBI lineage: Eukaryota > Metazoa > Arthropoda > Insecta > Lepidoptera > Noctuidae > Mamestra > Mamestra configurata. Next base: position 171,300 of record NDFZ01005221.1, on the reverse strand, counting down.
ATTTATGAAATAAAACAAAGCGGGCTGAGGAAAAGGTAAACTTGGCAGCTAGAGTTTGTCTTAAGAGTCTGTAATCCAAGAGATAATAGTTCGTAACTAGTCGAGACAGCATGTTTGTTTTGTTGATGAAGTAAGTTAGAGTTAGTTTGAAATTCTTCATAGGTGCTGCTACAAGCTGAGAATGTTATGAGCGTCGTTCAACTCTGTCTTAGACTACACACGCTGAATACAATTATGGGTTCCTTACTTCATAATAGACAACACAAAACACGTTCACGTTGACGTCGTAGTTTAGGAAAATGTTATACAGCTGTCGAATAAATAAATGGTACTTTTAAAAAGTTATAGTTTCAGTTAAAGTTATAGTTTCGAACATTTGAATTTGGTTGGAAAATTCCCTTAACAATGAATTTACAAACAAAATTTATTGGACGCCACGCTCCCGGTTTTAATAAACAGAAAACAACAACTGTGTACGTTCTCTTTGTGCGAAATCTAAAAGCTTTTCCGTGAATTTCGTTTGAGTCAATTTATTAAAAGCTACTAAGCGCAAGTGCAACTAAATTAATATTTTCCTCATCGCAGTGAGGAGGTGACACAAACTATGTGTTGGCAAAACATCCATATATTGTGCGGGCCGCTCTCTGCAGAATATCCTCGCTGCTAATGAGCGCGCAGCCTTGGGGAATAAGCTCATTTGCCGACTAACTGCACACTGCACAGCCAGCCAACTCCGCCAGAAAGAAACTTTCCGCCTGATGTTGCAATTTGTCATTTAATTCCTTTCTCAGTGCTTTAATTAGTAAGCAGTTATTAAAGTTACTATTTGAGACATTTTCTTTTACAATTATGACTTGAATCATTCTGTGTAAGTTACTACGGCTACGGCAGCCCATAACTTAGTCTGTAATACAGTCGGTTATACAGGGTAACTTGCGCATTCATCCGTAACAATTGGTCCCGGAGACAATTGTGCAATGCCTCACCGTATTGACTTATCAGAGCAAGCAGGATAATAGGATCATTGGGACAATGTGCGCCCAAGCATAATTTATCTGCAATCTGTCTGTATTTGTTCACGATAGAGCCGGCGCTCAGCGACCAATTTGCTACTGCTCCATTTGTTACTAATCCTTCAGCTTATTATTTATTTTTCCTGGCATCCGAGTGCGGCGCTCGTACGTTTATTAATGCGAGGCAGTAGATCTCGGGCGCTTTCGCACTCTATTTGTTCCGTGGAATTAGAGGTTGTCTGGAGGAGAATAATTACATGGTGTCGGGAAGGCGTTATTTTCCCGAAGTCAATACGTCACTTGGAGAGCGATGGCACAATAAAGTAGGCGTCGCGCACACCTGCCGCGTGCCGCGCGCCCGTGACGCGTGTTACATGCGAGCAATCGATTTGTCTGGACCGGCCAGAGCCGCGGCTTTCGTGACTTGGGAAACTTTCACGTTATTACAACGTTTACGTCGCCATAACCAATTCCATTTATATGACTACGGCAGCACCGTACTTTACAAAACTTTTCATATTATAGTACGACAGCTAATAATGAGGGTTACAACGCGAGCCCTTGAACGCGAAACAAGGATTCAACTTTGTGGAAGTACAGCTATAAACATGGCAATGATACCGAGTAAACGAGGACAGAATGAGGCTGCTGAGTTGTAACTAAATAAAAAACAATGCCAATTATCTTTGTTTTGTATACTTAGTTATTACACTTAAAATATACCCTAACATCCATACGCATACAGGTTATAAAAAGTTTTCTCGTAAATTAATAAGTCGGGGCACAAACGATCGGGCGTTAATTAACTGGCTTCCGGCGGTAAATCCGTGTAAAGCAATATATTTCTCATAAAAGGCACGAAATCATTTTAAATGGGGACGTCATTTCGGTAATTAAGTTTGACATTGTGTGACGGTAAAAATCAAACATAAACTTTTATGTTAAAAAATGGTTGTTGGGGCGAACTTTGAGCTAATAATAAACTTCACCACGTCAAATTTTGATTTTATTTTCCGCCTATTCTATCTCACTACAGGCCAAAGATCTCCCTTTCTCTTTTCGAATACAATTCTTAACTGTAGAAATCACTATATCTAAAAAAATAAAAATGTACATAGATGGGGAGACTCACTCATGTCTTCAAGAGGTCCTTGGTTTTAATTTTCTTTTCTTTTCGGTATTTTTTAAATATTAACTTAGAATATTCCTGCCTAACACAAAAGTGACGTTCATTCAAATGGTATAGTTTTGGGCTCAGACGCGGCTTCTCCTGGCGGTCGCTCGGACCGGTCGCGGCAGGAGGAGATCCCCGCGTCCCCAGGGATGCTCACCGCCGCGCAAGTGGCCAGGAGGCTCCGAATGGAAAATGAAAGATTACAGGTAGAGGTATAATAAGCTTATACTACCAATTTTGGGCTATCGGCTCAGTATTTTGCCGATGTATTGGATTTGCCGTAAGAACAGCTTTTGGGTATCAGGGCTCAACTGCGACTTTGATCATTTTCATGTCATGTTTCGACGAAATCAGAAAAACAAAAACGATTTCTAAATTGATCATTGTTTGACTTGAGTCCCTCATTGTTTCGTCTACGCTATACCCATATGTACTACCCTTAATAAAGATACCCCAAAGCTGGATGCGTGATGTTCCAAAAATTCCAAATTACAAAACTGGCAGAAACGGAAAGGCCCATCCATAAAGGTATATTCCTCCAATAAACTGTCATTAGTAATTCTCCCAGCGTTCAAGGATCAATTTTTTACTTAACCTTTTTCCACTCGGCCGGACTTAGCTGATGTTAAATAAGATACCGTGGGTTTATTACTCTCTCGATGGACCTTTGGGAAGTCGATTACGTTAATACATAACTATTTCATGATATTCGACTGTCCATATAGAATACGTGAGATGAGAACATATTTTTTTGTTACCTTTATTGGTGTCTGATAGTGAGGGTTGCATAGATCTTTTGATCTGATATGTATTGGACTCTAATGAGACACTTGGTTTCATTTCAACAGTTTTTGTGCTCGCAAAGGTTAATTATTTCCGGTATCTTCTAATTTTATTTACAGTGTTTATCTCAAACAAACTTCAACAAGGTCATTTATCTATACAATTCACGCTAATAGTATTGGAGAATTACATTTAGATTATATTATTGGAGAATCACACACAGAAACTTTGCCTAATTTAGAAGAAAAAGTGTCCTACGGCTTGCCTGACTCGCAGAAGAAAATACCATCAAAACTTTATCGCATTTAATCAGCATCTTAGAGCACCTACTTACTGTGAGATAATCCTTCTTAACAGAGTCACAAAAAATAATGAACACTTCCTCGAAATTTTACTTAAAAAAATTAATAGTTAGTAATAGTAGTAGTAAAATTTTTCATTTCATGAAATTCCACATGCCATGCCATTTCACATAATGGTTGGCCACTTCATTAAAAAACACCTGAAACCTAACTTTACCTCAGCCATATCCTGAAACGGTTAGTTCAGGCTACGGCGCATACAACGTGAACCAGAATAAACAAAATACCTGATGTGCACATAACTCGACAAAATGTCATGAACAGCAGATTTTCTATTCGTGATTTTGGGGGTTGGTCCCATAGTAAAAGTCGTTCATAATGATGAGTACAATTACCTCTTTTCAGGAAGTAGAATACTCTTTTGAAGCTTCAATGCAACATTTATGTCCAGGCGGAGCTGACTCGAGTGCGTCGCCTCCTGGTGGCAGCAGCAGAAAGGGGTGAAGCTGGCAGCACGTTGCTGGAACGAGCCAAGTCTGACACTCAGGATGGACCACAGCTAGACCCTCAACAGCTTGAGAAGGAACTGCTGCTGGCCAGAGAAGCTGTTAACTGTAAGTGTCACTTCTTATCTTCTTCTTCTTCGTCATCGCTTTCTCACTGTTGGGATTGTGACTCCGTTTTAACTTGTCAACGGTTTTGCCATCTGTTACGATCGGTAGCCTGGTGCTCTCTTGTTATAGCTGGTTATGTTTATATGCAATATACAGGGCATCCCAAGACTTTGCCACATGGAGGGAAAGTACCTTCAATAGTGTAGATAGAAAAAAATATGAATGAAAACTTAATTTTTATTTTAAAAACAATACGAACTGCATTCAAAGAATTTTAAATAATCACCTGTCTGAACCGGGAATCAAACCCGCTTAATGTGAAATAAATACCTATAATTTGACTAACGATTGAATCATAAACATTTATTTCATCTAAATAACATAGCATCTAAAATAAAAGGAGAACCATGCAATTTTATTTAAGGTACTTTCCCTGCATGTGGCAAAGTCTTGGGACAACCTAAGTATAAAACACAAAAATTGTTTCTATGTCCTACATATATCCTTTAGACTATAAAACCATTCAACCGATGTGCCCCAAACCGGTTTCATTAGAAAGGCAAATGCAATGCGAAGATGATTTAAGACAACTAATACGGGATATATGTGAACGAAGTTGCGGGCAAAGGCAAGTATGCAACTGAAAATGATGACATTATAGAACGTTACTATACTGAATATTTCTTAAAATGTTATCTTTTCGTCCAAAATAGAACTAGAATTTTGCTTTACACGTAGCGACAATAGTGAAGAAAACATGTTTTCATAGGTAACTTATAACACAAGCACTTGCTCATCACAATAGAGCTTCCAAGTTATTAGCAAACAAGCTATGAACATAGTACAGTGTCTTGCTACATTCAGCCATTATCCCAGAGAAAACATTTCTAAACATATATCAAACTAGATCTTACCCAAAAACATAATGGTCGGGTTTATGTCGGGTATTACTCTGCTAAAGAAATTAATGGCGACATTACACTACCCATTATATTTTTATGGCATTAGTTCGGTAAAGACATTAATACTAACGTGTATTAAACTTAGCCATTACAGTCAAAAGTGAAGTTTGCTATCAAATTATAATGGATTAGCAATATTAAAAAGTCATTACGAGGATTAAAAGTGCTAAGTAAGTTATAACAGTGATAAATCTATTCAATTTTACTAGCTGAATTTAAAATCTATTCGTGGAAAATGTCGAATCATGTAAGCTCACGGGGCATTCACGTTTAAAGCGATATGTCTGCTTAATATCACACGTGAATACAACTGACGTATTTTGCTAAAGTTAGTTTACCTACTAGCGCAATTAATAAGCAGAATTTTCCTAGAAATCCTTTGAGTGTAAGTAGGTAGGCACTAAATAAACATAACTTAGGTTGTCTTTTACGCGATTTATTCAAGCATAGATAGACCTAGCTCTCGAAGTTTTATTCAGAATACCTTTGAATTGAACATTCTAATAAATAGAGAACTTACACCTACAGTAGCTTTATCTCAATAATCCGATTCGATCCCACAAAAGTGGGCAATTTGTTGAGTGCCGCCCGATGCGGAGAAGCGTGAGTAAGCCGACATTTTGATAAACTATGCTCATAATATCTCGCAAGGTACACTGCCTTACAGACCCAAATCAGCAAACGGGTCACGTCCCTCTAAGGGTGTGCTCCTGTAACTTGGACTGACATTTTCACTAATGTCATTATGCTGACGAAAGTTGTCAGAAATACGTCGCCTGTGTATGTTTTGGCAGATGCCAGCATGTGTTGGATTCGGTATTCATTATGTTTAAGTAGTCCTTGGGTAATACGTGTGAATTACATGAATAATGTTGCTTGTTTTGTTTATGTATCACTTGTCAATTGAGGATAAATAATTCGATATTATTATTAATAATGTAATATTATCTCAACCGTCATGTTTATCAAAAACGAAGTAATATGAATCCACCAATTATGTACTATGACTAGAACTTTACAAAATAAAGTCCTTATTTCCATCGTATGCTAAACCGATTTTGAAAGTCAATATGACTCTGAAGTTTAAAACTATTTTACGAAAATAGCTTTAAATAAGCCATTTTGAAAGTTTTTAACGAGCTAGACAGCAACTTCGCCAATTTATCTAAGTTAGAGCACAGTTTTAAATCTTATTCGTTTTATATTCTTCATATTGAATTTCCATTGCCCTCATTTTGCCTAGCCATAATGAAGTAGGTCACTCCACCAATCATCTTTAGCCCTACGTTGGTTGCAATCGTTGTAAAACCGATGAAATAAAAAAGGTTTTACAACTACGCTGTTTTTGCAAACAATATCGAATAATAGTTATGACAAAGTAACTTCATCAGAACAGTTTCGGTGAGCTAGATAGCTATGAACGGTTCAATCATAATTTGAAATGTTATGGCAAGTTAGACAGTGCCGCTTACCTCGGGCCCGGCTGTCTCCATTCGTGGTCGATCGATGGAAGGCAAGCAAAATAATGAAGTCACGTTCGGCGGTTGTATCAAGTAAATAAGCAGAACACTTCGATGTGATGTCGAGCTAGTCGCAAACTTGCTTCATTATCGTATAGGTACCTAGGTACTGGAGAAAACTTTTATTTGGACGAAGTTATTTTTCCTGATTACAGTTTTTTTGCAACTTATTTTTAAAATAGTTTTAATAATGGCGCTAGTTAGTTTTCTAGGAACCAAAAGTAGAAAATTTATTTAGATTTAAATACTCTCTATCGGAACAAGTACAGCTAGTTCTAATAATAATAAGCCTTTTAACATAATGTTACAGAGCTTGACAAATACGCATGTCATATTTTTTTCGGTAGAAGGGTTTAATGTCTCCTTTATCAACTGAGGATTTAAATAACATACAAACAGTTAGGTACTCAGTACTGACTGGGTACATATAAAGCAGCGGTCATCTAAGCAAACAAATACAAAACGAGAACAAACGGCCGCATATTTAAGTTGGCCCTACACACAAAGGTATACCTAATATGTTTACCTTATGTAACTGTTCCACGTGATCGATGAAACCACAATCAAAGGGCTTGTTGCCTTCCTACGCACAAACCACACAAACCGCACTAATCCACTAACTAAGTTTAGTAACATACCTACCAATCTACTGAGTGATTGTTACGCCACACGTCCATCGAACGTCAAAGTATTTGAAGGCGAACCTTTGACTAATTCTCGGAAGTGCAAAATCTCAAAAATTCATGAACTTTATGATTGCCAATATAAACTGAGCCCGGAACCGAAATCCAATTTCGAAACTTCCAAAGTGATGGCAATCGTCAAAACGATCGACAAGTCTCTAGATGGAATCGTTTGCAAAACAGTAAAATGTAGATTAACCTCGAATGTCCTTTATTTTCCTATCAAACGTTGGAAACGTACAAATGTCCGAGTTGAGGGGATATGCATAGAGAGCGAGCGACAAAGGACACAGCTTCCCAAAGCGAGCAGCTTCGCTTAAAGAGTTTGAATCACCCGGGATTGAGGCATGGCTCTCGTCGTGTATCTCCACATACAAGCTTGTCTGCCGCTCACTAGACCATTCGATACATACCGTTGTATTGCAAAACAAATGTAGATATGTTTTATTCTGAAAGATAACTCCGCTCACACAAAATATTTTCATGAAATCCTTGGTATTTTCTTTTCATATTAGGTTTTAGGTACACGTAAAATTACTCCTATATTGACTTTGTATAAAGTAAAAACATTTTGTTTCAGCTTTGAAGGCAGATAAAAAGCGGTTGAAAGCAGAGAAATTTGATTTACTAAACCAAATGAAACAGCTCTACGCCACGCTCGAAGACAAAGAGAAAGAGCTGCGAGACTTCATAAGAAACTATGAACAGGTTAAATTTAATAATTTTGTATTATGAAAGCGAATATTAGCATAATGAGTAATCCAATAATGTTGTCGGATGGTGCGAGGGAAATGCGTCGTCACGTAAAAGGGTTTGTTACCTCCGGCGCAGGGCTACAAAATTAAAAAAGTAGATGGGTAGGCCTTTTGTTCCAAAATATTCCAGTATCATTAACAAAGTCATTAGTGTGTGAAGCCGACATTGTGGTCACTCAATTTATTATGCCATATCTTTTGATCTAGCAACGTTTGCAAGGCTCATTATGCTCGGATAGGATCTAGGTCACACAGAACTTGCCCAGTTGTTTCCCAGCTTATAGAATTTTACACATACAGAAACTTCGCTGCGAATGCTCTCATATCATAAGTTATTCTTCTACATTGTTCTCTGTTACGGCGAGTCTCGTAGCCTTTTTATTTTATGAAGTTCTAACTTTTAATAATTATTCATGAAGTCTTGACTTTATTAAAGTTTTCAGAAACGCATCAAGTCTAACTACGTTCTTAATATTCTTTCCCAACATTTTTCTTTGAATGAGAATTACTTACAATTTACGTGATTTATTTATGACTTTTTCACCTCTGTACCACCTCATTCCTTTTCAGATAATGTTTGGGAAAACTTGATGTTGCATCTTTGTTTACTGTTTTTGTTATAGTATAGTACCACATTTGTACAGATGCGTTCTCGAGGTGGTGCGTCATCGGCTTTAGGAGCGGAGCGAGCAGAGCGAGAGCGCGAGCGAGCGGCGCTGCTCCGCCACGCTCGAGACGAAGCGGAGCGATCGCTGCAGCTCGCCGCCGCGCTCAGCGCCAGAGATACACAGCTCAGACATGCCCGGGAACAATTGTTTGAGGTAGGCTTACTATGCTAATGAAAAAGTATTTTAACGTATATAACGTGTTTTCAGGAACTGAAAGCAGATTAAACGACAATGAGCGGAATTTACATTAAATGTTGAGTTACTTATTGAATACATTTAATTAAACTACGGAGTATGTTAATGAGCCCATGATAATGAACACAATGCCCAAATTCAATATCATTCTCTTTTATCTACTGCGAAATCACCAAAACGATTCACGAGGTAATTCATTCAAAACCTGTCCATTCTGCTGCGGAACTACATCGATATTATACAAAATTGTTTTTGATGAACAACTTCAGTGATGAAGTGCTTCAACCAATAATAAATAAACTTTTATCGACAGCTCAGTACTATGATGAATAGGTGGCGTGATGTGCGCTCGAAGCAAGACCATCCATCACTCGCTTGTGTTAATTACCATTCCAAATTGCTCCGTCTGATCTAAATTGCAGGGAAAATTAAACGCAACTGTATCCTCGAGTTAGTACTATAAGGCGGTTGTTATTACACGATTTTCCGTTACGCATAATCCGGATATTAACCTGCGACCGCGGAACATTCAATACCATTACGTTGATGCGGGCTCGCAACGGGATGTCCCATTCGAGCGGACAAATCCTGTCCGAATTAAAGCCCCAATCGAAATTAATTGAAGCATTAAAAGGGTGTTTCGATGGAGGTATAACTATAATCGTGTTTGGGATGTGATGTTGGATCGTATCGCGCTGTAACGCAGGAGTGTTGTAAAAGATGATTGAGGGATTACATGAGGATGGGCAGAGCATCCACCTGTCTGCTAGCATTATGCTTTTGGTTTGCTAAGCGTTGTGGTTACGAGTTACGAAATACTGGCCAAATATTGGAAGATGCCGTAAACTGGCGCATGTGTGGCAGTAAATATTTACTGGCTATAAAATGATGTGGATAACTCTGCTGTTATGTTGATAATCGAGCGAAATATGTTACACCCTGTCTTTGTTTTCATCGGTTACAATGTTTCACTAGCCCAGTCATACAATGTCTTATTACATCACATTATAATGTCTTCAGTACCGATTATCGTGTTTAAGGTGCAACTAGACCTCGGTCGATCAGTGACATTGTGACATACTCGTATTTTGAGGTAATCAATAGCAAAAAGGTTGACTTCGATCAACCGCAGTCTGGCTGGCTTTAGGAAGTACAATTAATTATCTTGCTCTTTTAAAACTTAAGCATTTCTTCATTGTGGAGTATCATTAAAATATAACCCGAAATATTTCTAAAGGCTCGAAGACAGCTGCAAGCAGCGGGTTGCCTATCAGAAGGCGAGAGCGTGGCCTCGCTCGGCATGGGGCCGCCCATGATGCTAGGGGGGCCTTCTGGCTTGATTGGCGATAGGGGAAGCTGCAGTGCCGACTCTGGTGTTAGAGGTATGTACAAACCATCTTCAGATTGCTATTGTATACCTCAATATCTGCTTAGCCCCTTCGTATTTTTGGTTCGGCTATTAGTACCTATAATTTATCGTATAAAAGCCCAATTTTGATCTGTTTCTTCGCCTCCAGATGAATTCTGCTTGACTTAGCAAACAGATAATTGTACGCAAATTTTATTCCACTTTTCCCTATCTGGAGGCTGTGAAACAGGCCTTTGAGCCTTAAATTATTCGACACAATTCTCTAGCATTCATTCAAGCCAACATAGGTAACCTTGTCTCCATGGCTTCGGTGACAGGTAGCAGCGACGGTGGCGCCACCTCGGTGTGCGGTGGCAACTTGTCGGACTCCACAGCGGAGGGTGCTCCGCCCACGCTTGATCCCTACGACACGGACGCGGCTTCCCTTGTCTCATCCGCACATCATATCTATCAATGTAAGTACATTTATTACAGTGTGTCTCTATTCTCGACTCCAGCTGTGCCAATCTGTCCGATACACAACAGGGGCCAAAAACAATGTTCATGATAAAAGTATTTCATGTTTAATCCGATTACTTACTCAACCACCAAATATATTTTTCTCTTTATGTATTGACAATTTTGGCCTACGACGCGGTCCGATAATTTAATACCTACAAATTAAGCACAAAATCACGTTCATTAATCCGAATGTCGAATTTCCGTCGTTAATTTATGATGAATTTAAATTAAACGAATCTTTTTTAACGTTGTTACACCCGCGGCATTGTTGTTATGAAGTGAAATATGATTTCCATGATTCAGCTGGAAAATAAAGCGGATTGCAACTCGCTCATGTTGAAAACAAGCATAATGATATCTGTCTCTGCGTGGGAAAAATTCAACCTTTACATTCTGAACAATATTTTACAGCGAAATGACTCATTTAGATGAGTTTTCTTGCAGTAAATATTAAAAACCTCATCTTTTTAAACATTACAAAGTTTTCTATCTCATTCTTATCAAAGGACACTTTAACGCGAAAAATTGAAACAGCAAAATGTCCGCTACTGAAACGAGTTTTTTATTACTGAGTAAACTTTCATAACGATGAAATCAAATTGTTTCTACAAACAAACCATAATAAATGACGGTCGAAAACATACTTTATTTCTTTTGTTATTTATTGTGCTCAGAATTATATTCAGTTCAGTATCACAAGTAATCACAACTACTGAGTTACGTTACGTTACTATACGCTTAAACTGCCCCGATGGTCTCACGGTCGCAAGCGCGGCTGCCGAGCGTGGAGTCCTGGGTTCGATTCCCAGGTCGGGCAAAAAGTGTTATTGGGTTTTTCCAATAGGAATTTCTCAGACAGCCCCCCGTGCCTCGGAAAGCACGTTAAGCCGTTGGTCCTGCGCCAGATCTCTCTCCGGTCGTGTCGGGATCGGAATTCATATTCCGATGTGATGGAAGAGGGAGTGCACCTGTGTTTGCGCACACACTTGTACACTATAATATGTCCCGCGCTGACGATGGCTAGTCTCGGTTGAGATTGACCGCCATGGCCGAAATCGGGCAGGAGGACTATATATACGTCAAAACATTCTAGCTAAAAAAAAGACCCTCAGTGGGCCAATTCTACTAATTTATACAACGGTCGCATTCGCATCTCAGTCACAATGTGTCAAAAAAAAAAACATAAATTTTTGATAGATAGCGAATAGCGGCTAAGATGCGATTGCAAACGTTCGAAAATAAGTAGAATTGGCCCTCTGATATAAAGTTTGAATATTCAGTTCGTCTGAGGTATTTTATTTTATCATTATAAAGGATAGTCTCTTCCTAGTGAGAGGCACGAAATTACGTCCAGAAATTAGTCAATTCTTCGAAGAGACGTTTTATTTGTTTGATAAAACAAATAAAACGTCTCAAACAAATAACGTCCCTTTATATAATGCTTTTGTAGTTCCACTTTGTTGAAAGCGTATTACAAATGCAAATTTTTGTTTTTCGAGTTTTATTTATTTTTGGTAGAAAATTAAATCGGTAGGTTGTTAATTGTTCAACAAAAATTGCAGCGAATTGAAACATTGTGAAATGCAAATGATGGAACTCCACAATATGCTAAATAACAATTTGCACCGCATTCTGAATTCTAAATTGTACACAGTTTAACAACTAAAATTGCTGGAGGCAGCAGTCAATATTATATTGTTTTGCGAAACATGCTCAGCGTACATCAAACAATAAAACTCCTGACAACTACGTTAGTATTGCAAAACGACTGTTCGGTAATTCAGAACTTCATTCCATTTGAATTTACCATGTTTTTGTTTTACTCTTTTCGTATAACCGGAACAAATTAATTGAGTTTTTATTTTGCAAATATTGTAGTGCGCTTTTACGCAATATGCTTTTGTAATATCTGAAGTGATTTTCTTTTGTATATCAGCAAATGGAAAAAGCAATTGGGAATTTTGTAAACTCTCTCTGTAGGGGTGGTTATGAATTTAGGAAAATTGCTCATAACAGTGGAGAGTCTGGAAGATAGATAATATATAGAAAGAAGAAGGTATATCTGTGATTATCTCTTGGCTAAACAAATCCGTTCTACCTACGTTTAAAACATTAAAATGTTGTCATCCTGGAAACACACAATATCCACTGTCTTTATTCTTGCGTAAACCGTCAAAACCCAACCGTAGGAAATGGATATTGCTCGTAAAAGATGTCCGAGTCCGTAGCTTGTTATTTTACAATCTAAGCCCGTTATTTATATTACATTGCTTTATGTGGTATCAAACGATTCCCATCTATAATATTGGCATACTTCAAAGCTTATCTTCGAGGAAATAATAAAATAACGTGCATATTTCTGTTGACGCTTCGAATAATCGGAAGCGAGTCGAGGTTCCATTGAAGCGCGTCCAAATTACAGGACTGTGAGGAAAAAAGATACAAATATTGTTCCCACGCCTCAGTACTTTGCGCCGAACACGTTCTTCTTACACGAGCCTCTGATAGATGCATCGGGACATTTTATCCGCCGGGGATAAAAGCTTGAGTAATATAAAGTATGTAGTTTGTAAGCCTCGCCTATTCTACATATATATACGTATAACATTGGGTTAAGTATTCGATGGCGACAATATACCGCGTGGTTGCGTGGTTCAATACGAAGAGGATCGCGAACCGCATTTTCAGTTTACATTTTCCCCCACAAGGTTTGGAATGGGAGTTATAAATGTCTTGTATATCCACTTAGTTGGTGTTTATTTTTGTCACCGTTTTTCATATTCTATCACTAAATATTTTGGATAACATATTTGCTTGTCTGTAGGACCTTTTTAGATAAAAAAAAACGGATTGCACTCCGGGAGTGCCGGCAGAAGTGAAAACTTGATCATTAATATTGTGCATTTTTGATATTTTGGAATGGTTAGGGAATAATTTCGCACGAATTTCATATGCATGCAATGAGGCATACATTTTCGCCGCGCGGTAGAAAGAGAGGGGGATATTACTTCCTCTCCTACGCCGCGCCGGCGGGAGGGTAGACCTACTCTCCCTCGATCAGGTCACGTGTCCTGACGCGATATAACATTTTTTACCCATCCCATTAAAAAAAAAAAGAAGAAAATATTAGTTGTCATTAACGTGATTTTAGGAGACCGAATCCCTGTTAATGAATACCAGCATTATTAAATTTCTTTTGTTTTCTAAGTGAGCACACCTCGTGACTGCAGTCCGACTCTGTCACCACACAACAGTGCATCGCCTTTCACACGCTCCATCGACGCGGGATCACTATCGAGGTTTGTGTTATCCATATTATTTATTCCCTTTAGCCTCAGCACTCACAGGATCATCCACATCAAAGATGTTAAATTCACCCATTGATTTATTATTAGGTAATCTTCATCATCACGGTATTCTTTTTAGGGATGTTAGTTCCCCAAGACGTCTGTCGTAGGCAGTGACAAGGGGACCAAACAATATTAGTATTCAACTAAGCAGATGTTCATTACCACGATCTAATTCTACAACTTATCCTTAAGCCATGCTATGAAGATCCTTTTAGGTGCTAGTTTCAGCAGAAAAATAGCATTAATCCTGTAAAGCTACGAAAAGTTTCTCCGAACGAACTTTCTTGTTACTTGGAGTTCAAGGGCACTTTCTAAGGCACCTAATCATATTAAATTAAAGTTCCAGCAAAAAGTTATTTCCCTGCAAATGAAATCGTCCTATCTTCATTTACTGACATTAGCCCAATCTTGCGAACAGCCTAGAGGTCCATTAGGCTTAATAGCAGAAATTTAGAAGCCAATAAGAAAGTATGCGATAAAATTCTATTACATTTACAGCGTACTTTATTACTCAAGGCCATAATATCGACTTTTGACAGTCAAATTTATCAAGCATTAGGTACACGATTCGGGTCGCGATTCAGCAATAGTTGTTGGAAATAACGTTTTCTTCCGACTTGATTCTTTTCCATTTCCTCGGGCTTCTTTTAATACTAATTAATACCTTTCGTCGAGCCTTGCATTATTTAAGGGGATGTCATATCAACGAATGATGTACGGGAAAATTGTCTATGATGCCGACTGTAATTTTGACAAGTTGATATAATTAAAGATCGTTCGCCGGATGCATATAACAGCCCTCTAAAAGTTAATAGGAAATGAACCGATAACATTCAGCATTCTATTACTTTTAAGGGCTACTTTATTTCTACAAGCGATATTATCGAGTTTTGACAGTAAAATTTATCGAGCATTACGCGATTCGGCCCACGATTCAGCAATAGTTGCTCGGAATTACATTTTCTTCCGGCTTAATTCTTTTTCATTTTCCGCAACTGTTCGCTCAGGCCACCTTTTATATCTTTCATCTTGCAATATTTTAAGAGCCGGAACAACGGCTGCTGGATGAAAAGGCAGCGTACAGATTGAATGTCAAATCTAAATTCCGCGTTTGATTGATTATTGAGATCGTACACCTGATACAAATTAATAACTTATATTGTTATTTGAATATTTGAAGATAGCATAGTACATTTACTGTGCTTTTTCTAGATACTTTGAAAAGTAGTTTGTCACAGTGTTTAGCAACTTCGCTTTTTTGGCCAATTCTCTTTTACAGATTTCAAAAATCATTTTTAAAACTTGCCATTGCTTTCAAACTTCAATAGTGCTATGCCCGTAGCGCATTAAGACATACAAGATGTAACAGATTACAAACGCAAAACCCGTAAAAAGGTCAATGTTCAATAGTATGTTGCTGCAAAACTCGACAATATGTACCGAACAGCAGATTTTTAGTTCGGCTGGTTTTGCGCTTCATGATGACCTATATTTCATTAGCATGCCAACTATGCTCTCATCAGGTCAGTGGAGCAGCTATCAAGTCCAGGTGAGTGCGAGGCAGCCCTGCTAGGCGGCGTTCGCGGGCGTTCAGGGGCAGGCAGCAAAGGGGCCCGCGGCCGGGGCTCCGCCTGGGGCTCCATATCGCGTGTGTTTGCGCGGTCACGCCACCGCACCAAGTCGGGGAGTGCGGCCATCAGCGGACACGAGAGTGGTGAGTTTAGAACCCCATTCGAAATAAACAGTACTAAAACTTTTTCAAAATTTAATTGATGTAATTTAAATTTAGGCTTCCTTAAAGAAGTCTTTATTTGCACCCCTCATTTATTTTCTCCAGATCCAGCAGCTAGTCAGTGGTTACATCTTACTGCTATGACATTAATAAAATAGTAGCCAACGATGTGTAGTTGACTATGCCCATAGATCTATGACTATTCCTATCCAAGCTCTCTCTGATTCAAATTGGCTATTTTGACACTCACAGTTTTATTTCAACCTACTGTTTATTCTTAACCTTGTGTTTATAGTCACCAACAACATTGGGAACCTTCGGGTGACCTGTTCAGGTCACAAATCAATATGTTTCATTGTTTCTCACTATAGCTTGTTGTTCAGAGCCGATCTACTCGAGTACTGGTAGCACTCGCGCTTGGTCTCCCCTGGGCAGTGAGGCGGCGCTGCGGGAGGCAGCGTCCTTGCCGCTTTCAAGATGGCGCGCTCCCGCTATTATTGCGTGGCTTGAGCTGGCGCTAGGGATGCCGCAGTATGCTGCTGCTGTTGCTGATAATGTGAAGAGTGGCAAGGTATGTGATTTTGTGTATGTGTGTTACCTTTCAGACTGCCATCATGTCACGTGTTCACTGCATTGCTTATCGGCTAACACTTGTTTTGTCAGATTGTCTCGCTGCTGTGTACTTAGTTCACAGACTGTACATATGTATGGGTCTAATTGAACGTGCTTTCAATATCCAATACAGGGCACATCACACATGGCGCTAATTGAGCTATAGCTGAAAATTTGTCTTTAATGTCAAAATCACTAGTGATAAAGTTTATCTACAACAATAAGTTTCCGCATTTTACACCACCTTCGTTGTCACAATTAATTAATACATTTTATTACGATATTATTCCCTTATTATTATTTCCAATGTAATCAGACAAGTTCAAAGTAACTTGATTTCGATGTTGAATAGACGATTTTTTCATCAGGTAAGACAAATGTGGAAGTAGAACATCATAAAGACTTAGTAACTCACTTGCAAGCTATTATAACCCTAGTATCTGTAGATGTTCGCAAAACGAGGTTACTTATGCTCTGTTGCATTCAACTGTATGAGGCTTCAAGCAGCATTAACACAAATCGTATTAACCACTTAGTACTCCATTTGTTTAACAAGGTAGAAAATCCTTGATACTATATTTTATATTTTTTCCATATTCTATAAAGTTTAACAATGTGCATTGTTGAAATTGTAATAATGAAATGGTTATTTTCAGCATGAATTATGTGAGAGTTAAAATCAATGTTTACATTTCGGCTGGCCATAACTCTCAATGAAAACGACGAGGATTATATTTTCGTATGTAACGAATGGAATAAAAAAACCATTTTCATTACCCGTAAATCCATTCATTATTCGAAATGCGCTCATTTTATTAGATCGGTATGGAAATTGGGGAGCGATACACCACCCCCAGATAAAATCATCGGAGAATTTGCTTATTTATATGTTGATATCAAACTTTTCAGTAGGCGTTTCAGTCTTGTGACATGAAAGGGAAATCACGAACGTCAAAGTTATTCATGTTTTGATAAATTCATAAGAAACATTTGGTAGGGATGTATGTAGTAGAGCGAGAGACGCGCATTAAGCGTCAAATATTGTGTTCTGGTTGGTTCTAGATCCGTGCTTTGAATGGGCAGGTTCTGCTCGAGCTGTCCGATGCGGACCTGGAGGTGGGGCTGGGCATCTCGCAGCCGATGCATCGCAAGAAGCTGCGGCTGGCAATCGAGGAGCGCAGGAGACCAGACCTCGTGAGGAACCCCAGTATAGGACAGTTGACGCATGCTTGGGTCGCTGCTGAGTGGCTGCCAGATTTGGGACTGTCACAGGTAAAAAAACTAGTCAATCAATTTAAAATAATGATGTTTTGAATTATTGTCAGGAATACTTATTAAAATAGTTTTTATATAGGTACCTTAAAAACAATCAAAATGGGTTCATTAGAAACAAGCCACCTTTCATTTTAGTCAAAGAAGAAATTTCAGTAAATATATTTTGCCAACAGTACGCGGAGTCGTTCCTGGCAAACTTGGTGGACGCTCGCATGCTGGACACCATCAGCAAGAAGGAGTTGGAGAAGTATCTCGGAGTGACAAGGAAGTTCCACCAGGCCTCCATCGTGCACGGCATACATCTGCTTAGAATAATGAAGTACGATCGGCAGGTCAGTAAAAAATGCAACAAGATTTCTAAGATATTGAGAGGCGTATTTTAAATGGAGTTCACTTTATTTTAATCAATTTTGTTCCTGGCAAAAGTCTCACTAGAAAAAAAGATAAATACAACAAAAAGAATAAATTAAAGATGACAATGGCATAAATTACACTGTTCATCTCATTTACAAATTGCGTGGGTCGAAATGAAAAACCTTTCTACGTCCCTTCCGATAAGTTGGGTGAGATAACGAAAAGCAAATGAGCGATTATCCAATGAGCTGGAACAAAATGTTCCGTCTCGCATTGCCGTGCCCCGTAATGTACACCCATTAATCACCGTGCACTCCGCTCTTGCTCGCTCGACAGTTAGCTAAAAACCTGTTACATAACGTTTATTATTTCTCTTCTTATTCCCAACATTATAAATTACCCGAGCTGATCAATCATCGTTAAGTTTTTACATCTTTGTTTGTCGTAGGCGCTGGCTGTCAGGCGGCACCAGTGCGAGAACGTCGACGCCGATCCCTTAGTCTGGACCAATCAAAGGTTTATGCGATGGGCTCATAATATTGATTTAGGTGAATTTGCGGATAATCTGAAAGGTATGTTTGTTCTCCCGGCTTGATACTATGTATTTGCTAATGATATCCGTGCTAGGGCAGCCGGTCACGTAGCTGGTAATCTTGTTACTGCAGACAGTGGCGTGCACGGCGGGCTCGTGGTACTAGAGCCGTCCTTCACCGGAGAGACAATGGCGACCGCGCTCGGCATTCCTCCTTCCAAGAGCATTATCAGAAGACATCTGGTCGCCGAATTCGACGCTCTCGTCATACCAGCGAGGTGAGTCAACCACTCACTCATTTATATGCCAATCCAGGAAAATATAATATTTGCTTCAGACACCTATTCAGTACCTAATATTTATATGTATGAGCTCTATCACATCAATCAACTTGCGAGTCAATATGTTTCGCACCACTTGTATAATGTATCTATGTAAATGTTATATTTTCTTATTATGTTATATTACATGATATGAATGAATTATGTATTTACAATATTATATACTTGAATATATCTAGCAGTTTGTTTGATGACAATGAGCACAGTATATTATTATATATTCATAATCAAGTTCTTAGATTGTTTGTCCCATAAGTGCATTGTTAAATGAGTCAAGGAAGTATGTGAGTGGCGACGAGTGCAGATGTTGTGGTGAGGCGCACAGTGCATGCACCAGTTGTTTGAGTACTCGTAGCGCTAGACCTGCGCGAGTGACCCCTCCCGTACTGCGCATCTGTAGTTGATTATAATGTGAGGTGCAATCCTGCAGGTATACGATATTTTGCCAGGTGGAAGAACTGCAAGTGGAGGCTGCCCGAGCATCCATGTTGTCCACAAAACAAAGATAAACCAACGAAAATCAAAAAACTCTCGTTTAAAAAATAAATTATCGCTTCGGTGCCCAAACCTGTATCTATGTAAATTTTCCTGAATCAAAATGTTTGTAAATTCGCTATTTTTACACAAAATATTTTCTTTGCGAAAGAAAATTTTGTATCTATCTACCGTCAAACTTGCTCGTTTTTTGAAACTTTTTTTATGGAAAACTTTACGAGCGGTGAAGACTGATAAGTTATCGTAGGGTTCGTGGTTTGTAAGTAAAGGATATCAAGAGTCGCAGCGATCGGACACGTTCACAATGATTTTGTTTAGTACTTCGCCTTCGTCAGTGTTAGATTCAATGTTGGACATTGTGACCCCCTAGAGTCCCGATCTTGCCGTAGATTAGATTCGTCACGTTAATGTTAATTCGAGATTGATCAATTTGGTAAACTAGTAAATGTATACAACTTAGTTGATATTATAAAGAAATAAGCATGAAATGCTTCGTATTATTCTTAGGGGGTAACTCATATCCCATTACCTGCATTCACTAACGTTATTCAAGAGGATTCATTTCAATTTAAAAACAGTTTTAAAATAAATGTAAAATAATCGAAGATTTTAAAATCATTACAATTGAATATTCATAGGTGTAAAGACAGAACAATCACCATAGCTTTAGGATTATAACAATAATAGCATTTACTACTACTGTAAGATAACTATGTTTTTGACTTGTATACATTCATACTGTAAAGTTGACAACATTGTATATTAGGTTCACCTGTAACGATATCGATTGAACTATAAATGTGAATAAATCCTGATGAAAAAGATAAACCTAAGGGACTTCGCGTCAGTTTCTTTTTATTATCCATCACCCTAAACTTGGCGATCCTTGCGTCGAGACAGAACGGTAACGATCATTTTATCGATACATCATGAATGCCTCTCTGTCATCATCATTAGACCGCACTACTAAATAATCAGACTCTGTCCACATTTTCTCCTTCCATTTACCGTTCCATATTATTTTGTAAAGATTTCCAACACGTTGACATTTCGTGCTTGATGGATTTAGTTATGACATTTTGATTACATTGTTGTTGTTATTTTAATTCAAGCAAACAAGGAAGAGTACTGTTTGTTTCAAACACATACAATCTCACAATATTTGCTAACGATTTCAATATTGGATCCAGTACTTTTCATTGTCATCCAATTAATCCATTAATATTTACTCGTGTTGTTTCCTTTTATTTATCTCCATGTATTCGTACACAATCAGCATGATTCGTATCATTTCCAGCAAAGTGCATCATGCTTTTGATGTCTATGCAAAATATTATTGAATTACAATTCACTTTTTATTAACTGTCTCTCGTAGCTACCAGTGAACATAAATCTGTGAATATTAAAAATGTTTGCGTTATTTTTTCCTGCTAGGAATAAAAAATGCAGTATTGAGGTCCAACATGGCAACTTTTAATTATGACTTAACGAGAATTTGCATGTGAGCTTTTTGTGTTAGCAGATATTAAACACAAATGAGTGCAAATTTGAGAGATTAAAGCGACCATAACTAACGCAAACTGCGCTCTGCCTGGCTTCTATATGTGATCTCAAATTTGTACTGCTTCCGTTGTGTAGTGAAATCAAATTGTAATTGGTTTTCAGAAACTTGTTTGGTCACCAAATCAGGATGTTGGGTAGACCGTTCTCAAGGTCTGTTGCTACTGGGCTACCAGGCATTGATCTTAGTGGAGACTCCAGGAGACATAGTTTGAGGGTAAGAAGACAACCAAGTGCTATTTTATCATATTCAAATTACGTCTAGAACTCCACCACTAACACCGATTTGTTTCCAGGGCTCAATAACCCGAGCACTGGGGGTACTGAAACCGAAACACGAGCGGACATCTCCGTCAAGTTCAAGCGAGAGTTCGAGCGTGTTGAGCCTGACTCAGCCGTACCAGATCTCGTACTCGCCACCGATAGCCGTACGAACGCTGTCTCAGTTGAGCATGACGTATGCGCCGCCGCCGACGCTGCAGGAGTATGAGCCGATATACACGCCGCTGAGTCTGTACTCGCAGTCCAGCGTGTCGACGAGGGATAGTTTGACGAGACTGAACGATATCAAGGAGAATTCTAGTATTACTCATAGGTAAGAAGTGTTGTAGTTGTTGTATTTATTTATTCAAGGATAGCAAAAAGGTGATGATGGTTTTCAACACCTTTGGAAAACTACAATACCAGACGCATCGTAGGTAAACGTATTGATGAGGTTCAATTCTACTATTTTCTAAACAACGTTCGCACTCGCATGTCAAACGGAAACTGTCAAAAAAGCCTGAATTTCCATATATCTTTGACAGATTGCGAACGTTGCTTAGTAGAATTGGCACTCAGATTTCGTAACTACTCGCCGCCAATAGCCGTACGGACGTAATGTCAGTTGAGCATGACGTATGCTCCGACACCGACACTGCAGGAGTATGAGCTACTTATATGGTAAATGTTATAGGTGCACGCCGCTGAGTGTTGCGCTGTGGACTGCGAGTGCATTCCAGTGTGGCGACGAAAGATAACTTGATGAGACTGAACGATTTCAAGGAAAATTCTAACCTCTATAATGTGCTAGTTTTTTTTTGCAAAAAAATGCAATTCGTTTATTATTGGTCTACTATCAATTCTAAATAGCTGAGGGGTAAACCAACTTTAACAAGATTGGTGCTCAAATTATAACTAACTTTTTTTTTAAATCCGTGATTTCTCTGTAGAGTAAAAACGTAGTCAAAGAAAAAGTTTTACTTGTTTTGCCTTACAGAAACGAAATTATTCAAGTCCACATTTCTATTGATGACATAAAACTTCTAGCGAAAGAAATCGAGGAAATTCAATAGACGGGTTCCTTTTGTTTTATTTCTTTAGATACAGCTCGTGTTTTAAAGCCAACAGAATTGGATGACCTAATTACGTTTACAAGAGTGAGAGACAAAGGTTTGCTGTTTCCCGACGTAATCTAACTTCAAATGTGGCACACTCTATGCGAGCGTAGGTGTTTGACTATACACCCACTTCAATTTGTAGGGATAACCTTGTTAGGCTCGCGGAATTTGCAGGCTTAATAAAATAAGTTTAACATTTTGTTTTGTGTCCTTTAGATGGACTTATTAATTTATTTATGAAGTCCCGAATATCATATTACAAGAAATGCATTCTTAAGAGTAGGTACCCGACCCACCATATGCCACCATACGACTAGATCCGAATCTGGGCGGAAAACTGCGTCGGAATTTGGCGAATGAAATGATCACCATGAAAATATCGCAAACACACTTTTTTCCGCCCGAGATTTTCAACTCATATTTGACTTAGTTTTTAGTTTACTTGCAGCAGGTAACAAATCCGCGATTATTTGCGGAGATTTTAATATTAATATTTTAGAAAATAATTTAAATAGCAGCAGATTTTTAAGCCTTTTTAAATCATTTAATTTGTCTAATGTTTTTACTGAACCTACTAGGGTAACACCAACTTCTTCAACCTGTATCGATAATGTATTCTGCGATTGTGATTATTTAGATAAAGCCATAGTTAATTACCTTCCGTCGGATCATAGCGGACAATTGGTAACATTTAAGTTTAAAGCAGCCTTGCAAAAAATTCAAATACAATATAGGCCAATTACAACAGGCAAACTAGCTAGANGAAAAATATTCATCTTTTTAATAAGATTAGTGATAGGCATAATTTTAATACTAGAAATAGGAATAAATTAGATCAACCCCGATTCAGATTGGCTAAAGTACACACTTCTTTTATGGGATATTGTATTAAGTTTTATAATAAAATACCACGTGAGATTCTCGAACTGAATGAGAAAAAATTTAAAACATGCATAAAACGCACTCTATGTAGACAGGCATATTATAAACTGGAAGATTATATCCTTGATAAAAATGCTTGGCTAAATGCCGGTCCTGCTCCACAGCCTCAGCCGCTTGGTTCCACTAGTTAGGTTTTATATTTGGAAGAGATGCTCACCCTCTTTTATGTCTAATAATAATACTATTCCGCATAATCTTATATTATGTTTGGAATAAACTTTTCTTTTTCTGTATTTTCAGATTGATATTCATAGTTTTATATAATTTAGAAGCAATTTTTATTTCAAGTTCTGTAAATGTGAGAACCCTGGACCATTATGTTAATAGATAGTTTCCTTGTTTGACATGAAATAGCAGGGGCAGTTGAGGGTGTGTCATGCTCACTCCAATGTCTCGCTGATGGTGGCGCGTGTATCGGATCATTCAGTTCCCTTCAAAATGGTTGAGCTGAATGGTGCTGATGCACGCGTCATGTTCGTGAACGGGCGCCGTCAGTGGAGACTGGTCATCCCTTGGTTGCCACTGCCTCATTTTAATATTTCATACTATAAATTGTTTTTTTTCTTTCTTTACATTGTTCTCATATATAGAAGCAACAAGGTTTATGTAACCAGGATTTTTGTAAACATAAAATGATTTAAAAGAGTGTCCGTGGAGTTTCTTGCACGTTCTTCTCCATAGAGATCTACGCTTGCGAACGTGCAAATAGCTTCATGTTTTTGACGGACTGACTTTGACAATTCAAAAGTACCTGATAATGGTTTATTTGAAATAAATGCTTTGACTATTGACTATTGACTATTGACTATTGAGTCATTCCGATCTGGTGCAGACTGAATTCCCATCGCCACCAAATGCTCACCAAATGATGTACCTCAAAAATTTTAATTTCAAACTATAAATTGGGCATTTTTTCCTAAAGGTACGGACAAAAAGCGGACCAAGCTCACCGAGTGAGCTCGCCCCTGCCGGCCAAGTCGGCAGACGACTCGCTGTTGAAGCAGAAGCGACACCGGCGCGTCAAGAGCATCGGTGACATCAACGCCTGCACCAAGGCACCCGTTTGAACACACCATTACATACATTATATTCAAGGCTTTGTCATTGAAGCGATTGTTAAGATCTGACAGTCTGAACGCCTAAAAATTCGTGTCGAATTCCAGTAGAAACATTTAGCGTCACCGTCATAAATTGAAGCCCTTAGTCCTATAATTTATCTTCCCAGACATAATGCAGATATATTGTCTGGTTTGAATCATGAAGATCGGATCGTCGCCTCGCCGGCTCTCAGGCATCGCTTATATGACAAGGTTCTAAATGTGTCCTTTACCCTAAATGTTATTTTGGTTAGAGCGTGTTCCTTTCTTGAGATGTAAATCCCATTGTCCTCATCTTGAATCCTCCTTTTGTATATTCAATTGTACCTACTACAACGTATTCGAATAGAAAATTGGTTTAAATGTCGTGACCCTTTGGATAGTGTAACTGAACATTATAAAGAAAATGTATTAGAGAAATATATTGGGAATTGGACAATCGTGTATCTTTAGATCCAAATATAGGAACTGTTTAATTGACTCTAGTAAAAAGCAATTTACCTACTAATTGTAAAAGTATCACTTGATCTTATTTTAGTGATATTAATAGTTGAGACAAGTTATCTTGTAGAGACATAGAAAGCAGCTCTTGACTAATGTAAAAAACGTAAAATATTTTGAGGCTCGAATAAAAAACACAGTTTTCATTATAGCAAATGGTGAGGACTAAACCGTCATTTTGATAACCTATGTCAATCAATCATGGAACTCGTAATAGACCCGTGTTTTGCTAGCTTTAACCACAACAACGTTTACATGAAGGGAATAAATAGCCTACGTTAATATTGAACCAAAGTTTGTGCGGACGCAAATATCATTTTGTACAAAGTCGCATATCAAAAACTTTCAAGTGAATTTGTGAAAGCAAATAGACTGAGTTTTAATATAATTAACATATTATTGTCTTATGATATTCAGTATTACAATATACAGAATAGTAGTTTGCTATGTGTCACTTTTGAATGTTTTCGAATCAGTATTCACTCAGACCATTTTACTTATGAAAGTTTCAGTAGTCAAACTAGTCAATTTAAATGTTTTGTAAGCGGTCGAATATCGTTTGATATATCAAATTTTAGATAATAGAAGTATAAAGACTTTGATAAGTAAAATGGAAAATATAGTAACAGTTCACTTACCACGCTGTATTTACTTGCTGAACACTGTGATAACGCAATACTCTCACGCATTTAATAAACCCAGAGCTTTTAACTTCAGTATTTTATACCAAAGTACATATATTAGACGATTACACGAGTACATAAAAATACATTCCCATCGAGCTTGAATCCTATACTTTTGATATTGATGTGTATTAAATTTTGTTATACTTATTGTTTTTGAAGTATTTATTTTTTACTTTTTAATGTGATTTTTTTATTTTGTGATATTTGAGTTACCAGTTAGTTATAATTCGTAAAAACTTTTAAAATAAAGACTATGTGAAATTGAGTTGGCGAGTTTTATTTTCATCTGTCTTAGTTCGGTTGAATAAATTGGATAGTGATCTATTTATGGAACACAAAGGATGTGATGAGGGTGGGTCTCAGTCAAAATATCTGAACAAAAATATTCGAAGGGAACCCGATTTATTTTTCAATTGCGAACATTGTAGGCGATAGAGGAAGGTCGTGTTCTTTTATTCGGTGCGGTAAGGGCCACTAGCTATTTATTTAATAGCTCATTCCGAAGGATCTACAAAAGAGCCTGATAAAAGAAACTGCTCAAGTTTTCGGGAATACCAATGGCGGAAACACGCGCGATTTTCCTTTTGAAGTTTTTTGGGAGTAAGTAAATATTTTAGTTTCTTTGAACTTCCTTGGATGTAAGATGTAATTTTGAATCAAAATGCAATGAAAATATCAATAGGTTGATACCACATCTATATTTATAAAAAGGGAAACTGACTGATTGACATATCAACGCAGAACAGTAACTACTGGGACTAGGAACATGAAATTTTGCACAAGACTTCCTTTTGTGATATGTGGATGAGCACTAGAAAGGATTTTTAGAATTTTAACCTTTAAGGGGGTAAAAAGGGGGAAAATCTTTTGTACTTATTTGCACAGATGAAGTTGCGGGCGAAGTGCTAATTGGTAAATAAAAGAGCAGTTTGAAAGACGAATGTATTTTAGAATCAATTAGATACTACCAATTTTACCACCTCCAAAGAAATATTTTGCTCAAAATCATTGCTTTTACACATAGCTATCCACATAAAACTACAACACCTACAACCGCATTCGAATAATTTATTCTATCATAAAATATAGAAATGTAAATTACAGACGAAACTTCTGGAACGCCGGCAAATATTCAGGAACACTTAAACGATTCCTCATCCGATAATATAGTGCAGGAGCTATCATCCGAAGTCGCCAGAGAAGTTAGTTGTTCAATTATTTATAGAAAGTTGTCGGCTTTCGGCCGGGGAAAGTTCGTTATGGCGGCGCCGTGACGTGACACAAGTGTGGGGCTCATGCGATGCTCATAAATGTTTGTAAAGAGCTCTTGTTAGAGCCAATGAGTTTGATAAGCTTTTTTTAGAAAGGAGAAGTAGGTGTTTGGATAATAAGAAGGTATTGAAGCACCAGCACCAGTTTGTATTCTTAAATGCTGTAAAACTTGGTTAAGTCGATAGATAGATAAAACATTTATTTGGTACAAGAACAGAAAACACAATACACACAAGCACACTTACATAAATCATAATAGTAGAAAATACAAATATGAAAAAACATTAAAAAAAAGAAAAAACAGAATTTATGGCAATCTGTGAGTGCCAAACTACCTACGACATAAAAGATATTTGACATGAAAAAAAAAATCCAATGTGCGGTGTGTGTCTCATGTCTCAAACGGGAGTAACGGGAGTAAGTAGTTACTCAGCATATGCCAGGCAAATATACCTAACGCTGGTATTCTGCTGGATCCCAGTAGCGACATACGGACGTCGAACAAGTAAATAGCAATAAAAAAATTGTAAATAACAAATAAGTGGGACCTGTATAAGTGAGAAACCTCCATAGCTGGAACCGATGGTGAGGTCTCGACACTTTAGCATAAGCTGAATAACCTCTTTTAGTGGAACAAAACAAACTTCTATATCTGGGATTAGTTCTTTCGAGTTTGTCAACATAATTACCTCTATAATTGAGACAGCGAGTATATTTTACCTCTTTTACTGACATTATATTTTAAAGAATACTTTTGCTAAATTATTTTCTTTGAATTTTATAGGTATGACCTCTGTAGCAGAGATAACGTCAATTTATTACTTCTAGATAAATTTCCGTTTTGTTTACTAATTCTTAGTCTACCTGCAAATTTCGCATTTGGCTAATGGTGCCCTCCGTAAATGAGACACATATTTATTTATACCTGGATATCTGAAACCCAGTTAATTGGAACATCTCTTGAAGTAAGACAAATTTGCAGCTCCCTTAATGTCCCTGTTACCCAGTTATCCACCAGATGCAGCTGTCTACGTACCAGCATTTAACAAGGTGCAGCTGCCTATCTGATCTCTCACCCAGTTACTTGGTAACACGACACCGCTTGGCAAGACTGTCAATTTCTTGGCTTCAAACTAATAAGATGATCACCCATCCTCGGATCTACATAGTCAAGCGTTCTTTAACCTTGAAGAAGACTTTCCTGGCTTCTTCTTAGAGTAGTAGGTAGATGCTCGCTGTTACCTGTGTCATCTCAGCCTGTTTCTTGATTGACGTCATCATGAAGCCACAATCACTCTAGAAATATTTGCTGTTGCAACTCTGAGCAACACCCGGCAGAAGCAAACAAGATTCCAAAAGCTTTGAACTAACGAAAAGAAGGTTCATTGCTTTTTCTTCGCTACCGAACTTTTTTCCGCAAACAGGATATACACGACAAAAGCAGCTATCAATATCTGTGGCAATATAAAGCAGTGGCTGGCGATGTAAGCAGGGCTGTGTCGAGCTTGGCAGTCGCATCACGTGCAACGCCGGGGGACATTCTATCATTACGCCGCGGACGCCGCGGTATTGCGGTGTTGTGTACACTTGCACTATATAATACATAGCCGGTAGCCGCTCTATTACGATTCCGAAATTACAGTATCTATAAATAAAGGGATTATTTGGGTTGTGGAGGTCAAATAACTTGATATTTTAGCAATAGATATCTAGTCTTTCATTCAGCTGTGTACTGTCACGCAAACCATTTTTTTTACCAAATCAAATTCTATTCTTAATTTGCACGACCCTTTACGGCGATTATAGAATATTTCCGTCAGCATGTACAAAGGCTGCGTCACAGTACATAGCTACTGGATGGCAAATTTCCATGAGTAAGTACGCTATTTACTTTTGCCATTGCGTAATCTAACTCTTAAGTTGATTTAGATAACAAACAAACTATAATTTAGCTAGAAATTTCTATTTAAATACTAACTGTGTGTATCAACAGTTTTATATATTATTTGTACAATATCCTTATAACGAAAGTCATAAGATTAAAATTATGTTATTTACAATCTATCGATGTTAAGATTGTATTGCGATTAATTTTATCTGTTTTATAAATAGTAGGTACACAACTCATACAACAAAACTACGTGTGATAAAAACTAACTCAAAATAAATGTCACCCTCAGTAAGCACTCAACTTTAAAAGCTAATTTCAGTTTCAAAACTAAGACAACATCGTTGGCCCAGACTCTTTTTTCTAAAAATAATCTTATAAGAGGAAGTAATTTCTGAATGGCGGGCTCTATACCGATTGGTGCAAACTTTCCGTTTATTAACTGAGCAAAGTTGTGCGGAGCCTTCCTTGAAGAAACTCTCGAATGAGGTTCCCAGCAACAAGGTGTCGTTAGCCTAAGCGCAGGCGCCGGGTACCCGAGTACCCAGGAGCCTGCTAGCCCGCTAAACTCGGCAACTCACGCCAACTAGCCAAGCTTAGTTAGCAAACCGTCCCTACTTTTCTTTTCAATTTCACAAAATGACCATCAAAACTGCAACGGCTTTGCTGATTCAACTTAAATTGAGATTCTTTAAATGCGATGAATTGAATTGCTACGTCAGTATCAACACCCACGAAAAGTAGGTTGATAAAATCGATCAATAAAGTCTAACAGCGCACTTATTGATAAAGCTCCACTTGGAACCCTGTAACGACCCAATAATGATAACCTTTATCCATTGTAGGCTGAATAAAGACGAAATAATATTTTCTTGAGTCACGTAACTATTGGGGAACGCATCATTAAGTTTCAATATCGCTGAGAAAGCGCGCTTGCCGCACTCGAGTGGGCGAGATATGGAATCCACGCATTTTATACTGTCAGCGAAAATTCAATCTAGAAACTGGAGTAAATCGACGCTTCGTGATAGCAGAAAATATGCAAAAATATTCCTATGAGCTCGGAAATGAAGTTGAAGCACGGTTATATTCACGCAACGAATAAAAATCTACTTGTCCAATTTGCAATGAAAATCGTACGCATCGAATATACCTACAACTAACTCCACCCACCTCCACCTCGAATTGTGGAAACACAGTCTCGCTTACCTCCTATACTAAAAAAAAACAACTGCTGGAAACAAACCGTTATTTAAAATTAAATGGACAGTGTGATGCCTGGAATGAATTTGTTGCTCACACACATAGAGTGTAATTTATGTACATAGGTTTAGTTTTATGTTGAAATTAAATATTATTCTTTAATTTGCAAGATCAAAAACTGACATAGATTTCATTTGATTGTTATATTTAAATTAACAAATAAATCAATCACACAAAATGGTTTGCAAAAACTAGATAAAATATTAACAATGCTCTTTGTAAAATAACGCACACAATTTGAAATAGCGATCTATCTTTTACAAACAATTTACTCTACGTACTAAATCAACTTTTTCCTAGGAAAAAGTCAAATTTCCCGATATTCGATTACAGTGGAACAAGGTGTAAACTAAGTACTAAATTCAATAAAACGGACTCTTGGCTATTTTTTGTTTATTGTAAATACGCAGTAAAATATTTATCTGTTTTTTGGTAGAAATTAATACCTTGTCTTATCAATAGCTATGTCTGTCGAAGGATTAATGGCCATGAGGAGCAGACAAGTCATTGACTGGAGCGGAAAGCAAGAAACCAGGGATTTTGGCGCCATTTTTGAGAGGACCTACACGTGTAAAATAGGTCACACGTGTACTGTTAGCCGTGGACTGTTTTCTTTCATGCCATAGGAATGTTTTAGGTATTGCTCGAGACTGGCACATAGATTATTTACATATAGTTAGTTCTAAATGATTGCCTCCATTTCTGTTTAGGATTAATAAATATAACTGATTATTAAAACAATGTATTGGCAGTATACATTATCAAACTCAGTATTAGTGTTTTTGCCGAACGTGGCGCGTAGTAAGAGTAAATATTTAAGACTTAACTTTTTGTATTTGCTGTAAAACATGGCTTGTCCATTGCCCATCATTATCAGGCCCTTAGCCATCTTTGTCATTCAGTCTTGATTTAAAATTGTCAGTTTTCGTGAAAATCACGAAATCTGTCAATTTCCATGTTTTTTTTTCCCTGAAATTTCAGATATTTCAGATTATGCTAAAGAGGGTGGCAAACGTCACCTACCTGCAAGACCAAATTGGACAGTGCAATCCACAGCTTAAGTATCTTTAAAATCAAGACTAAGACCCAAACATCTTTTTCTTAAATACAGAACTCAGTCCATAAACTTGGAGGGCTGTTTTTTTGAATTTTTTTCTGTTCCATATTCCAATTACGTTAGACTACCTAAGAAATATCTATGTATAGGTACATATCTTGTTCCACTCCTGTTGATCATCACAGTAGTAAGTGCAGAAATATATGACAACAGATGACAAGCACCAAGCCTTGTGAGCCAGAAAGACTGGTCGAAACTTCAGATTCCGACCTACTACAAGGAAGACAATTCCTGAAGACCATAGATGGATCTGTACCGAATACTTAGCCGATATCCTCAATTCAGTTCACTCCGCAAGGAAACAGAGGAGAAACAGGTCATCCCAATCGTGGCCACAATATATATGCATGCATTTTTTGTTTGCAAAATGAAATACAAGTAAACAATTATGAAATATTTTTTTAAATACCTTCATCAGAGATGAAGTTATAAAGCTTCAAATATGGCAATTAGAAAGAGAAGTCCGATACCACCTATATAGCTGCCATAGAAAACGGAATATTTTTCCTGTTTTAATCCTACCTCACTAGTGATATAGGTCATGATATTTTTCTTACGCATTAAACAATCGTCATCTACTTAAAAAACTATCGCCATCCTTTTCCCTGTATTTCCTTCAGTTATTCGAAACGCCAGCGACAAATACACCTCAAACTACGCAGAACTCATATAGAGAGACCAGACATTCTAGGATCACGTGCATATTGAATGCACACGTAGGAATATTATATGATGTATCGGAGGAAGGCATCCGGCACATCGCTATGTGCGGCAGCCATGCCGGTGGGACCTAACTTTAGCACGACGGAGATACCTTCCTGACATTTCACTACATTAGATAACTACATTAACCCTTGCAGGATGTAGGGGGTTGAATAATACGAAATGTAGGTTCTTCTTGCCATCTGGGTTTTCAATTATATTGTTGTGGAGAATAGATAGCGTGTCTGGAGGCGGCTTATGACGCTCTGTGTAGTGCCAAGAGCGATAGCCACAGTACTTTGCCTGGAACCAGCTTGCAACATTCCGACGGCTCCCATCATCTCTCCTTAACAATTTAAAACAACAGGCAAAAGTGAAAATTAAAATTATAAAAAGAAAATGGAAAACAAATTGAAACGGAACATTCCCTAAAATTAAATCGTCCTTATCTACTTAATATCCATTGCATTCGATATTTAAGCTGTTGTATCTACTTTCATAGTCTCTTATAAAAACACATGAATAAGGAATGAAATGCCAAGTAGCACTTTAAAGTAACTGAAAAACCCAACGCTTGTAGAGATAGTACGTGGGAGTAAATATTGAAAATTCTATTTGCACCATATTCTATGAGAATGCTCGTAGACACAGCTTATTATTTGTGTACAAGCAGTTGTGACAAGTCCGCGGACTGCGGACTACACAAAGTTGAGTTCTGCCGCGTTTAACCTAACTTTGTTGAACGCATGAAATAGTTTATTTGTTGAAATCCCTTTTGTTGGCGGGAGCGTCGGTTTGTTCATAGTTATCACAAACAATACGCCGCATTTACGTTGTTCACCCATTATAAGCCCGATCGGACGCCACAGTTTTACAAAAGTTTCCATGATTGGATCATTGTGTCGGTTTAGCGTGTTACAATAATTGGATGGCTGCGATTGTCACTGAAATCGGTTTAATTTACGAGAATTAGGCTAAATGTTTACAATGGAGGCCAATGCAATGGGCAATGGATTAGTATTAATGGGTCGCTAATACTATTATATACTGATATTGTAATAGATATGTTTATGATAGTTAAATTACTGTTTAAAATTACTAAAGTAATATTCTTGTAAAATTCAACTATGAAATTATTAAGTTTTAGTTAATTTTGTTCATTTGCATTAGCAATAACAACTTACAAGTAAACTAACAACTCTGCTATATTGCAACCAGAAATATCTGAAACATAACTGGAGCTTCAAACTGCATAATTTAATCTAGAACTCACCTCGCATGTAACATAGTTCTCGAGTCTAAACTAGTACTAGATTGCATTCCCGCTCGCTAGTGACAAGTGAAAGAACCATTCCGAGCGTGATCACCTCTTTGAGAGGATTCGACTTCCTTGCTGAGCTATAAACATATCAGTAGGTACGGGGCTCCAACATTTGCATGGCAATTAGAAGTGGGACGGAGCCACATTACCATTTCAATTGTGGGGAATGAACGAGCCGAGGAACGAACGCTGCATTCAAGTAACACCTCCGAGTGAATGGAGTCGGTTGGTTGATTTTTAAGCTTTCCGTGGCACTCGGCGCTCAAAGAGCTGGTTTGTAAGCCGACGCGAATTAGCTCCTTCACTCGCTACTTTGTTTGTTCTTATTGTGAGCGAACAATGAACGTTACCCTGTCCGAACTTTGTTAGCAGCACCTGTGCATCACGAAACGATGGATTATCATATTTCACTTCCGAATTTAACTTTAACAGGAGTTTGGAAAAACATGTTTTATATTTGTGGGTTGGTTTCAATCTGTTTCCCATAAATTTTTATATTAATACAGATAATTCAGACAATGTACATACTTATGTAATTACATTATCTGAAGGCCTTGTTTCTGATAGGCTGTTCTAACATTATTTGCCATCTCTATACAGTTAAATAAAAGCGCCAGCTTAATAACCTGTCACACTAGAAACATATAAGTGAACAACAGTTTCCGCTCAACTATCAGGCAAGCTGTATTCCACGTAAACAACTATTTACTATACGAAGACAAGTCCATATTCTGAATCACAACAACAACAGTTGCCAAATAACGCACTGAATCGATCACTAAACTCAGTGTAATTGTGACAAACTTAGTTACATTTTGTAACTAAGAAGTTCGCAAGGTTTCGAGAACAAGACCCCCTGGATTCCCCGGGGCGTCGTAGGATATAATGCCCGGGGAATGGGCAGGATCCACCTGTGAGCTAATAACATCTGCCGCGATTGGGACTCCCCTGCCGCGCCAGCTCATTACTGAAATATTCCCTCATTTAGGGGAACGCCTCGGTCCAAGAGTTGATGAGAGGTAGCTGACATGATAATGATGTGATTACTAAGTCAGAACCCTATATACATATATTTGTTAATTAACTTTTTGAAATTCGTACGTATATTGAGGAAAAGCGGTAGAATTTGATAGGCTGATTCTTTGAGGCAAAGGCAACCAGGGCTGCCTTTGCACCTAATTTCGTGCCTTTGTTCGAAAACCGATGAATCGATTTCTATTGAGCTACCTTCTTTGTTTGACGTAGCGACCTAATTTTACTTTGGTTTCCACCTTTTCCTTTAATGTCGGTTTCTTCAGGTTTGTTTATCGGAATTTTGTGATAGCGCTTTACTTTTGTTTTTGTTAGTATGCAGCATGTGTGTGCAATTGCAACAAACAAAGTAAACCCGAGTTTGAAAATTGCAGTAATATGTACTAAAACGTACTTTAAAGAAAACTATAGAGATTTGAATAAGTAAAGGTACCTAATCACGTGCACAAAAAAGGAATAAAACCCAGTTACCGCAGAATATGCAGTGTTTGTCGATGGAGGATTCAGTCCGAATCGAAACGTAACGATTTTACGTGCTCCCGATGCGCCACCGAGAACTGCAAACAGCGGACGTGGTATAATCCGATTATCTACCTGTTTCACATATCTAGCCGCACTTTGTTTTACGGCAAACTACTGCATTTCAGCCATTGTTGTGTAAACCAGGTTCGGTGTTATTATCATCAAATATTCCCGACTGTAAAATCGACTGAACATGGGGTGCGACTGGCGTTTGATTTTGTATCGTTGAATATCAAACATAAACTCTAACTAGGTTATTCTGATTTAGGTATTCTGAATATAAAAAATGTACAAACATATCTTTGATTCTACATCTCATGTTCTTCAAAAACGAACTCTAAAATAAAAGCTTTTACAAGAAAAAAAAGGATAAATCACATTTCGACCGCTCAGGTGAATTCATCACTTTAATAGCAACCCTATCTATATGTAAAACACACGTGGTCACATAATTCAGGCCGGGCCATATTTTAAATAATATATTCATAAGATTCTGGTAAAAGCACAGTTTCGTCGTGGTCACCGTGACGAACAAACACCCTCGTGGGTTCTTCCATTACAATATTCATGACCTATGAGAAACAAGGAATTATTTACTGATAATTTGGTAGCAACGTATCGATTACTATGCTAATCCATAATAAACTACTTCTTATACCTAGTGGACCTAACCTCCTTCAGACTACTTTTTGGTCAATGCTAAGCGCCCAGTATAATGACCATGCCTTGTATGAACCACAGCCGGCCGGTTCAGGTTATCCGTCTACAGTCATTACAGCCCTAGTTGCGGCTTACATTGTTTACCGTATGAATAGCCATCATGTTACTAGCCACAATCAATATTACGATACAATGCACCTAACCTACGATTGTTTTGCACCCTATGTTAGAAAACCAAGACCTAATTTTTTTTAAGAAATCCACATTCTCTTTGTCCCTGAAAAAAGATTCTTACTAAAAAAAATGCTGTGAAAATATAGGTAGGTAAACTAAATTAATGGAAGCTTGAAAAAACTCGAGGAGAACGTTTCAGTCATAAAAAGTGGTGCAACTTGCCTCTCTCTTGTAATAGCTCCCAAAAGTATTTTATTCCTTTGGAGGATCTTAGTATACAAAGGTTAGTAAGAACACTTCGCTTCGCTACACACTTTCAGTAAAAACTTGAAAGCTTCCCCTTTAGTGACTTAACTCTTTTAGATTTTTTTGAAAGGTTCCGATAAATAAATACCTGAATGAAGCGGGGCTCTTGAAGCTTAAATAAGTATAAAAACAACACCCGATGAATCGTAAAATGTTAATGATGCAAATCGGAAGGAGTTTTTTTACTTATAAATCGCTTTTGACAATTTTGAAAGCTGATTTTCCGGGTGTTACCGAATATTGAAAAGTCAAACGTGTCCCATCCGTAGTTTACAGTAACATCTAACATCCGTTGGAATGATCAGGCAGGTCCATTCCGGCTAAGTTGACGCGTCAAAAGTCGGGTGCGGCCGAGCCTGTCCCCTGTCATAGCCCGGATTTATGGGCTCGCAATCAGCTTAAACGTACCGCGCTCAACGATTTACCTATATCTCGACATGTAGAAGGGTAATTTCCAAATGAGTTTTGACATGTCACGCTTAAGCCTTCGCAATAGTAGCTTTATCATTATCTATACGATTTATACTAATTTAAGTTTTAAGGTAGGCACACACGAACTGAGGATTTTCTTTATTTGTAAATCTGTTGTAGCAAACTAATTCATAAAACTTTTAGAAGAGAACAGTCTGATATTGGCGATCACATGAGAAGGAGTGTATATGTGTTAAATGTTTGTGTAGGTATATAACCGCGTGTTCCTTTGTACTGCAGAATACATGATTGCCATATACTATTTCATAGCCGATAGCCAAAACATGACAGGAACATTTGCGTGAACAATATGGATCATTCAAAATTAGCCTCGAGCTCTATGCAACAAGAGTATACATACCAAACGAGAGTCTATATCTGTATCTAAATATATATACGGGTTCTACAAGTTAAGGGGGTTTAAATTAATAGGTTTCAAGAATAATAAAGGAAGCCAGACGTCAAATAATTTACATAACAATAGAGTAAAATAGATTTTTCTCAGAAAAGGTGGGCAAATATGCACTACCCCATCCCGACGGTACAACCCCTCCAACTTTTTGAACTATCGCAGATAATTGATTTTATTAAAATAAAATCGAAAATTTCTAGAAAACATTAGAATTTACCCATGCTGAGGCTGACAGACGTAGAGGCCAGTAACTGGAACCTTACCAATACTTTCTTTAAAAAACAACCAAATAAATGGCTGCTTTTTTTTCAGAATTTATTTCAATGTAAGCTAGGAAAATCAAGTTATCTCTAATTTTCTTTTTACAATATTTGAAGAATAGGTAAAACTAATTGATTTTGTCAGAATTAAACATTATCGCCCTGAGATTTGTCGTTAATAAATCAATATGAAATTTTGAAAAATTGACTAGATGTCCTTATTTTTTTTTACAATTAAGTCAGACATGGCCTATAAATTTAAATTATACCCAATTTCATTCAGTAACAGTTTTGCTTGAATCGCTATCGCCAAAAATAAACTGATATACCAGATAGTGTTCAATTTTCTTGATTACTGAATTGAGATACATATTTAATTAAGTAATTTTCTGATCAAAAAACAGTTATTTTTTAGCTTGAAGTACAAAATAAAAAAAATTACATTTAAAAAAAAAATAGGGTAGTTGCACGGATTAAAAATGTAAGTTTTCTGACCTACTTGTAAAACTCGATCTCTTCTACAAATGCTGCAAAGTAACGTAGCAGTTAATATTTATTTCCATCTAGTTATTATTGAAATTAGATGTTTTATGAAATATATTTTATTACCTAATTGTATTTTAAATTAGATTGAAGTATGTTTATGGATCAATCCGAAATATTATTAAAAAAAAACGAACACGTGGGTTAACTTTTTGCGGTATACATTTTGACATACTTCCCTGCCTATCTACAAGTAATCGCCAAAAAATCTTAATTAAGAATGATTGCAAAGTTAATCTAATTTTCGGCGTACTAACTACAGAATCCTATTGCATAGGAGGCGTTGTTAGCTGCTAATGAAACAAGCCAGTAGCGTTTTTGTTGTTTGACAAGCCAGTAATTAACTTTCAAGTACTTTTATTTTGATTCTTGTTTGAGTGGTGGTACAGAAGACGTTTTTATGCTCTTCCATCATTTGAACGGTGATCTACGGCTCTAGCGCCAAATACCTCCTGACTTTGTAAGTAACCCAGAAGAGTCTGCCCTCTAAATATAATTTTCTATTCTATTCTTAGTAATAAATCGCTTTATTATGTGTAGGATAAGAATCAATATCTAAAACAACAAACAATGTCTAGACATTGTTGCAAGCAATATAGCTAGGCAATGTTTTTTTCTAAAAAATCTTTGAAAAACATTATATTTTCTCAAATAAGATGAACGACTTGAGGCGTTTGCTTACTTTTCTTTATAACTAAGAGTAGACGAACATATTATTTGACGGGTTTTGCTAAAATACCACTTCCATCGGTGTAAACAAACCAAAATTCCACTCTTAGTTACTTGTTCCTTTTGCATAAATAGTTGTGTAATGATCGCAGAGCAATAAAGTGCGGCGGCCTCTGCAGCCACCGGGGCGCGCTTTAAGAAAAGCTAGTTCAATCTAATCGCAGAATCATTTTACGTTAGGTTTGCTTCAAAAAAAATTAACAAACCCTGCTGTTACCTAAGGAACTTTATGGTTATGTGACTTTTCTTCCCGCAGTGTGGTTAAACTTATATTTTAATGGATCTACTAAACTGCCGCGCCACTTCTCACTGTAAATCCACTCAAACGCAAGTGTTTTTTCGCGCAAGTTCTTTTACGAAATGTTGACTGCCTTTTGCTTTTGTCAACTATTATTCCTCGGGAATGTACTACCAGGATAGAACATATTCTATGTCCTAATCCATTTTATGATCAAAGCGTGTTTCATACTAAGCCATTCAGCGGTTAAGGGATGATTGGTTAAAACAAACGTTTAAAAATACACTTTCACGTTTCATAATTCTTGTAGGAATTAAAATAGTAGTACAGTAGGAAGTTGAAAAGGATAATAATCAACCCTAACTGGAAACACATCCGAGGCTGCACCAAACTAGGTTTTGCAAATACGCTCCCGGGGTAAATATGAGTATGAAATCTTTCCCCGGGCGAACACCATGCGTAATTAAGTCCGCACGGGGCTGCGCAGAAATAACTGTCAAACACACGTTGTCTACCAATAAAGGTTTTCATATAGATTTGGTGGTGGCTTGTGAATAGTTAATGGCTTTGTAACTTGCTGTTTATTTATAATGCCGGAATTGGCTAAAAAGGTAATTGGATTTTATAAAATGAGACATTGGTCGCAATGTGTGTGAAAATAGAAAGGAAGCGTGGAAAGCTTAAATTAAATAACACATGACTTATTTTCGAGATGTTCAACAAAGTGTGTAGGTGGTAACGAGTAATGTAATAAACAAAATACAATTGGAAACTTATTCACAAGACTGCTTACGCCTACATGAATAACGACAAAAATTAGAAGTTGAAAAGAACTGCCAGGAAACAATAACAGGAAAAGATTCTGAAAACTTTACGTTATTTTTAAAACCACCTTTCTATTTTCAGCACATTTTCCCTCGAATCCTGCTCGCTCAATTAACCAAGAGCACCTCAATTCTAAATAGCTTAACAATCTAAGTAGCTTACCCTGACATACGCAGCAGCTGTACCTCTATATAGCCATCGCAATCTTGCAACTATTACTCCTTTTTATTAACCCCAGCTTGAAACTAATCCCGTGTTTAATAGCCCATGAAGCCCACGGCTTATTTAAAGAGGCGTTTGAGCAACCTGACGAGCAACCTGTATAAAACTTTCGATGAACTACTGACTCTAAAGGGCCAGTCACACAGGGAGAGTTGCTCGTTTTGAAGAAGTTATCGAAAGGAGATGACTCATGCAAATAGTCTATAGCTCAAATAGCTATACCTACTATGGACTATTCACATGAGTAAATTATGTCGAGTCTCGTGCAGTGGTCTCGTTTTGTTGCCAAGCTACTGTAATGTTGGCTAGATGTCTCTCACAGCAAATTCCTGAAAGATTATATTAAATCTAGTACTATAAGGAAAGGAAGAAAAATATTTATTTGGGAGACGCAGCGAAAATAAGCAGACCAAAATTTAAAATAAACAAGTAAAATAGCGCGTGCCATACCATACACGTGATGCTGAACTTCATACATGTAGAATAATAGTAGATTATGCACCGATGGGATAAAGCAGTATCTTATGTCACGGGCGTCATATTGAATCCCGAACGCAATGAAGGATTCGAGAGTTATAGATTAGATTAGTGGAGTTTAGAGTTCAACTCATGAGCGAAGCGAGGGAGTTAATACAAGAATCCTGAATGCAGCGATTGATTTAAGCTAGCCCAAGGCAAAGACAGCGGTGCGCGTCGGCCTCCACTGCTAGGAGCAGGTCGTGCATCCGAAGCTGTGCCCCCGTCCACCGCCGGGCAATAATGTGATTTGAATTTGGAACCTCAGTTTGATCGCGCGACCTGCACCTAGCAGCGGAGGCCAACAGGCGCCGCTCGCGGGTTGAAATGACGCGCTAAACGTCAAAATATATAATTATAATTTGACGTTTTCTTGCAAGTGGTGTGAAATGGTTAGATTAGAGGATATAATGGAGAGATAGAGTCAGCGCAGGTAGAAGTTTAGTATATCTTTCTTTTCTCTCATGTAACGAAATGAGCAGAAACATAACATTTCTAAATGTAAACTCTTAATTATTTCCAAATATTTGAAAATCGAATCTTGCCTTTAAAAACGCATCGCTAGTATTCTCCTAAGGCTCACTGTGATGCCAGGGATACAGTCAAGCCTGATCTCGTCTATTTCTCTTAGCTAGTAATCACGCCTGGTGAATCATATACATTTTCCTCTCGACAGTCAAGAAACTCTTATCGTGTAAACTCTAGTTCAATTCAAAACGAATTTTAAGTTTGGTAAGTGTATAAGGTGTAATTATGGAGTTAACAGGGCGCCTTTGAAGAAACTAGGAAGTTTTGCAACTCCGCCCGGCGTATAATTTAGATGTTCAGTATGTTCGCTCTTGTTTCTCGTACTGTGGTTCAGGTACGAACTACTTTTACTTATGAGCTAATTTCAAATATTATAAGGTTAGTAAAGGTATATTTTTCTTTTTTGTCTAGTCAAGAGACTAAACCCTGACCAAAAAGGGTTGTTGTAAGTTTGTATCTGTCTGTGGCTCCTCGTAGCTCCTAAACGAATAAACCGATTTTGATAAAGTATTTTTATTGTTATTCCCATTCTAAGAAGTCCAGAAAAATGTCATGCCAATGTTTCTATTTCAAGCCTCAAACTCCAATATAAATAAGGCTAGCATCGTCAACTTTACAGGCAGGTTCAGTTGGGAAGGTAAGAATGTATCTTCACAACACACAGTCCACCAAATGTGGTATTAACACTATTAACACATACCTACGAGCAAGGAACCAGGTGATCTATATTATAAAATGTTCCATTTGAACTTTGACTGTACATACAATAATATTAAAGTTATAAAATTAAATAGCACTTTAATAGAAGATTTCTTCATTATAGAGGGAGCAGACAATCTTCAAGAAGAATAAAGAAAGTTTATAAAAAGTATTTCACTTAATAATATCCATATTTAATAATAATGATTGCCATAAAAAATAATTATTTGTTTTTAAACGTACTGAAAAGTACCTAAGTATGTGAAAACCTGTTCGAAAACACAGGATCCAGAGGGCCTAGCACGAATATTTGGTGCGTATAGTAACATTATAGTAGCGTTAACGTAAGTGATTTTTTAATATAAAAAAATAATAATTTTATGCGACATACACAAATTGTACCATACAAAAATATGAAATTGGTATCCAATATAAATAAATATTATGTGAGAAACGAGTATTACAATTGTAGTAAAATTTTACGTTATGTGACTATTCGTCAAAATTCGTGCTAGGCCCTCAGAAATCGCTTCTTGATTTTATGTTCAACTGTTATCGCTATTTAAATTGTCTGGTACCACAGAATAAGTACAAATAGCGATTCTTCTTCGGCGTACTGCTAAAAATACCTATTAAGTTCTCCTTTTTCTACATCGAACCAGAGGGTCTAGACAAAGTGCAATTCTATCAACGAATACAATAGTCGAAATGCCAAAATATAAGGTTAATCACGTGAGCTTTCATTCGCTACCACTAATAATAATGTCACTTGTCTAGAGCCTAGGAGTCAAAAGTATGGCAAAAATATATATGTATGTTCGAAAATATCATTATTTTTGATAAATTTGACTTTAATTGCGCCTCTTGTACAAAATTAGCCAAACCGACGAACAAACTAAGCAATCCCCTTTTCGTATAATGTTCCTACGAATATAAGTACATCAAAATGTTTAGGTATCAATTGAGACTAAGTTCTCTTTATTAAAATCTTTCGTTTTGATAAATCTGAAAAAATGCCATTCCAATTTCAAGTTAGGTGGTGCTAGCCGTATAGATTCTATACGGCCAGCACCACAACAGGTTCAATAACGTGTCTAAATCCTAGTTCACAACAACATCAAACAGTTAATGACGTAAATACCATAGACACACATAGAACGTTCGAATTACAAAATTCCATCATGGAACCACGCGGGAGTTGCGGTTCGAGTACGATAAGCTTCAAAATCAATTTCGGCGTGTTTACAGAGGAGGCGGCCGTCAAATAGACCGGTTAGGTATTTGTGGAGCACACCAGATACGCTCCGAGCCCGAATATTTAGTGCGAGCCTTTGATTGGTGGACTGATCACTTGGAAATTGTACATGACCCAGTATGTGGTGATTAAAACGCGTTGAGTCGTTGATTAGAATAGAGTATTAATAGCTTTGCTCCTAAAGCGAAAGCTGAAATCGCTTAACACTTACGTTATTCGAAAAATTAGTCAAATTTATTTATTTGCTAGGTTCCGCCAGCTGCTTCGCCCGCGTGAAATTTTAAAATTATTTAATTCAAGGGTTCATACTTTCGGAATAAAAGTTTCCCAAGACGTATTCCAGGACTTGATTTCATCCAAATCCGTTAAGACGTAAAGAGGTTACAGACACACAGGCACACAGTTTAACTTTCCATTATATCATTAATTATACTAATATGAATAAGCTAGCAACATCATTAAGCCTACCTATATCAGTCTACTACAAGGCTACCTACTCACTTCTTCATTAGCGCACAAGAAACTCTACTTCTTGCTTAGCACAACTCATATCATGCGCCAGGCACATCAAATCCCTTTTCTTCCCCAAGAAAGCAGGCCTTGTGCATAAAAAACCTAAAGCAGAATACTTACCACATATGCACAAATGTTTTCCCGGAAGTGAGAGTCGCTAAGGGAAGTATATAAAGAGATGTAATAGCAGCCCGCCACCACTAAAGGCATACATGCAATAAACTCGAGCCGCTTGCCTGGCATCAAGTACTTGAGTCTCTTGGGACGCTCTCATTCTACAAGAAATACGTTCCTATAAGCTAGCACGACACTTAAACCTCTTATTAGATATTTATTTAAGTTCTAAGTCCCTATTGCAGTGCTAAATACTATTTTGATTGATGTATAACGTTGATTTTGCCCGTCCGGCTTGCTGAGTCTAAATGCACAAGACACTACCTTTTCATTCCTAATTACATAAACGAAAAACACAGCTAACAAATAATGTTTAAAATCACCCAAACTACATTCATTTCGAATATATTTTTTCACACAAAACGGTCCGTAATGCAATTGAAGCGTAAAAGCCAGTAAATACTGTTTAAAAATATAATGTTACCTGCAACTCTCACTCGCAGGTAGTTAAATGAATCAGCCGCCTGTTTATTTATTTCAATATCCGAAACTCCAGCTCCAGCCAACCGGAGCGGATTGCAAACTCTCCAGATTCCAGCCGGCTGCCCACCACCACTGTCTCCCTGAACATTCTCCCGATCGCAATACGGCTCGAACATTAGTCAAGCCAATACCAAAAATTCTATACCCTGAATCTTCAGCTAAACTTTCTTTCATTCGGAACCAAAAGTTATTGAACGTGGCAAAACTTTAGTCATTATTACAGTCTACATTCGACAGGTAATCGTTTGAACAGCTTCCGTGATCAGGGTTCAACGACGGATGAGTAGGGACGGCTTGCTTCTCACTCAGACTACTAAGTTTCAAGAATCTATTTGTGAACCTAATAATTTTAGATTCATTACGTCATAAGATTGAATCCGTAATTACAGCTCCGAGCAACAGAACTCGAATTCGTAACTAGTGCAAAGTTTCAAATTAGCTTCCTATTACAAGCAGTACATCGTTAAATATTCATAAGCTCTAACAGTAATGATAGGGAAAGTTGTGGAGTGTTATGAACATTGATTAAGTATGAACAGCGGCCAACAGGCGGCGGCGGCGTGGTGACCACAGACGTGCTTTATCGTCTGATCTTGGACTTCGTGTAACGAATGCAAGAGTTTAGTGAACGAATTGCGCGCTACGATATTGTTTACAAGAATTTCAGTTACGCTTAGGGCCGGACACAGACGGCCGACATTTGGAAACCAGTTTTTCACGGAAAAACGACGCATCAATAAAAACAAACCACCCGTAGCTTCTGTGCACAGTGAATCACTCATTTCTCGGTAATACCTTTACTGTCCGTTTAAATGCTAAACTTTACGGTCTGTGTTTTCTGATAGCTACATTCTTGGGGATTTTACGTCAAGAGTGAACAAGTTACTTCTAGGCAAGCGTGGTCCATCGTCGACCACATCATTGCTTTCCATCAGGTGAGAATGAGGTCAAACGCGTGCCTATCGATAATAACAAAAAAAACGATGACCAATAAAATGGCAAGAGGTAAGCGAATCAATAAAAATCGTCCGTGTATCGTGTGCCTCAACGTCAAATTGTTATAAGATTCATGAAATACGTTCGCCGAAAGTTTTTATTCTGTAAACGTGCAA
Source organism: Mamestra configurata (assembly GCA_002192655.3). Lineage (NCBI taxonomy): Eukaryota > Metazoa > Arthropoda > Insecta > Lepidoptera > Noctuidae > Mamestra > Mamestra configurata. Next base: position 126,668 of record NDFZ01005221.1, on the reverse strand, counting down.
ACGTAAGTATGCTTTTACTTTAGTAACAGCAGGGGAACTACCAAGAACTGTGATGACATTTATGGCAGGGGGACCATTTAGAGAGACAATATTTGTTGCACCATATTCCATACGTTACTGTTTTTCATGCTGGCAAATCAATATAAAACGTGCCAATTTATTATTATTTTTAATTCTAATGTTTAAGAAATACAATATTTATATTTTTCAATAAGTAGCAAAGGGGTACTCACCAAATTATACTTGAAAATCTACCTTTCCGCACTTAAAAACGTATTGGAGTCTTAATCCGGTATGGTTCGGAGCTTCAATCAAAGTATTGATGAGATGATCCGCCCTGAAGCTCTCCAATAAGATTCCAATCATACTTAAGTGCTAAAGGCTTTGCAGAATCATTTGAGAAATTACTAAATAACTTTGACGAAATGTTCTTGGTACAATCTTGAAATCATAAGAATTTCGAAACACCTTTATTCCTTTTTGTCAAGAAAAGATATTATAATGTCGTAAACTAACATAAGGTTTATAAAGAAAGAAAGAAGGGAAACTTAGTCCTTCCGAAACAAAGTTCTTTCCTTATTTCGTAAGCAAAACTTTAAGACTAAACAAAAAGAAGCCGCGAAAACTTTAGAGAAAAGAAAAGCTAATTATATTAGAAAAAGAACGACGATGCACGGAATATGATCAACAAGTTTTTTTATAAAATACTGGCCGTTGTCGACGCCTTTGATTGGATCTGTGGTGATTTGTTTGTCGAAATGGAATTCATTTTGGCGCGGAAAAAAAATCTCCGACGTGACTGACATGAAAATCCGATGGTGGAAATTTTGTTTTCTTTGTGTAAGCCGCGTTTGAAAGGGCGCCTCACTTTGACGGTCCCTTTTCAATGCTGAATGCCGTGATGTCTTTGTTCGATCTTGCTTGAGTCACCAATTATATTATTAGGTGTGTTTTAATTTTGTTGAGCGTTTCTTGTTTGTATTTTGTTACAAAATGAACGAAAAAAGGTTTTGCAAATGCTTTTCACTAAAATAGACGGATCAGTCTATTTTAGTGAAAAGCACACTGCCTTTATAGGTAAGCAAATTTGTAATACAAACCATATGTACTACAAGTTAGTTTGTAATTAGTCCTTTTTGACCTGCGTTTTATACAAGGCTTTTATTCTGATATCATGAAAACATGTGTGTTTAATATGACAAGTTTGCTAAAAACAAACCCACAGAGTGAACAGTATCAGAATATAGAATATCTCAACTTTGAACATCCGCTACAAGCGCATTAACAGTATGACACCTGCACGCACAGCTCTATACCTTGCTACAGCAACTTGTTGCCACGTGCAACGTTCGCGGAACACGTTACGCAGTAAAGACGTCGTCTGACGATATCAAACGTAATAAATGTCGCAGTTTACGACTGGCTGCCGAGGGAGCGCGTCATTCCGAGGGAAAATATTTTACGCGTCCGCGTTACCTTGCCAGACGTACCAGTAATAAAGTTAGCTCAAAACCAGGTGTTAGACGTTTCATTTCGTCCTGCCTGCCAGTGTGCCTGTTTACTTTATAATTCTATTTCCCCTGGGCAAGGAAATGTTATTGTTAGTTTATTTACGCTCAGACGATTTTTTGTGATTAGGTTGACATTCAATTAAATGGTTCTCCCAGAGGATCGTCAATTCGCTAATAGATCAGCGGGATTTGTTTAGTAAATATTATTCATCCACCGAAATTTTGATTAATAATTGATTGTTTCCAGGTTATCATTTAATGTCTGCTTAGCAGTAGCTTCTAGTCTGACACCATCCACGTATGTGATGTAAAATGGAGTTCCATATTATGTCTTTTTTTTTAGGACGGGAAGTCATCAAATGACTTCTTCCGCTCTGGGTGGAGCGGAAGGGCGTATCAGACTCTTACTGACTAAAACCCATCCGTGTTCCTTCTACAGCCCTTTGCGTTGGATCGTCCTGCGACTCCCGACGCCCGGGGCGTCTTCTCCTGTAGCGGCGGTTGGGGCGAAGGTCTTGTCTTTCCCTCGCGTGGCCCGCCTCCTCCTTCGCTAGCATTACTCAAACACAAAACAACAGTCCATACTATGATGCAGTTTCTTCTTTGTCTACTTTGATCATTTTCAACATCAAAAAACAGTACATTGAATGGCATCCACGACCACGATTCTTGCCCGTTTTCACTTACACTGGGCGAATCTTAAACGAATGCCTAAATAAAAGCACATCGTTGTATTGGCGCTTGGCGCTACAGACTCAAAATCCAAAAAAACAATGTTATTTAGGCATCCATTTAGCTGTCGCCTCGTGTTGATCAAAACGGGCGTTATATAAAAGTAAAAAAGTTATCTTTTGAACTGAATCACGGCTCACTACCGTCTACTCAAGTTAACTACTAAAGTTAAATCCAACGGACTTCATAAAAATAAAACGCAAGTGGTTTACACGTTAAGCACCTACCTTTGTAAAATGTGTACATGTAGCCATTACAATTTATGTTCAACCGGTAGCTCCAGAGGTGTTTCATATTATATTATGACAACGTTCATACATACATACATACTTGCCTTAGTTTATTCTGCTTAAAATGGATGTAACAGTAACGTTTAAAACTTAGAACTTTTCAAAGTCAAGCCTTGCATGTCTTTCATGTACTTCTATTTTTTTGTTGATTTTGATGTAATCATCACCATCTACCTTTTTACGAACATAATCGAGGTCTGAATTAAAGTTTTTTTTTACTCATCTTGTTCGTTTGTTAATAATAATAATAATTCTTTATTATCAGGCAACTGACTAAGGCCCAAAGGCAAGGTGATTAGGCAGGCTAATCAAATTAAATCATACTACGGCTGGACAATACACTGAGCTTGAATGTCTTTCAATTTAAAAGCTGCAGAAATAACCGCAAATCGTTATCATTAAAAAAATCAAATCTAACAAAGACCGCCCTTCATATCAAATCCTTCCAAAATCAGGAACACTCATTATCATTTAGGCAACAACATTTTTCTCTAGCGGCGGAAACAATCTGGGTGGAGCAGTAGGTAACATTCGGTCGGCCTCATTAAGTTTAACTATTCGTTAAGGGTTCAGCAGCTTCCGAGGAACAATCCCGCTGGAGCCGACAAAGATGGCGGCAAACTGGACGGAAACTATGACGTTCTTGCTAGATGAAAAACCGAGAAAGTTTTATTAAACGGAGTTTTTTTTGCATAAAAATAAAGCCTTTTCAGGTGCAACCTTGGATAGATAGATTCCTTTAAAAACTTCGCCTGTAATAACTATTGGCATTTTGATTGTAAAGTCCACAACCAACGAACAATTAGTTTTAACAAACTTTATTCCAGCTTCGGTGGCCTTTAACTGAACATGACAAGTTAATAATTGAAGTCCTCGGTTTTGTCTTGCAATTATCTGCGCTACTTACGCTTCAGAGAACATTTCACATAATATTATGCAAATTTGCAGATACTGTAACGCCACTTTTCTGGTTTAGTAATAAACTTTGTCCTCAGAACCATTGATCATTTTTAACATCTGATTAAAATTAGGGCCTTTAATCTACTTGTCCATTAAATAAAAATATAACAGGAAGGAAAAATACGACGTAATTGAAACAAGAAGCACATTAATCACTGGGACCGAGCAGCAGCGAGCCCTTCCAGGTGAATGTATCCGCGTCGCCTCAAGTTTACGGTCAATTAAACGAAAGAACTTATCCCAACTTTGATGTACCGCCGACCTGGAACTAATTAGAATTAGGCGAAAATGGCCCTACCACCACAACCGAGTCCGGGTCACCACTTATTGAGAAACTTATGCTCGAACAGGCTGAGAAAATTTAAAGGAAATCGGGACCAAAGAGGATTATATAAAAAGTTTAATTAATCATTGGCCAAAGTTCTTGAGCTTCGTTTATGCATTGCTGGCGGGTACAATGACTTTGATATATGGACGCCTTTACAGCGCTTGATTAAAAGTCTGTAGCATAGTATAATACACTTTATATTCATAAAAAATTTGAAAAAGATACACAAAGAAGATGCTGTAATGAATGTTGTAAAAGCTTTAACATTAAGCCATGAAAATGTATTACAAATTGTGGAGTCGTCCTATTGTATTTTCATCCTAAGTGCACGATGTAAATTGACGACGTTCACGCCTATTTTTCTAACCCAGGCATTTTTCCTCATTGTATTACAATACAAAAGCGAAAGAAATCTAGAAACAAACTAAAAGGAAAGTATCAAAATATTTATAGTCCAGGAGCGTAGACAATGACGACGAATGCCTTGCAATCTAGAGCATCGAACGTGCGGGGAGAAGCGACCCCGATTCACCCGCAGCCTGCAACATGCTTGTCATCCCTGACATTGTGTTCCACTCCGTCTTCATGTACTCTGGCCGAGCTACATTCCAGGAAGTGTTGGGATTAATCACTCCGCAATACAATATGCAAGTGAACTGGAGTTGTATGAAATCTATGTACATAATGTAGTAGGAAACAAAAGCTTTTAAGTGGTTTTCTGAAAACAAAATGCAACAAGCATTATATTAAAGTAATGTTTTCTAGAAAATTGTATTTCGTTATCTGAAGGTTGGTTGTTAGAACAAGTTTTATTGGTGTAGTGGAAGCCACTTCAATTAATGCTATATGGCAATCATAATATAACGATTGCAAAGCTCTGAGTAAAAGAAATACGTACGTAAATCTAGACACCACTGAAACATTGTGAATTGTATTGTTTACGTAGCCAATTTATTTCACTATGCACATAATTCAAAAAGGAATCTTAAAAAAAGTCTTCTTCTCATTAGTTCCTCAGATATATTATTCTATAGACGCTAACAATGAATTTGGAGCACCAAAAAAAAACTAAGTAAACACTAAGCGAATAACTTCATCAATTTTACCAGCTCCTTCAAACACGACTCTCAATACAATTTCATATTTCTATATAGTTTTCATTATAATTATACCTTGGTAACATCTATTAGGATTCCGGACCCGAAGGATAACCAACGGAACCCTAATACTAAGCCTCCGCTGTCCGTTCGTACGTCCGTCCGACCGTCCGCTTGTCTGTCAGCAGGCTGTATCTCAAGAACCGTAATAGGTATACAGTTAAAATTTTCACAACTATTGCCGCTATAACAAAAAAAATAAAAATTAAAGGGGGCTCCCATACAAGAAACGTGTTTTTTTTCGGTTTATGGTGCGGAACCCTTCGTGTGAGAGTCCGACTCACACTTGGCTGGTCTTAGGTTTAAAAAAACTCTTTATTTCAGATTAAAAACCATTTACAGGCAATTTTGAATTTTCAAGGTCGGTCAGTCAAAGATGAAGCTATTTGCACGTTCCAAAGTGTAGATCTATAAGGAGAAGAACGTGCAAGAAACTCCACGGGTTTTTTTTTTTGGACGGGGTCCTCTCTCAGTTCAGCACACTAAGGCTGGTTACTGCTTAACCGGACTATCCTGTGGTGGCCTCAAATGAATTTAAGGCCCCCAGCCAGGGCTAACAAACTAGCTAAATTATACTAAATGACCGCTCGCTAGGGCATTCCCTGCGGGATACGGACCTCGGCTTAGCGGCGTCATTTCGGGAGGACAGCAAGGGATAGGCTGGGTCATATCATTATTATTTTGGGGATTTAAAACTACTGGCTCAGCGACGCAGGCTGGCTCGGTAATCAAAGGTCGGGGAGGGTTATTACTGGGACGTCGCGACGGGCCTCGGCGGCGAGGCCGGAAAACGGAACGCGGTCTGTTTATGTATTTTCTAAGAGTGCTGGTTTCCCTACGGCTCTCTTGTATCTGGGTGATGGACTCCACGGGCACTTTATTAAATCATTTTATACTTTTACTCAGGTTACTGGGTTGTGGAGATCAAATAGGCAGTAGCTCCATGTGGAATACTGGTACCCAGCTGCATCCGGTTAGACTGGAATCCCTACATAGTTTAGAAAAGGCTCGGTGGCTTGGATTGAATTAAGTGTATCTATTTAGGTTCATAAAAAACGTACTTGTCTGTACTGCTGACTGGTATGGTATCCGATAGTTAAAGAAATGCCATCCCAGGTACGGTGTGAAACGGCAGCGGTTCGTCTTTTTGCATCGTTTAATTTAATGGTCGTCTGTCTGGCGGAAATTTTATGACTACTACGACATAAATCGTAAAAACTAGAAGACTGATACGTTTGTCAACTAAACGGCTTGTTATTAATATTTAAATAGTTTTGACAGATGCGGCCTAATTTAAGGTCCTGCCAAATACTTGGATACATCTTTCACAATCGCATTTTAGAATCATCCTGCCGGTCAGGAGTATGCAAAGTTTTCTACCAACATTAAAATCTAAACTTAAAACAGCTCGTGAAAACAAATGAAACTTTCTTTAATCAAAGCAGTGTAGTGTTCTCTTCACTTTCCATTTTAATTTCAGTTCAGCTTTTATGCCCTTTGTGTTCCAAGTATAGATAAGTTCTACTGGATACGATCTTGGATCAAAGCGAAAGTAAAAGTAATCTATTGACTCCACTATTCGGAGACAAAACAAAATGTTCTTTGTAAGTTTTGAACAAGTTTTCTTATCTCAGTTCAATACTGAACGATATACAAACGAAAAAGTATAATCAAACGTTAGTTTAACGTTGGATTTGGCATTAAACTTGAGATTCGAGTCGCGCTTGACACTATATAAATTATTATAATATTCAGAAATCGTGCTTTTTAGGGTTCCGGAGTCAACAAGGAACCCTCGTAGATTCGCCATGTCCGTCTGTCCGTCTCTCTGTCCATGGTTTGGCTCAGAGGCGATTAGCACTTAGGAATTTGGTATGGGTATACCTATACATATTAATCACGCCGACAAAGTGGTGAAATAAAATCTTGAAAAAAACTTTTTTAAGGGTAAAGTGGAGATGTTTTTTTTTTAGTCTATCCTATGGTATCGTCGGTTAGGTCGTTTAAAAATATTGAGGGTGTGCAAAAACCATTTTTCCATTCAAGGATCTGTTTGCGAAATAAGTGCAATCAACTTATATCGTTGTTTTGAAAAATGCCTCGATCAAGGTCGCGTAGTGTGTCGTCCGAATCGAACTACCCACATAAACGCACACACAAACGTAAACAGCACCGTTCCCGCTCCCGCGATCGAGCCCGTTCCCGTTCTCGTTCTCGTGATTGGTCTCGTTCTCGTTTTCATCGCGTTTCACGTTCGCGAGATCATCGTAAGTCGCGTGAACGATTGAACCGAAGATCTCGTAGTCGGGAAAGCTCCGTAAAACAGGCATTGCAAACGATCGTCTCGCGTTTGAATGCAATCGAGGAAAGTTCCGCAAGCGTACCTCAAACCCCACCGCGACCCGCTGGTCACAGCACGCCTCAAGATGTCAGTCTACCCTCAACGACACAAACATTAGCAGAGATACTAAACATGTTAAATCCTGCAAAGTCGCATGGTTATTACGTGTCCAATTTTGACCCCGCTATCCATGACATTGAGGTGTGGTGTGAAGAGGTGGAGCGCGCTAAAGTATCAAACCATTGGAATGATTACGAATGTCTTTCGCGAGTGTCTAACTGCCTTAAAGGCGATGCAAAAACCTGGCTTAGTAAGTGGAATACCAATGACCGTTGTTGGTCTAATTTTAAATTAGAATTTAAACCGTTGTGCCCCCGCAAACTTGACTACGCTAATATTTTGTTTGAGGTTATGAATTCTACTTCAGATAAATATTCGACTTATGCAGCATATGTCAGGCGTTCGCTGTTACGGTTGCGTATTGTTAAAGGTCTGAGTAATGAGCTAATGGTGCAGATCGTAGTACGTGGTATTACCGACCCACATGTTCGTGCAGCGGCCGCGAATGCCGACTTAACGATTGACAATTTGGTATCGTTTTTAGCAATTTATGTCAAGCCTGCCCGTACCAAGAATGAAATACGCGTGTCTTCCTCTAGCACAATAAAAAGGCCGCATTATATCACATGGTCAGGTTAGGCCGAGTCAGCGCAAAATCTTAGCCTTGGTAAACACCCCGGCCCCGGCCAACGTTAAACAATTCCGGCAATTCTTGGGTTTAGCTGGGTACTTTCGACGTTATATCGATGGTTACGCGATGAAAACAGCAAGTATCTCGCGCTTAACTAAAAAGGATGTAAAATTCGAATGGGGACCCGAGCAGGAGACTGTTCGACAACACCTATTAAAGAGACTAACAAGTGAGCCCATACTTGCTATTTTCGATCCTAGCCTATCCACGGAGCTCCACACTGACGCTAGCAGTGCTGGATATGGGGCCGTACTAATGCAAGTCCATATTGATGGCACTAAACGAGTGGTGGCTTATTTTAGTAAGGTTACACAAGGCGCTGAAAGTAGGTATCACTCCTATGAATTGGAGACGCTGGCTGTTGTCCGGGCATTGCAGCATTTCAGACATTATTTAATTGGATTAGAGTTTAAAATCATAACTGATTGCAACGCCCTGAAATCAACCGAGCGCAAAAAAGACTTGCTTCCTCGAGTGGCACGCTGGTGGATTTACCTACAAGATTTTAATTTCACGATCGAGTATCGAAAAGGCGCACTAATGTCACATGCCGATTATTTAAGTAGGAATCCACTTGTGGCGCATGTAAGTCAGGTTGACAAACCCCGCAACTGGGCTCAGATTGCACAAAGTGCAGATAATGAGACCCAGGAGCTCATTCAAAAGTTAAATGAGGGTAATCTGGATCCGCGGCGTTACGTCTGTCAACATGACGTCTTGTATTATCGTTTCTCGCCTACTGGTGAAGAATCTCGACTATTGTGCTATATCCCCAAAGGCCACAGCAATAGCCTGCTACGGATATATCACGATGAGTATGAACACATCGGGGTAGAGAAAACTATGGATCGTATCCTTAAGCATTTTTGGTTTCCCGGACTTAAAGCTTTTGTGTGTAAATATGTTTCCCACTGTCTTACTTGTATTTCCAAAAAACGTGTACCTCGAGCCCCATTACAACCCATAACATCATGGGAAAAACCAGACATTCCATTCAGCACTAACATGTCGACGCTTTGGGCCCATTGTCAGAATCGAATGGTTACAAGTTTGTGCTGGTTTGTCTTGATCGATTCGTTCACGAAATTTTGTCTGCTTTACCCCATGAGTCGATAAGACGCAGAGGAATTAAAGCGCGTGTTTAATAACGCAATCTCGCTCTTTGGTGTTCCAAAATTAGTAGTTTGTGACCGTAGTCGTATGTTTGAGGCATCTAGTTTTGTGAGTCTAGTTACCGAAATGGGCTGCAATATCCACTATATAACACCCGAGATGCATCACGCAAACGGCCAGGCGGAGCGTTATATACGCACTGTTTTTAACATGATTCGCATCGAGACGAGTAATAAAAACACTCGTTGGTCCGATTTGTTATGGAAACTTCAATTAGTTTTAAATATTACGAAACATAAAACCACGAAATCATCCGCTTAAAACCTGTTAATCGGCACTGAGGCGACTACACCTATAATTCGTGCGTTGGTGCGAGATTTGGCGGTGGAAGACGCTAACCCAAATCGTGAGGCTTGGCGTGAGATATGCAGAATCCGCGCGAGTGAGCTCCTTAAAAGGAATCAGGACGAACAAGATTCTCGTGTTAATCGACACCGTGGATCTCCTAAGGGATTTAAACTAAATGATTTAGTGTTTGTAATCAAGTATTCACAGAGCACTGGAAAGTTGGACTCCGGGATGAGAGGCCCGTACAAGGTCACAAAGATCTTACCAAGTGACCGATATGAGCTCAAATTACTGACCGGTGCTCGAGGCAAGACAACACAGGCTGCGGCGCAATATATGGTGCCGTGGAAAGGAGAATGGTGTCCTGACACCTGTTCAGCCTTTTTTGAATGTGAATAATTGTTTGTTGGTGTTTTTGTTCAGATTGGTTCGTGTATGTGACGTTTTTTGTCGGCTGCCCTAGCGGAGGTGAGATGAAACTGCGCGAGAGCGAAACTGGCAAACTACTGGCTTGATGCGCGCTGCGGTGCGACTATTCAGCCTCGCCCCCATGTGTGTGGACCGGTACTGCGGTGCTGATTGAGAAGACAGATATGCGCTGCGGTGCTTCTGTTTTTTGTGCTGACGATGGATTAGTGCTGCGGTACTCTTCCACTTGTTTTTGGACATGCGCTGCGGTGCCTCTGTCTTGCAGATACGGCTTGTACGTGTATTATTGGACATGCGCTGCGGTGCCTCTGTCTTGCAGATACGGCTTGTACGTGTATTATCGGACATGTGCTGCGGTATCATGATCTCGATATTGTGTAGAAATGCGCTGCGGTGCATTTGTTGCGTAAACACTTTCTAATAATGAGAATGTGTGGCGCCGGATGTTATAGAGTGATGGATGTGACAGCAATATAACTGTGATTGACTGAAAGTGATTTGATATCTTAGCTGGATCGTTTCATTGAAAGAGGGCCTCGAATGTGTGATGAATGATTGTGTAGGCAAAAATAAGGTGTCATAATTTCAGGCGAAGATAATGGAGTTCACACGCAGGCAGGACCCTCTGCTGATCCACCTGCGAGCCAAGACGAGGAGCCAGCTCAAGATGCCGCCACATCAGACGTGCCCGAGGACGGTGCACAGTCAGGAGAAGCCGTATTAGGTTAAGAATGGGTTTCTGTACAGCTGTCATCTGAGACGTCACTCCAAAGCCTATAAAAGCGGTTGTCAACCAAGCCGCACCCCTTTTTCCCGGTCAGCGCTCGCGCAGAGAGGTCGTTCGATTTCGTCTCGGATCACAGCTAAGTCTTTGTTTGGTGGTCATTTTCTTTTTAAGTGCAAATATTGCCTTTGTTTATCGTGTTTTGTTGAAGTTGATTGTTTCCTATTAAATAGCGCGTGATATTTGTGTTAATTATTTAGTTCGTTATTTAAATATAAGTTAGGCCGACTTGACAGTTGTTTTTTTATTTCAATACCACTCCTGGTCACTAAGAATATATTATTAACCCACATTACTTACAAATTAATAAGGCTTGTAGGTACTCCCAAAAATCTAAGTTGTGCCACTATGCGAAAATATCCTGCTTGACGATAAAGAGTGCGGTCCCGTTGTCACAATGCAGATAAATTAGCCAGTAGGTCAACTGTTGTTTACAACTGCTATTTCTAAGATTTTAACTTTCAGCTCAATAGTCCCACTACGAGAGAGCGAAAAGGCCTCAATCCACCATTTCGGCTCAGTACGGGTTGGTGAATGTGACATGTCTTCGGATTTTTTATTCTGATTCATGTTGGTTTCCTCTCGATGTTCGAATTCACGTCCTACGTATAGAGTTTTTTACCATTGGATCAACACTGCTTTATACAGGCCCTAGTAATACCGAACTACCTGCAACGGCTGCAAACACACGCAGATCAAACCACACAAAATAAGAGCTACAATTCCCAAAAACTATTCATCCGTTTAGTCATTCACACCGCAGCTGCAAAAACAAATAGCCCCTACGTAAATCGCGTTATGCCTGTCTACCAGCAAATTGCTATGTCGCTGGCCCTCTGGCCCGAACCCTGACATTCAATGGCCGACAAACGCACAATCAAGTGGTGGACATGGCCCGGATTCGGGATTCCAATCTCGCTGTTGAATGGCATTATGGCGCCGTAACATGATTACGTGACGTGTAGTGAGACGTCATCAGTATTATTTATTGGGTTTTGTTGTAAATCCTAAATAACCTTATTTCGTAAGTTACCGCCGCAGCTGGTGGTAGCAGATTTCTTTAAGGTGATTGCGTAGTGGTAGCTCGCGAAATTAAAATTTTCTTGTTTTTTTTTTCATTTTGCAGGTCAGTGTCAGGTTGTAACTTGATCAAAATATGATCCGCGACAATAACAAGTATGTATTTTGTAATCGTTTTAAAATGGTTCTATTCTACCTCCCTACATTGCATACCTAGTGCGTATATTTTAATCTAACCTTCATAATAAAAAAGTACTGCGAGATTAATTTTCTAGTTCCGTTTTTCTCAAGTCTCTAGGCAGTGTGAATTAGATCCGAGAATTCCAGATAAAGAAATCGTAGTATATATTTTCATGTAACACGATAATGTAAACTAAAACCAGTTCCTGTTTGTCGTATTCAATGTAGAGAAAATAATTATTACCTACATCAGACGAATGACTAAAACTATTATGGCATCATTGAATAAAACGTTATAAATCTTTCGAACACGATGATGAATAGTCTGGCTGACGTAAACGCGTATTAGCATAACTAGGAGCCATTACTTCCACACGCATTACCTATATGTAATAGAAGCTCCGCCGGGCCGCCTTGCCGCAGCCGGGAGCAAAGCGACACAATTTATGCTGATTTTATCACCCGCCCATGTGCGAATGTACTCCCAAGGAGGATATATCTACGCACTCGACGAGTCGTAAAACGTCTACCTCACTTTTACCTATCTTAATCTTTGTAACAGCTATTCGATGAACTTCACTTCCTTCGCTACTAAAAACTTCTGCCAAAAACCTTCCACCTACCTAGAATTTTCTACAAAATGTATTGTCAGAAACCAGACAGGTTTAGTTAAAGCTGAGCAGGTGATTCACCGCGTTTTATGAGTTTTGTAACATACGCCAGTCGCTACATAGAAGCAAACTACACAGTTTATGTGCTCTGTAATAGCTCCACTACTTAAACTTAATTAAGGTTCAGCGAACAAACGAAATCTTTCTGGCGTTTAACACCGAGGAATTGTCTTTTTATTTTAAGCTTATGGCGGAAACAAGATACCTATATCTCGAGTGAGCTTTAAAGAAACTCTTTGATGCGACAAATCCTTTGATATAAATTATCAGATGGAGGGCCATGTCCAGCGGAGCCAACTAAATGAAATCAAAGACTATCTCAGTTTCTTGCACTTAAAGTTTGTTTCAGAAGGTTGTAGTGGCAGCTGTGACATAACCCAAAGCCTTATGAATTATTGAGAGGGGAATCGGCCTCCGGCAGCCATTTGAATTATTTTGAAAGCCTTGCTTGTGCATAATGAAGTGTCGTGGATGTTCCCGCAACTCTTTCACACGGGCCGCGGGAGCCATTGGGAGTGCGCTAATTTATTTGTGAATGTTTGTCGGCCTAGTTCAAACTTGTAACACGGGAACACACGCTGACCTACATACGGTAATAAGCATAATATGTACAACGTAGGGAATTGTTGTAATGAAGTTAGTCTTCAAAATGATGGAAGTTGGATGTTGGAGAATTTAAAGTTGTTGGAAACTCGGCTCTTTTTCAACTCTTAATATCTGAAGCTGACGTGAAAATACAAACAGTTGAATTATATAACTTATACTGTACTGAAAGATGAAAAGTATTTTGTTTAGTTGGATGCTGAAATGGTTTGTAATTTCCTGTTCACTTTATAACTGCTTTTCCGTTTTACATGAGATATGTTGTGCATTTGCCATATTGATGTTAAAAGTTCTTGGTAAAACATACATAGCTTCTTGGAACCTGCGGAAGGGCTACATAAAGTGACATTCACTTTGAGTAAGCTCTCTGGTCCGAGTCGTAATCCACGCACTTTCATCGTCCCTCGCCAAACTTCTACCTCTCGGTGCTACTTCAAGCGCACGGACGCTCTATGCTAAATTCTCCCCATTTCGCATGCCATCTGTCCTCCATATCCGCATACTAAATCTTAAGTGTTCGCTTACACATAAGGATTTTCTCAAGTTTCAACTTTAAATATACTCGTAAATCTCCTTAAGTTTGACCTGAGTACTTTAACTCGTACTACTTTGACCGACTTGAGATGAATTGCGCGCAATACATTTATTCCACTATTTCCGAGGAGGAAGGGATCATTTCCTGAGATTCCTTTGTCTCAATCAAGCCACATCGCTAGGGAAATTAACCTAGCCATAATTGTACTGGGTTTTATCATAATTCACCTCGGAGTAGCACAGATGGAGAAATACGATATGAACGTAAGACGATTACGGGCTATTATCCGGGTTCCTGAGTAAAGAAGTCTTTGGAAGTAAATAATGTTCAATTTTATAGAACATTCAATGCTTATTCGATTGCAATTTTTGCGGGATTATGTTTTTATTGAATAAGTACCTTATTTTGTCATGTAAGTAACACATACCTACCTGTTTAAAGTCAGTAAAACATTCCAGCACTATCACAGTTATTGCATGTCACTGTAAAAATAAAAACGGTGTTTTTTAAATGATGTCAATAAAAATTGTGATAAGTTCAACACATGAAAAAGCTGAATTTCATATTTGTACCGGTTGTATTTTTATTGTAACCAGTGTCAAGTGGCTGACTTTAGAAGAAGCAGAAGCTCATTCAACATAACCAGTCCAGTTTGCGTATTATTATTTGTTTGACAGAAAAAATCAATTGACCGTCATATCATTTGTTATGGATTGACATTGATCGTCTCGACAGTTTAGGAACCCATACTTCTACCAAAGAAAACTGAAATCACAATTCGATTTCGAAGGTAATTAAAAAGAGGCAAATATACCATTCGATCCCAATTAATTGACAAACAGCAAAAAATTAAATTCGCATCTAATGAAATAGCGCCCAATATTCCAATGTTTTTAAAAGGACACGTTGTATAAAAGTTTTCAAACTAAACGAACATAGATTAGACTGACTGGTAACATCAATGAAAACCAGTGTATATTTGTAAAAAAACATCTAATCTATCGTTTGTATCGCTCGGTCGGACTTGACGAACGACGAAATTAAAAACGAACGCTGGAAACGATGCATATCGATTTGTTTCCCCATTCACGGACACAAGCGGTAGCGGGAGCGATTACAAACCGCGTCTAAATATCGCGCCGACACCACCGCCTCGGGGTATTTCTGTTAGCTAGAAATTCAGGAACAACTAACATACAACAACCACGGAATTTAATTGAAATGAATTTTTACCACGGAATATTCGTTACGGGTTTTTTTAACTTCAGCTTGTTTTGCAGTCGGGAACTTTTAATAGCAGTGCTATTTTTCATTATATTGCTGGGTTCCACTTCTGTGTAAAGTAGGTAATTCACATGTTTATGTTCCATATAAAATGATTTACTAATAAATATTTCGTAAAAGCCAACATGCATGGCTTCAAAATTAAAGTTCTTGAATTTACATTTTTGCGTAATTTTCGGCATTCCCTAGCCCTCAAAAGTATTTAACAACGTAATAATTACTTAAGCAGTTCGCAGAAATTCAAAGAATTCATAAATATTTTAGAGAATGTTGAAGTAAATGAAAAGCATTTTTCCTGGAAGAAGGCAATAAAGTTGGTAGATAGTAGATCCGGTAGGTATATTGCTCACGATATTTTTCTTTTGGAGTAATGGCTCGTTTTAGTCAATACGGAACGACTGCAGCGTGCGTCAGAGTTCTAGATAGGTACTGTAGTGGTGCCATACAAAGCAAGAAGGCTGGAAAGAAGATACATTTGATTTTCTGGAAGTTTTTTTAAAGAAGGTTTTCTGTAAGAGTCCTGCCTGGTATAAAATAAGACGCTCCTTTGATATTCTAAATATTGAAAAATCCGGGGTGACTAAGTACTTAAGTCTCATGCCAGTAAGCTCCTCAATCAAAAACTTATTACAAAATTTACTAATTAAATTAAAACCTTGAAGTTAAGTGAACCTATCAGAAATAAAAGCTACATCCGTGCTGCAGCACATGCAAAATAGCTAAAATCAAAACAACCAGCAGTTTCCTTGAACGGATTTCCAGAATGCTGATCTCAGTATATACGGTGACCCACTTATCGACTTAGCCAAGCAAGCAATGAGTTCTGGAGACGATTCTAATACGTCTTGTGTCAGGAGAACTGCTTCGATTGATTTGCAGTTTCAGCTGCTGGAATATATTGAGCAATCTTTGAATTTTCTATTGCTGTTTTGGATATCCGTGATTTTAAAACTTCGCATATTTTAAACTACTTTTGCAAACATTCTTTAAGATCACGAAATGAATAAAAAACAAATGCTAATTTCCCGCCGATTTCTGAATATTTAAAGTGAGCTTTTATAAAACTCTTCTAGAACTGGAAAACTGGGAAACCTGTCTAACTATTGCATTAAAGTATGGTTAAACTCGTTCTTAACTACAAACTCTCAGTTCAGAAATCAACCCCTGTTGAAAACAAATGAAGAAAAAATAATAAATTGTTTTTCCACCACAATCTCAAAAAAAGTGACAAAACCCAATGTAGCTCGTCTTGACATGGCCCCTAAATGCAGGCACCTCGCAATCATTTCACGCAATAAAACAATAAACAAAAGAAGACTCAACATACATAAGTCAGAGATACCATTACCTCAGAGCATATTACCTACATTAAACCATTACTGAATATTCAAGTACAAACACGATCTAACGGTACATGTTATGTTCTTAAGAAAGAGCTTTTAAATTCTGTCCAAAGGTACCTACCTACTTCACTTACACAGGTTCTTTGTAAGGCTTATGAATAAATAAAGCAAGAAATTTCTTGCACCAACCGCTCGGGGGATGCAAGGGGTAGTTATTTCATTTTAAAATAGATCTCGGTAGCGGCGGGTACAAGCCAACACCGCTGTTTTAATTAAGCCTTATTATGAATTGCGCAACGGTATGAGGGAATTCTGCTTGTGTCGTTTATTTTGTTTTAGTTACTTTGTGTATGGTGTATATATTTCATAGTGGTGCCACACGTACATTGATGTTCGTTGAGCAAGTTTCATCGCACATAATTAAAGCCTCGTGAATCTTGTGCTTCAAACATTTTGGTTCGATTTCGAGCAATAAGTCTTTAATTTATTATGGTCTAAACTTTCGATCTTGCTGGAATAAACGTAATCACTTCGAGCATGTACGCAAGTGTGGACTTAGCATGAAGTTTGCAATTAGTAGTTACCGGCGGACTCAAGGGGTTTGATCCTTGCTCCTGTATTTTAAATTCTTTTAGTTTGCTTTATGAGCTACAATTTCAGTTTTTTAGGAGCGGGACGGAGGCCTTATTAGTTAAGCCGCCCCAAGCCTTTCGACAGGTTTAGTCACCACACCACAGATAGGTAGGTAACTATATCACATACCTAGTATCCCACTGCCATGGTTATAATGTTCCCTCTAGATCCTTTGACTCTGCCAAAGTGAATCGTAATTCACTCTGTTCATCTTGTTTTAAGTCACCCATTAAGCTTCGTAACGGCCTAGGTTATTTAGATTATCATCATTTTAACAGCCTATAAATCTCTCAGAACACTCGCCTGTTCAATTTTCATCAGTTAGTAACTTCCCAGACAATATAACCACAAAAACAAGTGTTAAATTCTACACCTATGGTTTTATTATCTCCATCAAGCTTCATTTTGTAACGGTGCTTTTCCAGGAAAAGTTTCAAAGCCAAAATACGAAATATAAACCTCAAACCGGACTTTGGAAAAATAAACAAACTAAACCCGGTAACGGCTACTTGTCTATCAGGGGTAAAACCGATGAAACAACGGGTAAAAAACTGGACGGGACGACTATGTCGAGAGGAAAAGCGGGAAATCCTATTGAATAATTTTTCGATGGTTCTTTTTATCCAGGTTTAATAAAAACAAATAGTGTAGCTAGATACTCGTAGACTACGTGAATTTATCGTATCTTGATACCGGTCTATATTTTTTTCTTCGCCGTCAGTCTGGGTTTTTAATAGAGATTTTGTGGTGAAAACTGAAAAGTTACGGAACTAGGATTTGAAAAATGCCTAACTAAGTTTTTCTTTATTATGGTTTACCAAATGAGCGATAAGCGCCCTCTACAGACAAGCTTTGGAAGCATCGTGATGAAAGGAACATGACATTGAACATTGCGGTATTGTAAGGGTTGGGACAACTTCAGTTCTGCACATATCCGAAAGATGTCGTTTTTGTTTAAAGTGTTAAACTTTTTTTATTTTTTTTTAGCTTGTTAACGCCCACTACTTGATAACATCAAAAAACAACAGGGATTTCCCATATTCACCAGTGCCAGTGTCCTTTTTCAAAGTATTTTATTTAAATAAAAGAGTGACCTTAACCTATTTATAATTCGAATCGAATCATAACACGAGTAGGTACTACTTATCTATCACAATGTGACCCAAAGTTTTTCGATGTTAAGAATGTCAACTCGATAATATCGAGTTTACATTTTTCAGGAAGAATATCGAGTCGATGTCTTTTCTTAACATAAAACACACATAATTTAAATAAGTTAATATCCTATTCTAAATTAACACCTCCACAACTATCTTAACTTAATAAATATACCTTTCGCGCATACAAATCTTAATAGGAGACCAAAACACACAGGTGCGATCAGGTCCAATTTAATTATAATTACCGCGCTTGTGTTCAACTAACGCTTCATTTGATGGCTAATTGCCCATTGTGCAGTTACATCTCTATCCATTTATCCCTTGCCAGTGTTAACATGTTTTCGCTAGCTGCATTTCTAATACGTAAACTACCCATAATTAAGAAGGAATATAGACTAATTACAAACAAAAAATACAATTATTGGAAAAGTATACAGAAAAACTCCACTTGTTAAAATGATTCCATATTCCTAAATAGTACAAAATATTTGGTCTTTTCTGAAATTTGGCCATATTTATAACCCTTTTTGCCGTGATAATTTTAATATAAGTTCCAACGTGGAAACTATGCGTTTCAAATAGCACACAATATTAATGACGTATAGGTACCTAGCACAGCTAACGAATGGACTATGCGTTCTTGGTTCAATTGCTTTCGTTTGAGAAATTTTACCTCCCAAATCAAGCTACTTTTCCGGGTGGTCACAGGGTAAAATTACCCAAACGAAAGCTATTGAACCAATTACGCACAATTCGTAAGATAGCAGTGCTAAGGCAGTATACCCATGTCATCGATATTGACTATTGTTTCAGAATCGTGGTATCCCCGTAGGAAGTTATTTTCGAAAATAACACAAATTTTCTTAGAGTTCATATTTATAAATATGCCAATATTACGGAAAAATAAAACCCAAAGGAAATATCTGATTTCGAAAAATGAATAAGTAGACTTATATTTGAGTTTAAAAATTCCAAGTCGAACCGTAATTATCGTTGTTCAAAGTGGTCAGAAAAAAAACACGGCAATTTCATAGGTAAAGATCCAATATTTGTGTTAGGTACAATTCCTGTATTGCAGGTTATTGAAAATACGAAATTTGATTGCACATGCCTTGTCAGGCAATTCAGAACCTTTAATCTAAAAAATAACAAAAAAAAACCAACACAATATGAAGATGAACCCATCGCAGACTAGTTAAACACCAACCCTTAAAAAACAAACCATTAAAAGTACGAAAGCTCACAAAGAAACGCAATTACAAACACAATAAAGAGACAAAATGGCTGCCACGCTCACCTTTATGATATGCGTGTGACGTAAAGAAGACAGGATGAAATTATTGTAATGCGATCTGTAACGCACAAATCAAAGTGGTGCTGTATGAGATGGAGTCCGAAGGTAATTGAGCTGTCAGCTGAAATTAATGCTATTGCTTTGTGCACTGGTTGAAAGGCAAGTACGGCTCGCGCGCGTCAAGTATTCGTGCTTGGTGAGGTGTGCCCTCGTTATGCGCGCGAAACTTCGCGCCTACGCACTATGGTATTTTGTTTTTTTTTATTCTATTCGCGTTGAAGCGAAGGGCGAAGGTGACTTTTGAGCTTATTATTTAAGTATCATTATAATGACAACACTGCATTTGCACATAAAAGTTGTATTACTTTCTCGTCAGGCTTGCAGTGTCGATTGATATTTGGAAGTTCGATTCATTCCAAAGCTAAATAAACTTCTTAGTTCGTAGATTTCAGTCTAGCTCGATGATTCATTTATAATGATCATCAAACAACATTAACTTTTAAAATGAGTAATGACTATTGATATAGTTTAAATCTAATAACAGATTAAATCGCATTTAACAGGCAAAAGTCCACATACATAGCAATTTCATACCTATTAATAAAATATGTTTATAAATAAATAACACTTATCATAATATGTTAATAACAGTCACTTATCTACTTAACTATTGCAAAACAAGTAACAAGTGGACCTACACATATTATTTATTTCTAATTACTTTGCAAATGAACTGCCTGAAGGGATCCTTTATAACATAGTCGCTATACGCTACTAGACCATATTTTATATTATGTCGTAATAAGTATCAGTTCTTCCTTTATGGAGACCGGTACTAAGCTATCTAAACGTTTGATCGCAAGGGTTTGGTTCACATCAAAAGCAGATTGTAGCGTGGAAGCTACAGGAGTTCCAATAAGTTTAAGGAAACAAGTTTTTAATTTAGCTTTGGAGAGCTACGTGATAAAATTTCGTCCGTGAAAGTTGATATACTCACATCACCTATTTCAGTCAAAAAATAGCACCTATATTTTTCAGTACCGAATTGTCGGTGAGATTTTCGTATTTGCTTTTTGGGTATTTTTATCTGACATAATAATGTAGACATGGGATTTCGCTGTTGTTGAATCTTAAATAGGGATATCGATTCAAAGATCTGAATCACGATATCTTACTTTAAAGAAATATTGTATATTTAGTGCTTATAGGCAACTTTTACTCGTAAAATAGCAAATAAAAAGCTGCATTCAGTGTGCCCAACCTTTAAATCCTGGCGACTATCAGTCACTGCGCAGATTATATCTAATAGGACAAGAGATGTGTGGCCTCACAATCTGAGGGCAGTTAGGCTAAGAGACGAATGGATACTTATGGCTAGCTAGACAATAATGACCATCATTAGGACGGCCACAAATGATATAATGCCATTATTACGCTTTGTACTGCAGTCGGCTTGCAGGTTCAATCAAAAGAAAATGTTCATTTATTAGGTAAGCCTTGCTTAGTAATAATCCTTTGATGCTTATGATGATCAAAATAAAAAAGACTACATAATTTTCAATTTCGCTCATTATCTGATTGTAAGATCTGATATTCAAGATGGAATAAAAAGCATGTATCCTCTCCAGACGTTTTCAAAGGACTTTAGTAAGAGGTGTATTTCTAAGGTATAGCATGCAAGAGCAATCAATAAATTACAAACTGAATAAGGTTACCATTGCATCTATTCTGAGTATTCACTTTCATGCTGACTCGGGGATCTTGTTGTCCCTAACATAAAATACACGAAGCGTATCGTCTTGTCATCTAGTGCAATTTGTAAGATTCAATAGAACATATCTGCAGAGGGCTTTGTATTTTGTATTATTTAATCGTAGCATTATACTGTAAAGTTCTCTTTCTCCGCTGATACAAAGTCAGTCATACAAATAATATCGTTGCATCAGAATTCTGACGTCGTCTCGTCGTAGCTATGCCGCGACTCTGAGAGTCACTGAGGTCAAACAGCAGACATGTTTAATACCAGGAAAACATCATATGACATCATATTTCCCAAAAAGAAAGTAAGACCATTCCAAATGTCGAGAAGGTCAATATATAAATGCCAAAGCGAGGCTGGTCATCTCATAAAGAAAATATGACCACACTAAAGCCCGGGAAGGTAAATTTTTAAAGCTAGGTTAACTTATTTGCCCACGAATCTTACCCAAACATTCAAAACACGCTAAACACTCGCAGCGCAGTAGAATTAAAACAATAACTCTGATTCTTACTTCATTAATCATGTAAGTAGCGTGCAGCCAACGCCATAATAAAAGGCTTGACTATCATATATCATGCTCAGCCTATAAATCTTAAATATCCCCTCGGTTCATTGAGAATAAGTGCCGGATCCCAGAATGACAATACACGGGGTCCCTGATTTATTCCCAGTTCAGAAATCGAGAGATTAAAGTCTACAATAAGATCCTTTGCCCCTACATCAGGCGAGTGTCAGAAATATATTTTATTGCAGTCTGTCTGTACTCATATTTCTTCTTCAAAGCGTTATGATATCGCACTTGACCTTTGTGGTCGATATAAATCTTAGCAAAGGCTATGTGCACACCAGAGAGGAAATAGTTTAGCTTGCAGCGGGCAGAACAGTTTTGTCTAGTTCAAAACAGTTTGTTCATTACATTTTGACTATGAGACTCTTTTGTGGCGACTATGCACGCCAAAGGTCTTTTCATATAGCGATAGTGTGTCTAAAGACACTTTTGGCTCAGGTCCGCACACAGCCTAACTTCTCCGTAAGCTAAATCCTACTGGAGAGCGATGTAGTGGTGGGTTATTCTGTTGTTTCGTTTTGTAGCAAGATATCTTTAGAGAATATCAGATAAGTAGTCATAGTTTATGGTACTTATCGAAGATTTTGTGTGATTAAAAAGGGAAGGGACGTTTTTACGATAGCCTGTGAAATCTTTTCAGCCCAGTATGGCGTATGTTGTTAAGTTTAAATAATGTTAGATTATTCCTCCTTTTACACGCTGTTTATGTTCTTACGCAGTTTATTTTAGCTCTCAGGCACCTTTTCATGTCCCATACAAATCGTATGTAATGTAGATAAAATAATTCCAATAGCTAATGCTGGTTTTATATTTTTTCCAGATCCTTTTTCGATATTCGATAGGCAGCTCGGACCGGTAAAGGAAATCCTCATAAAAACTCGCCCATTCGTTAATTAATTCTAAACTGGTACCATTGCTACCTCAGTTTGTGCAATATGGCTGCAGCGGCCGCCTAGTATGATAATTACAATCTCCACATCAAATACCTATGCCTAATATGTATGTGTTCTGCAAAAAATATGATCCGTATTAGTTACTAGAATAAACGTTCTTGGACTGGCAAGTGTGGTTTGTTTTGTTAACCTAAGCACGCGTACCATCGCACCATTGTGAAAAATAATGAGAATTTAAATGAATGGTTAGAAATGCTGCTAGTTTCATGTTTAAACAAACTTAAATATTTTTACCAATTACATAAAATCCAGAGGATTTAAATAATATAAACACCCTTGCTCATAACAAGGCGGATGGCATTCAAAACGAACAAAAGCGAAGTTCTTTGTTAAAAAACCTTGCACCTACCTAATTGGTTTAGTGTGTTACAAGCAATCCGCGCTACGTGCGTGACACCGACGATGCGGTACGGTGCGCAAAAACATCGCTCGCGAAAGCTGCGCCGGCGCAATTACTGACAGGATCGCCTCCGTTTTTGTGGCCGCGTAATATATAGGTCTTCGAAAACTGTACCACTGGGTCTCACTCCGAGAGCCATCATTAGAATACCGTGTATAACCATTAGCTACATACTGTGATCTAATTATACTCACTCGTTATAGTTATTTCACGGCAAAATGCATCAAATTAACCCATTATTTCTCCCGCTTCGCACACTACAGTATTTTTTTTGTTAAAAAGTAAGGTTCGTCTCACTTGTTCATTTTATCGTGAAACTAAACGGTTTACGTTAAAAAGAACTTTTTTAAACAATATTTTTAATGAGGACAGATTCACACGTTGTTGTTAAGAGGATTCGTAATCTGAAAACTGTTTAAAGGTTTAAAAAAAAAACTATTAAAAGATAAACAGCCAAGATCGTGTCGGATACGTGTTATTACGGCGATTGGCAGCTTTCAATATAAAGAGATAATACTTGGTTATTTGGCCAAACGTGATATTTGTATTTCGTATACGTTTTCATTTTGTTATCTGCACAACTGTACCAACAACTCCGTATGCAATTATTCCAAAGCCTGCCGTCATTCATTCGACTTCTAACAACATCTTTAATTTGTTAAGCTCTAAGAAAAAAACAAAACGAGGCAGCTTAGAACATGCTTGAGTTAATTCTAGTGCTTCCTTTCGCACTAAATAAATAAAAGCATTAAGTCGAGCAGTGTATACATTTTCGCAGTAATCATTCACTTTATAGTACCCAGTCATTATCTGTAATAGAATTAATAGCATTTAAATGCTTGAATTGCACCCATTTTGAAGCATTGAACAAAAAATAGATCAGTCTAATAAAAGAGAATTTCCAATAATTCTCGTGAACACAGGTAGGTACTTCATCAAATAGGTTCAATAATGGCACCTAATAAGCTTTTAGACCTAGTTCGAGATAAGCCTTATTTGGCTGTAAATGTGTCAGAAGAATGGCCCGACACAAATCAAAGCACTGGCTACTTTACAAATGTTTGATTTCACACTATAAAGAAATTGGTACTAAGATTTGAAGTCTGCTTCAAATCTTAGGTACTCTCTTTCTGTCTGTGGTGTTTGACGTTGTCTGTTATTTAATCAGTGTCATTATGATATTGACTATATATATACGATATTGATTTATTCTTGATCTGAATGCTAAGTTCTAGTTTTTAACAGCACTACTTATTATAGCAGCCTTTGGGGGAATCTACTCATCATTTTGTCCCGGTCCATCGCGATTAGAATTTCTTGTAGTATAGCCCTGCCCACTTCAATAACATAATAAACTTTAAAAAACGAAGAAACCTCAATAGAAACACCGACTTCGTTTGTGGTTTTTATTTGGAAATCGGTTGTATTTTTTTGTAAAAAGTTTTTAGTTAGTCAGTTCATATCTATTTAACTGTCTATCTCCGAAGTTCTTCATCAGATCTTTACGAAATTTAAATGGGACCATTTCGAAATGTTTCTCTTTCGGAGTTATGCCCGAGCATACTTACATAAAAGAACATTGTAAGTGCCCATAAAATTTGAGAGTTCCTCTTGATTTTCCTGGGATCCCATCATCGGATCCCGACTTGAGATGATGGATTACCAGACAGAATGCATAGGCTTTCACATATAGGTATGCCTATAATATTTAGAGAGTTTCCTCGATTTCTCCAGGATCACATCATTAGAACCTGACCTAATAACTATGGGACCACATGGAAAGTATACTGTTACAAACAATGCCCATTAAACTTTAAGGTTGCCCTTAATTTTCCTGGGATCCCATCATCAGATCCTGACTTATACCATCCATCATCAGCTCAGCAACATAAGGTGATAATTACCAGGCACTAAGATATATTTGAATTGCGTTAGAAAGTACGTTGTATGGGCCTATAAAATTTGAGAGTGACCCTCGATTTCCCTGGGATGCAATAATTAGATTCTGACTTTGTGACAATGGGACCACCTCAGGAGTGTACGTTTTCGAATAGAAAAATGGATTTTGAAAATCAGTCCACAATTGGCGGAGACATCGGTGATTATTCATACAGTCGAACATAGAACCTCCTCCTTTTTTCGAAGTGGGTGAAAAACCAACACCCTCCAGCACTAAATTATGCATACTTACGTTAGACTAGTAATTAACTCCCATTATCATCCACCATCTATTTCCCAGCGGATTCTAATCAGAATACAGGTTTCTCTCTGCATAGATACACATGCATACGGCGGTTCATTAGCAACTCCATCCATATTTACATTTATCATGTCGTGTCAACAATGAGGATTTATGACGTGCAATTATTGCCGCAGCCGGGCAAAAACAGGGTGATTGACGTCCCCGATCGGTGCCGACCTCGGCCGAGCCCTCCCGACAGCGAAGAACCAACAATGTTTAAGAAATCTGGTGCATTATTAATGAAGTGGACGGAGACATAAGATATGTAAAGTTCCATTAACTTTATGCATAAAACGAAATAGTATCGGACAAAGGACGTGCCGATACCTGTTTTGTTGTGTGGTATGAATGATTCTGGAGCAATTATTTGAGTCATTTACTGGACAAATATGTGCATGCGCAGGAATAATGAATTCCATTACCTACACTATACTTTCTAGAGTACGTACTAACTGCGATGAAAATTCACAATAGAACCATCGTCAATCGATTTTCACTCACTCCATATCTCTGTAATTGGAAACCCTTATGTATAGCATCGTCTATTGTCTTGCTACAACCACATACAAACATAGGATCTCAACGTAACGGTTCTCAGTTGTTTCCCTGGAACAATAAGGCGACCTGGACCTGGGGTCAGCCCACTAGTGCAGTGCTGCCTTACTTGCTTGCTACTCACTCTCATTGTTCTCTAAATAATACGCAGTCGCACATAATGTGCGTCAGAACTGGTCGACGGCACGTAGCTAGGTACTGTAATGTTACGTGCAGGGTTCAAAGATTACGACTATTCTGGATAGAGAAATAATTTGAACGCGGTAGTGTTACGGAACAGTTTCTTGGAATGTGTCGTATTTTGTATTTTAAGTTATTATAGCTTGCATGAACATTAAGTATTAAAACGGATTATCACGTTTTTTAATGTTCTTACTACTACGTATTTCAAGTACCAAAAAAGATTGACGTGTTACGTTTAACCTACTTACAAAATAAATATCATTTACTTTTAAAGTTAACTTTCAGGGCTTTCTCAATGTGAAACAATGTGTTTCAATGATGTACCTACCAGAGCACCAATTCTACAAATTTTCAAGCAACGATCTCATCTGCATTCGCATTTCAATCGCAATCTGTAAAAAAAACATCATTTAACATACACTTTTGATGCGAATGCGAACATTGCTTAAAACTTTGTTGTACTGGCCCTCAGCATAATTATATTTTTCTACATAAATAAAACAAATGAAAACATTGCTCACGTCTAAAATAGAAGAAAAAAAGAAAAGAGTACATATTTGAGAACTATTGAGAGGGCTAATTGCTCCGCCAACAACGGAAAAGAAAACATAATTTGCACAACACAAACGAACGACCTAAAAATAAAACATCTCTGAACGAAACAAGAAGAAAAGCTTTTTCTTTTGTTTCCTAGTTATGTAAACAAACTGTTTTATTAATGAACTTAGAGAAGTAGCAAAGTAAAATTCGGTAGTAGTACTTCAGAGCTGAATTTTCAAAAAAACAATTGCTAAAAAACAATAAAATAGATAAAAATAACAAATTCGATTTATAACTTTTCACAAATGGGTACGAAAAAAACTTCAATTCGATTCAAATAGAATTGAAGTCCAAGAAATAAAAAACAATAAAAATAGGTTTGCAAAACCGCCTAGAGCGAGCCAATCACGGGCAATCAATAAATGATTATTTCGTGCTTGTCCCAATAAAAACAAATGAGCATACCGAGGGTCCGCGGCAGTCTGTTACTCCGTAAGTTTATATCGATAAATTTAATTCTGCCCTTCAAGGATCAATCATGAATGTGGTCTTTGTGGCCGCCGACCTGGGTGGTACGCTAACTAAAATATTTATTCAGCCAGCGCCTCACAATGGCAACGTATTTCAATGACGGACGTCGGCGCCCGCGCAGCCTCCTAGCCTAAAGCGTTGCGCACGCCCTCGCCTCCTCCTTACGAAAATATGCTAAATGTTCGTGTTGAAATAATTGTGCTTTTATTTCTTTAAGTTTTTCTTGTTTTTGCTTTACGTTGATTAATGTGTCAATTTATTGGTTATGCTATTTTATTCAATAAGCCGAAACCCTTTTCAAGTGTCGATAAAGTAAGTTAAGAGCGTGCGAATCTAATTTATGAGTTGTTTCATTCATTCAAAGAGACAATACCTGCTAGTTTAAAAAAACTGTGTAGGTACTTTAAAATACGAAGCAGAGACGCGCGAAATTCTAATAAAAAATGAGGCCTTTTACGATCACATCTATCACAGAATAAAAACCCAGCCACACACTAGTCTGAAAGTTTTTACTAGACTAAAAAGAAACACCAAGAAACATCACATAGAACCTCAATAAATACATACTCGTATAAGCTAGCATAGCTTATAAACTAGCTATCATCAATCATTCCTAATTCTAATTTTAATCGATATTAAATTCAATTTATTTATAATGTATACTAAGATAAGCCATTCCCGCTCAATATTGAGAATATTAATTTTATTATTGGAATTTACCTCCTGGACGGGCGATCTTGCTTGCCTAGTTTTTTCAATATCTTACAGGGTCGGCGTGACGACTGCATATTAATGCAACAACTGAACACTTTCAAGGAAAAAACAGTAAATAAATACAGTTTTTATGAGCCATAGAGGTCAATTTTGCCTGTAGAAATAAACCACAAGAATATGTGACTAGAAACCCGTTCGGCTATGTATTAGGACAAAAAGTTGATCGTTGTTCAGCAAGTTACGCAAGACGAGGACTGTATAAAAACTGGTCACCTTATCGAGGGTTAGATGGTTCAATACTCGGTCTATAAAACGGAAGGCACTGCATCACCATGCAGCAGATGTTACCTGAATAAAGCCTTAACAGGAATCATAATTTACTTTTAAATTAATTCAGTGTATCGCAATGCGAGTAAAGTCGCGTCTGAGTAAATAAGGTGTTCCGAATCGTGAGAAATACGAATATGCCTATGTCGCAGGGATATGTTGAAAATATAGATTGTATCAAATCACTAAAGTAGATATGAATTAGTTAAATTGACACCTCTGTAATTTCCCTTAAGAAAGTAAGTTTTACTAAATACCTACTTTAATTGTTTTCGTGGAAACATGAAATAAAAAGTGAGGACTCCAACAGCTCTATTTCGCTTATTACCACTCCACTATTCACTAAAAATATCCTTTTTGTTTTTAAATGTATCAGGTTAAACAGCTATTTCTTTTGTTAATTACTTTCGAAGAATTTCGGTTAAGGGATTTTGATCATTTCCCTGCGACACCTATATTTACTTGTTGTAGAAATGTGTACTACGCAGCTACCTCGGGTAAAGCTTTTTAACAAAATCAGTGAAGATGGTTTTTGGTATAATTGTTGTGTAAATCAAAACCTAATATTAAAACATGTTTTATCTGTCTTTTTTGTTCAATTCATAGGTCTAACAGACCGTTCTTTGAACTTTTAACAAAGAACAAAGATTTCAAATTTTATATACGGCAATAAAATCATTATCATATATTCTGCTGGTAACTGCTTGCAAATCTCTTTATCTACATCGTTTCGTGACCAATTAACGTTTAATTACCTAAAAGTAAAACAAATGTTAACACAATGCAATCTCAATAAAACAATCCAGTGAAGATATCTCGACATAAATAACTAATTACGCGCTCCACATGGCGATATCTCCAATGGACACGTCTCCTAGTTTTTATGCCAATAGAAGGAATCGATGTCCCATAAACGGGTTCAATAAAGACAAAGTTAGAATCTGAACTTTAATTTCTTTTTCCCGGCCATTTATATGCAAATTGGGAGCAATTTATCAGTGCGAGACATTTGAATAGGCGAGTCTCCATACCACTTGGTGAATAAATGGTAGCTGTCGCGCGCGTCCCCAACGCGTCTCACGCGCGTGCGCGACGATCACTCCGATTGATGCGCGCTGATGCATGTGATTGTAAACTGACAAGATACACAAAAGATTTTCAAGCGGATTCCGATACGAATTGTCCTTATTATCATTCCCGTATAACCTTTTACAGTAAAAGGTTGTCTCTGTCGCCCCGCGGCACACTCTCATAACTTTCAATGAAAAACAAACAAAATCCTTAAGCCATGTGAGCCAGGGAGATAAGTTTAAAAAAGACTGCTCGGCACGTGCCGCTGGGCGACTCCCAACTTTCTATACGAGACTGGTTTGAGTCCCTAATGAGTTCTGACTTTTATATTGAACTGTTCTGAATTCTACACACGAAAAAAGTTTGCGCGAGCTGAAAGTTATCCTGCGTAATTAAACCATTTATTTAAAAAACAAATCGGTTCTCTGACCAAATGAAGATTTATAAGGCAGCTTTTACACCCACAGTTTCTTATCTTTTATCTCTTGTTAATTGCTCGAATATATCGCATATCAAAGTAGCGCTCAGAATCAAAACTTTATGATCCGTAAACGCAATTCACAATTAAAAAAAACAATAAACTTCATTAAACGTTGCTTTTATGGGCGCCGCAAAAATATGAGCGTTGGAAACAATTAAGATTTTAATATAACAGCCGGAGCCGCCGCGACGTTATGAATAGAATAAACTAAATAAGTAATTTCGATGTCAAGTAAATCATGTATGGATGCTGGGTGCTCTCGAGTTTCTTAATTTATTGTGGCAGGGTTTGTGTGGCGGTGGCGGTAGTGAGGCAGGTCGGAGGACTCGCAGGCCGCGGGGCTGGCGCAGGGCACACCACCCGCGGACAATCACGACTCTTTCAATTTGCAATGTGATTCCACATCGAGAAATACCGTCTAAATGCTATGAATGGACGACCGATGGTAGTATTCACTATTATTTTACAACATTATTGCTCTCGTGCGACATAATCACTACAAAGTGAACTTATGACGTCCATTGAGTGTACTTGTGACTGGATGTTCTCTATTTTTGTTGGTTTTACTTTCATATTGCTACTTTACGCGTGGGTGTTAGAATATGATTCTGCAGATTACCCTTTTGTATGCAACTATCGAAAAGAATACTGCTGGTTGTAGAATAAGGGCTAAGCTAATCTCACTTAATCTAGCTCGCGTGTCTTAGATACTTTATTACCTACTTGTTAACATAGTTTCCGATCTGCACACAAGAAGATAATATTAAAAACCGGCCAAGTGCGTGTCGGGAACCGCAAAGTAAATGGTTCCGCAGTTACCTATGTCATAAAAAGACAAAAAATAAGTAGCTAATTTTACAATAAGATTGCAAAGTTGCAAACGTACTTAGTCTTACGTAATTTTCTATGGAATTATTACGAAATTTTTAGTTATCGAACGACTAGTCGACTGTTACTGGTTAACTTGTAAAACCTACTTAGCTATGATAGTTTTCCTTTTAAATTCGTTATTTATGCTTCTACCATGATTTCACGTCTCCAAAAACAACCGATTAGCTGGCAGAAGGGGGCCAGTACAGGTTGGTGGATGTTATGGACCATGGGGACACTTGACTTTACATGGCCCTGCATTTAAAGTGGCAAACATTTCTAGGAATTTTCAGGGGTACCCTAAAAAAAATTACCACTTTGTCGCCGTGATTTATATGTACCTGTTCCCATACTAAATTCCAATTTTCTAGTGCTAAGCGTCTCTGAGCTAAACCGCGGACAGGCAGACGGATAGAGGGACAGACGGACATGGCAAAACTATAAGGGTTCCTTGTTGACTACAGAATCCAAAAAATTACTTCAGCTATCTAAGCAAAGCTAAGGCTTTAGACACAGTGTTATAATAAAAATACGAGCATAATATTTATTATGGACTATAATTGGCTTTCAAATGGAAAAAATCAGTGCTTAACTATAAACCTGATAGTTGGTGGAGCGTTTAACTGTCAACAGCAGGTTATTAGAGACCGTCCAGCGTCCACTAACGAGGATGTGCATTTGACGATAATTTTACGACTACAGTTTCCACTGTCCGTTTAGTAGATAGGTACTTACATAGAAATATATATATCTATGGGTACTTATGTTTGTTCCAACAATCTCAGTTATGAAGAATTAAAGTTCTAGATTCTCTAAAAAAATTATATTACTTTGAATTACGAATTCAAGAAAATTGGCAAATTTCGGAACTACAAACTCAATTGCATTTTTAATAATGTTCAAATGCCATTGCCACCAATACTTCTGGTTCTAAATTTCAAATAAGTTGTTGTAACAACGCTAAATAGTCAATGCTCGAGTTGATGGCAGTGGATTGAAATTATCTTGAATTACAAATTCAAGTAGGTACAAACAATCGTTTGGAATATAGCAAGCAAATAATTCTCATTGTTCACATTTAAGTCTTAATTCAAAAAAGACCGAAAATTACGAACAAAAAATTCAATGCAATTTTTTATATACAATAATACATTAAAATAAGCAAATGCAGCAGTGCAAAATTACTGTTTACGATTCACATTGTCAATGCATTCAATAGTTTATCTTTAATCATAAATATTTAAAATAACTGCAGATTACAGAGAAGAGGAAAAGAGGTTACAATACAGTTGCGGAGTGGAGAAATAAGAATTACTATTGTATGGTACTTACTGTGGTAAAAAAACTCCAAGATAGGGAGCTAGGCCCAGGTTTGTTTAAGACTACCGAAAAACAGTCTCGACGCCACATAGCGACCACGGGTTTCCATGGAAATTGGTCTACAATTTCTATGAAAACTCCTTGTCGTATCCTTATGACATTTTATTTAAGCGAAACTTATGAGAAGATACTGACTTCTGAAACACAGGTTTTTATCAAGCTCAGAAGTATGAGCTTCAAATATCTTTAAGAAGTTAAATTTCAATGAAAAATGTTTGATAATTATATTTAAGTGTCGCTTTTTAAATTCTCTCCAAACTAAAACGTATGGACAGCAAAGTAAGACAAGTCCTCGCGCAAAATATCGCAAAATATCCGAAGGTATTAGCGAGTCAACGGTCCAATATACATGCTTTTTAAAACAGCACGTGGGCGACACAATAACATTGCAAATGTCAGGACTTCAGGAGATATAGTAAAGTTAAACCGGACAACTCGAGAATAAAATGTTGAGCTCCAAAATGAATGAAATATTAACTACAAGTCTGTAAAGTACCTCGATTGCAGTGTGGGAAGAGATTCTTATCTCGATAATACGTGTACGCATAATTTACCCTTTTTAAGCATATGCACTAAAATGCAGCTTTAAAGAATATTATTCGTTACTGTTATGCCGTGTTAAGTCTGTTTTATGATGATTTGCATTACATATCCATACCTTCTACGCTCTTTTACTCAGCCTTCAGCGTGAAATCAATATCCATAATAATTAGTTCTGGGAAATATTGCGATTCATGCGATACATACGATATAAATTCAATGTTTTGAATAGCTGTACTTAACAGGGAATATCTGAATGATTTCGCATACCACATCATGATTAAGCCACAATTTCAAAGTCGAATGATTTTCCAGTCTATACGATGGTATCACAAAATTCGACCACTTTTGTGACTATTAGGTAGCAGTAAAATCTCTCATGCAAGGCAAAGCAGGTGAGATGAGAACATCTCACCTGCCTTGCTTTTTCCCAAACACGTCCCATATAGCGTTCAGCTTATATAACAACATATGTTATAACAACGCTTTCTCTATCGTTCGTTTAGTATGTTTTCATTTAGCAGAACGATTTTTTTCCTAACCGCTGAACAAAGAGCGAGCGGGACCGGGCAAGGCACTTTCAAGATTTTCCTATGCTCTCCGTGAAAAAAAAAAAACACCAATCTACAAACAACGCTCACCACCTACTATGCATATGTTTATGCATGGGTAAGCTACGGAGTTACCCTTTTGGGAAATAGCACAGATGCACCTACACTATTTACTCCACAATAAAATTGTTATAATCCTCGTAAACATCGATCAAACTGACAGCTGCAAACCTCATTTCCAAAATTATAATATTTTAACACAGGAAGTGTTAAAATATTATACATAATACATATATTAGAAACCTGCAAATTTGTTCGTAAATATCAAGAATTTTATACAAAGCGCGAGGACATACATACAATCACGTCACACACTCCGACATAAATCAAGATTAAACATTCCAAATTTTCGACTAAAAATACATTCAACAAGTCCGTATGTGATGTCCATAAAAATATATAACTGAATTAATCAAAAAGAAGATAAATAAACATATATAAAAAAACTAAAACTATCTTTAGTTAAAAAATGCTATTATAATATAAAACAATATTTAAATGATAAAATATAAAGACTCCCTAATATGGTATTATTGGATTTATTTTTAGATATAAGTTTAGCTATTTAAAGCTTCCTCTCTCCTACATGTATTTGTTTTTTGCTGTGGCCGACAGGATCCATAATGATCACAATTTAATTTAAGATTGAGTATTGAGTATAACTTAGGGCACAGATAGAAATAGGAGCTCCGTGCAGCGGGGCTTCGTCGACTTTCATTGGTCACGACCGCTTAAATAAAAGCCGAATTCACATTCGATAAAATTATCATTGGATCAAACAATTTTTCACTACATATTATATAAATACTCTTTTTTTTTCAAACCTTTCTGCCCACCCATATTAAGGGGGTTGAAATAAAATCTTAATCTGCCATAATCAAGGCCCCCGCCGCGTGTGTCTGTCTGTTCGCGTAAATTCAAAAACTACTGAACAGATTTTCATGCAGTTTTCGCCAATGGATGAGGTTATTCATGAGGTAGGTTTAGCTGTATAAGTCGTCCCGAATTTCCGACGGAAACGGGAAAAGTAGGATATGCGCGTACGAAGTGGCGGGCAAAAGCTAGGTAATACAATATGAACTTTATAACTTTTTATCATTAGTTTAAGTGTATATTATATCCACAGATTTTTTATGAAAAATTACATTATATGGAGGTATATCATAAGATATTATAACAATCAGTCAAAGTCAAAAGTCAAAGCATTTATTTCAAATAAACCATTATCAGGTACTTTTGAATTGTCAAAGTATGTCCGTCAAAAACATGAAGCTATTTGCACGTTCGCAAGCGTAGATCTCTATGGAGAAGAACGTGCAAGAAACTCCACGGACACTCTTTTAAATCATTTTATGTTTACAAAAATCCTGGTTACATAAACCTTGTTGCTTCTATATATGAGAACAATGTAAAGAAAGAAAAAAAACAATTTATAGTATGAAATATTAAAATGAGGCAGTGGCAACCAAGGGATGACCAGTCTCCACTGACGGCGCCCGTTCACGAACATGACGCGTGCATCAGCACCATTCAGCTCAACCATTTTGAAGGGAACTGAATGATCCGATACACGCGCCACCATCAGCGAGACATTGGAGTGAGCATGACACACCCTCAAATGCCCCTGCTATTTCATGTCAAACAAGGAAACTATCTATTAACATAATGGTCCATGGTCCTCAGATTTACAGAACTTGAAATAAAAATTGCTTCTACATTATATAAAACTATGAATATCAATCTGAAAAGACAGAAAAAGAAAAGTTTATTCCAAACATAATATAAGATTATGCGGAATAGTATTATTATTAGACATAAAAGAGGGTGAGCATCTCTTCCAAATATAAAACCTAACTAGTGGAACCAAGCGGCTGAGGCTGTGGAGCAGGACCGGCATTTAGCCAAGCATTTTTATCAAGGATATAATCTTCCAGTTTATAATATGCCTGTCTACATAGAGTGCGTTTTATGCAAGTTTTAATTTTTTTTCTCATTCAGTTCGAGAATCTCACGTGGTATTTTATTATAAAACTTAACACAATATCCCATAAAAGAAGTGTGTACTTTAGCCAATCTGATTCGGGGTTGATCTAATTTATTCCTATTTTAGTATTAAAATTATGCCTATCACTAAACTTACTAAAAAGATGAAGATTTTCCTGAACATACATATTGTTTTCGTATATGTATTGACAAGGTACCGTCATGATGTTAATATACTTAAACAGTTCCCTTAGGGAATCACTCCGACTAAGATAGTATATGGCTCTGATGGCTCTTTTCTGCAGAATAAATGTAGACTCGATGTCTGCAGCTCGTCCCCATAATAAGATACCGTAAGACATTATACTTTGAAAGTAACTAAAATAAACCAGCCTCGCGGTATCTATATCAGTAAATTGACGGATTTTTCTGACAGCATAACTGCTGAACTTAGCCGCTCCTGNCGATGTCTGCAGCTCGTCCCCATAATAAGATACCGTAAGACATTATACTATGAAAGTAACTAAAATAAACCAGCCTCGCGGTATCTATATCAGTAAATTGACGGATTTTTCTGACAGCATATGCTGCTGAACTTAGCCGTCCTGCAAGAGATGTTAAATGAGGACCCCATTGTAGCCTTGAGTCAAGCATGATCCCTAGGAAAACCGTGTCTTCGACGAATTCAAGTTTCTCTTTGTTCAATACTATGTCACAAGTATTACTTTTGGCATTCGGTAAAGCAAATCTGATGCACTTAGTTTTTTTCCCATTTAATACTAAATTATTCGCAGTGAACCAATTTTGGACCTGCTGTATTTACGTCGTCAAGACTTGTAGACCGTCTATCTATCTTAAAAATTAAGGACGTATCGTCAGCAAATAACACTATTTCTGGTTGAATTTTTAAAAGATGGAGTAAATCATTAATGTACACTAAAAAGAGGAAAGGGCCCAATATTGTATGTAATGTTTTAGTTTTAGGAGCAAGGTTTCGTGATTTACGCAATCAAATGCCTTGGAGAGGTCACAAAAGATTCCTATGGCATCTTACGCCCCAAGGTCAATAAATGACTATTACAATATTCTTTCCCTTACGTATAATGTGCTCTTTTCCCCTTCCACTCCTCCTTATCTAAAGAAACGCTTCCAATTTCTTTGCGAATCTCACACGAAATTTCTTAGGTCATCAGATAACTTGAGACTAAATGCCAATGCATTCCACTAAATTTTTAGATAAGTCATTTACAGTCCAGCCGCTCGTCTATGGTAAAATTAAAAAGGCATTGAGGAGAGAAATAACAATAATTAACAATCTAAAAGCATTTACGGCAATATGTCTCCTCAAAATCCAATAAAACTTTAATAACATAATTTCCTTAAACGATTTACGCACAATAATTTTATCAAGTAAAATCTGTTCCCATAAAAAAACCTTGTAGATACTTAGATGTAAAATTGTGACAAAAAAACCACTCTAAATAAGAAATTATAATACTTACCCATCCTTAATCTAAAACCACTCAAGTTATTACCGGGCAACGCAAATTGCGATCGTAGGCTGTGATTAGACCGCGCAATTTGTTTTGACATGTACTTAGCAGTAGGTTACTCGACAATTATTAATAGAAGTGTGAATGAGCTATTGATTTAATATGCTTACGATTGGTTACCACTGCTTTATCAGAGTAACGAGTTCACATTTACACATTGGCTCAGTTATAAGTCTATGTCTTTTGATCCGTAATAAAAAATAATATTAGCATTATAAAATGAATGCTGTCGTTTTTTTAACTTATATTAATAAGCTTAGATTTTTCACTTGATACAATACGAGTTATTGAACGCGATTATTTATAAATCTGCTCATGCGCATCGTAAGACTGGAAAACTATATTCAACATACAATCTTACGAGTGTGTTTATAATCACTGAATTTAACTCGGTTTTGACTGTTTTTTTTTTAGGGATGGGAAATCATAAAATAACTTCTTCCGCTCTGGGTGGAGCGGAAGGGCGTGTCAGACTCTTACTGACTAAAACCCATCCGCTTTCCTTCTAAAGCCCTTTGCGTTCCAGGGCCGCGGTGACTCTTTCGAACAAATTGACTTGACACCTTAAAGTTGAACAAAGTTGTTCAAAATATATATATGTACATATATTTATGCAACTAGGCAAACTTTATCTTTGTCGCTAGAGCCCAAGGCGAGGCCATTATGAAGCCGAGTAACTTTTCCGCTCTAGTGCGAAATACACGTTATTGTGTGCCTAAAAGCAGGGAGTGTTAGCCAGTTTTTGAGTAAATGTGTTTGAGAAATGATAAGAACGTTACATTATAATAGGTACATACCGACGCAATTTCAGCCATAATCATAGAAACCTTGTTTTCCCAACCAAAATAATATAGATCAACGATGCCAATAGTCAATTACAAACCGGCGAACCACTTTGGTGTTGGATCAATAACCTCAAAATGATTTACCAATGCGAAGCATTTTTTGTGCGGTCGGTAATACGTTGTGTTCTCAGCATCCATCAAGATCATGTCTAATTACGTTCACGTATTTCAAATTACCTTTTGTTTTTGCACGGTATATTAAAATGTCGTAAAACTGTGTTATGTTAATATGAGCAAGCGAAAATGTTAAATTACCTACACCTAGGCAGGCAATTGTAACTTTATGTTTTAGTGTGGGTAGGCAAAGATTAAGTTTAAGTATTTCATGAGAAAACAAATTATAACGTTTTTTTTATGTTCGATGCTTCAAGTGCTTTCATAATGGAGTTAAAAGCAGTAAAAACACTTTTGAGCGTTCATGCAAAAATCATAATCAACTTCCGAAGAACGTACATTTTAGACACAAGTGTGTCTAAAAATGTACTTTCTTCGTGTTCGTCGTGGGAGGCATTCCAACGATGCATTTTTTGATACGCGTTCGTCACTCCAGAACCTTTTGGGTGCAAAAAATTGCATCCAAGCGACTGTTCCGAGCTTTTTACTTACAGTTCCACAATTTTACAAATCATTCTGGTCACTATATATAAACAGTTTCAAAATTTGTATAACCCTTTGTTGATTTATTTTCATTCATGCAAACGTGAGAAATCATTGAGTTTTTATCACTGTATTTATCATTCAAAGCTCAATTAAAGTAATAAGTAAATAATCTGTATGGTGTCGTACTAAGGGACTCACCAGAGAATGGGCAGCAGCATTCTCTGTACATTGTTATAGCTGCACTGCGATCGCCAACCCGCCTGCCAAGCGTGGCGATTATGGCAAACCCATCCCAAATGATAAGCACAACAAAAAATGGCCCCTAGTGCCCGGCAGCCCGTCTTCCCTTGACTCCGGTAGCGGTCAAGGTCACGGCGAGGCAAGGGGTGCTAAAGGCCTCCCGCAAGGTGGACCAATGACCTGGTGAGGGTTGCGGGTAGCCGATGGATGCGAGACGCACAGGACCGGTTGTTGTGGCGACACTTGGGGGAGGCCTATGTCCAGCAGTGGACTTCTTTCGGCTGATATGATGATGATGATGATGAAGTAATTAATCAATGTTAATGAGTGTTAGTTAGAGTGTGCCTTATAACACGACGAGTAGTAACTGCGGGCAGAAACTGACTTAACTTAGGAAACTGGAGAAGCCGAATTCAAAGTGGCTTTCCAAAATTTTCTTTATTAGCACCGCATTGCAAGTACTGTCAAAATATCCTTAATATTGTCACCAGACAGTTAGTTTGTTTGTTTGAACGCGCTAAACTCTATGCTATTCTGTCTAAACCAGTCGGATTTGGAAAGTTCTTTTTGGATACGATAGTCAAATTCATGAGGAAGGCTATACAGTAACGGGAAAATACGGGATATTCGCGTACGAAGTCGCGGGCAAAAGCTAGTATTTTTATACAAAGGTAACGTCTAACTAAGGCCATGCTAACTTTTCGACCCATCTACTTACATTTATTAGCCAATTACGAAGCCTGCGCCTATTGTGCGAAGACAGTCATTACTCTTACATAACATCATAGGGTGACAAACAAAGCCATCCAATCTCACATACTTTGACAATACACCATACAATTTGTACCTAGCACATGTAGCACAATTGCCTCTCTTCAAACAGTTAAATGTTCACACATAGTTTAGTAAAATGGCGTACGGCGTGAAGCACTAACTGTGCGAGTAACCCACAATGTAACAATGGCGACAGTTATGATCCCACGCATCTGTCCACACGCTCCTAATGTTTACTTTAGCCGTGCATTCTTCCTTCAATGATACACGAGGAAAATAACTTCCTCGCTCCTCCCAGCTATTCATTAAGTCTAATTTCCTACCACATTGAATCCAAAACGTACCATTATTCTCTTTGGAACGTTTACCGCCTTTTCATGTCCGTAAACGCTCGCACAATCGTCTTCTCAAAAGTGATACAGTCAAATACTTATCTTTATCAAGTAAAAAGTCTCATGTATGATCATTTAGTCACACCGTAGCGTATAAGATTGGATATTTGTGGGTGTCGTCATGAGCACACGAAGCGTAATAATCGTTTAGTACGCAATATATTTTTACTATTGTCCTTAAATTCAATGGTAAATGTTATAAAGAAATCTGGGACGTGGTCGTATGTTTGAGATTTGACACCCTTTTAAAATGAATATGAATAAAATATGTATTTGCTTTTCGAAATATACTTTAAATAATCGGAAAACATAAACAGAGAACTGTAGATATAGATATACCCTGGAAGTCTCCAAAAGGAAAAGCGGGAGTGCTCTCAAATGAAGTAAATAACAAGTTAAGTCCTTAGATGGTCGGAACATGGTCCTGTAGCAAGTCGGGGACAGCCGAAACAAAAGCCTATAAGTAACGTCACAGTGCCGGGACCCGTCGCAAATTGGTTTATTGAGATTGCAACTGCGATGCGCGCAAAAAGCTACGTCCCGCTTTGAACCTCACCTTGCATCCTTTTTTCTACTCCGAATTATATGTCCTGTAATCATGTCGTGATCATTAAATAGAAAACCGCTTCGAAAACATTCGTTCCATGGGCATTTTTATGGGTAGCAACATAGTTCGCTTGTTTCTACGACCAATGTAAGCCAATCACCGAGATGAGCAAAAAGTTTCCCTTTGATGTTGATGTACGCCTAACAACTTAATAACAGTACAGATTTCTGATTCGTGT
Organism: Mamestra configurata; assembly: GCA_002192655.3. Taxonomy (NCBI): domain Eukaryota; kingdom Metazoa; phylum Arthropoda; class Insecta; order Lepidoptera; family Noctuidae; genus Mamestra; species Mamestra configurata. Next base: position 86,301 of record NDFZ01005221.1, on the reverse strand, counting down.
TCAATATTTCTGCAGTTTTTGTTAAAACTTCGCACTCCGGTATGTGGTGCAACACTGTAAAGATAATAAAAATATTTTCATGGAAACTGGGTCGTTGGAATTTAATAAAATTTTATCTAGATTGTACCAGGCACTAAAAGTGGCATATAAATTCAGGAAAATTCGTTGAATTTTTTTTTCATTTGGGGTTGTAATTTGTTAGTACTGAGCGGAGTGTTGTTCAAAACGTTTCCAAGTGAATGTGCCCCTACATATCACCGTAACGACCACTCAATACCGCATTGTAGATTCAATTTATATTGACCACAGGGCATTTTCTCTCTTAACGCCGGTAACTCCGACATAATGTTTCGCTGCGTACTATTTACGAAGCTATTTATTTCTGAATTGCGTGCAAATAACTATGCAATGTTTTGGTTCCCTGTGTTTTAACACAACCTTTATTTTTGTTCAGTAAATTGAAAGTCGACACTCTTACTAATGATTATGTAACAAATGGAAAAACACGTTTTTGTTTCTGTTTTTGCAAATTGCAATGGAAATTAAAAAACGAGAATTAGGCTTTTGTTGATTACCTCGTCCCGTAGTTATAAGAATGTCGTCGGTAATCCGTGGGTGTACAATTATACACCATGCTTTGTTCCCCCGGTTTTACAAGTATATGACTTATTATCCATACATCTTCTTCTATACATATAATTGACTGTAACGGATCGCTGTCTGTACATGGAAGATATAAGAGAAAAAATAGTATTGGGACTTTTATCAACGCAAATAGAACCCAAAACAATGATTTTTAGAATTCTTGTCTGTTTATCTGTTTGTCTGTGCGTTTGTGCACGCTAATCTCAGAAACGGCTTAGATGTGATTCACTAATACATTGTGGTAAGCTTCACTTAACATTTGGCGTTGATTTCATGTCAATCGGTTGATAAATAAAAAAGTTATGTCAATTTAAAGAATCACGTCGAACATTTGTTAAACTATCTATATCTATCTATTCTTTCTCTGTTCAGTAGCATTGACTGAAACTTAACTAAACTTCATAATAATCAATATATATAAAATTCTTCCGTTACTGAGTGAGTGACTGAGTGACTGACAGGCAACGCACAGCCGAAACTACTGGTTGTAGAAAGCTGATTGGCATGTAGCTTCCTTGGGAAGTGTAGGAGAGCACTAACAGAGGCAAGTGCTGCCCAATAAATCAATACTTTAGTCATATATAAAGATGTGTAAGTATGTAAGATTGTCAGCTATAAAGAGAAATATTACACAGCGCATTGTACAAATATACAGAAGCGAATTTGAATAAACAGGAATATTAAACGTGCGCAAGAGCTAGGTTTTTTTTGTATGGAAGGCATGTTAGACAAATGTGATTAGTTATGCATGCGCTATTGTAATCTAGAACCGTATGTAATGAGTGTAGCAATTGTATAATTAAGTGGCCGCTATTACGATATTTAGCGCTTTCTAGTATTATAGTGCCTTTAGGTATTCATACATAGTTTATCTATATCTTGTGCACGATTTTCCAAGAAGATTCTACACTAGCAAGCAATAAACTGAATCTCTACATTGCGCGTTGCTCATTTAAAAAAAATCTATGGAATGAATGATGGATTGTATATTTCATTTGAAAGATATTTATTGCTCGATCGAAGAGCCATATCGAATGTCAAAAATCCAAAATGTGCGCTACCGAAATATCATGTGATCAATTCTTTGGCTTTTCAACAATAATTAAGGCTGAAAGAAAGGTCTATGTTACTTTGTCTAAATCACACTGATTTTTCAGGACAAACCAGAAAATAAAAAAACATTTTATTTAAATAACTATTATTGTTATAGTCCACGGGATTGAACCAGTGAACCAAAGGCCAGGAAGACAACAAGTTTACCACTAAGTGAACAAAACAACCAAAACAATACAAACGTATCTATAGGATACATAACAAACAAACATTAACAAAAAGCGTTCATACACTTGATCTGTCCATAAAATCAACTCTAGCTAACACGCAAAATTAAATGTTGCCAATTAACCACCACTCTCCACACATCGTGGGAACCTAAACAAAAACTTAACGTTAAAAAATAACATTTTCTTATACTTTTTCTGCGCCTAAAGCTTCCAATTAAAGTGTCAGAATGATAACCCGCGCGGTGCCGGGGTGTCGGGCTAGTGTTAGAACGTGAGTATGGCCACATTCCCACCACGCGCGTACAATTTGCAACACACGACGCCAATTAAATACATTTTTAACAATGAAACGAAGAGCCACGACTCTGACCTACGCCTCTAAGGCTGGCTGCAGGCAAGTCAAGTTCATCTGGAGTCAAACTAGCGCTCCATAGGACAATAGAAGTTGCGTACCGCAAAAAAACTGTCTCGACAGTCAAAAATTGCTTGTAAACGATAGATGAAAGTGATACAAAACTCATCTAAATGTTGTAAATGACAACTAAGGTTGGTAAGGTTGTTTGGTTTTAATTATTGGGCATTTCCCAGTAGCAACTAGGAATCTAGACTTATATATATTAATGGCATCAAACTAGCTCTCTATGATATTAACAATTAACTACCTTTTTTTCATTGTTTATTAAAACGTAACTGGCGACATGTTCACTTTGAGGCAAGTAGGCGCGATGTTCTTAATGTATGTGAACAAAACTGTTTTGAATAGGTGCGTCTGCGCACAGCCTTATATCGCGAGTGTACATCGAGCTTTAAATAAAGCTTCGATCTAAAAGGATTCCCTCGTAAAACCCGCAATAGACAGGTACCTACTGCTTAGAGAAACTTTGTATAGCGTTTTATTCGCCTATTTCTATTTTATGGTCTAGTTAACATATAATGAAGTTAATACGCTTCGAGAGGGGTGAACTTTCTTAAGAACTATATTGCGTTAAGCGTGCTTTAGAAAGTGATTTTAATTTTACTTCAACCGCAGTTACTTCTTGCTGGGCAGTGCGATTACTTATTAATACGGTAATTAAAGGTTCTTAAAGGTCATGAAACTTTGTTTTAGCGTTGTGAAGCGATGTACAAGTTTTGCCTGCTAATTAATTTTATTTTCGCATTCTTACTATCATTTGATAAGTTATTCTTGCGGCCGAAAACTGAATATAAATGTAGAAAGACTAGTTCAGTGCTTAGCACAAACCCGTAAAATGTTTAGCATAGCAAACCTCTCAGTTTTGCCTGCTAATTAATTTTATTTTCGCATTCTTACTATCATTTGATAAGTTATTCTTGGGGCCGCAGACTGAATATAAACGTAAAAAGACAAGTTCAGTGCTTAGTAGGTACACAAACCCGTAAAATGTTTAGCATAGCGAACCTCTCGGTATTTCCACACGTCGCGCTAAAGACTGGAACACTAATGAGAAACTTTCATTATAAGTCGCATGTTAAAGTTCGTCGAGCATTTGCAAGTGAAGTAAAAGTGGGAACAGCAGAGCTGGTTATTGCCTCTCTAACGCCGATAGTGGGTTCAATAGACGGCGGGCCCGGCTAACGAAGGAGATGCGCGCGCGCCGATAAAGCCCGCATTTCAATAGCGCATGCGTTGTGCTGCGACACTCGCACTCAGCGTCGTGCAGTCTTCATATTTATTGCGATTGTGTAAGATATTGTGCTGTGTTAGAAAATGAAGAGTTTTGTTTATGATTTTGTTGTCCTCATTGTTCTACTTCCTTGCGAATTTAAATTATTGTTCGTCTTGTCGTATTGACGATTTACTTTCCTTTAACACCTTAATACTTGGATATTGCATAATAATATTCAGTTGTAAGAAATCTTATAAAAACCTAAAAAAAATGTACCTGCCGTTATATTTAAGGGGGGAAGAACATACTGGGCATCAATAATTCGTCTGCATCGCTGTCAATGGGAAATTGCCCAAGTGGCTGTCAGCATTGCCATTTTGAATAGCGAACTAAGTTCTGAATAAACCAAGGTTCTATTATTTGTACTTTACATTCAATGACTTAAAAGCCTACAAGTTCTTCTTATATGTCCATTACAAAAGTTCAACCGATGTCAAGATACAGCATCAATCACTTTGCGAAGCTTGAGAAATTACTTGTCTCGATAAGAAAAAAATAAACAACTCAGCGACGTTAAGGATATAGCCTTTATTTACCTTCATCGAACAGGCTACTTACTTTACTAACACATAATTCTTTTTTCGAACTTATATTGGTATATTTTACACCTGGATTAAAACCGCAAAATGTTGAATTAACCTTTTTTTCGAGCACAATAGACCGCTCGTAGCAGGAATATAAGTTGTTATCTACCATTGCACAGGAAATGGTTTTATGCTCCGCTTGATTACGCTCAAAGGGTAACTTCAGAAGTATCCTTCAATCGTACTTATACTCATAAAATATACATTGCACAAGTGCAATAAAAGCAGCTGGAGATAGCGTGCTGCTACGCAGTAATCTAAAAGCAAACGGATGCATTCATATGTATTAGGAAAATAGTAATAACAAATGAAGTTGAATCCCTTGTTATACGTAGATTTTCAAGATTACGACCAAGACTTCACTTGTACCAAGCCTGTTATTAAATAAAACAGCAAATGGCATCTCTATTTGTTCAAGTTGACGACATAATAGTTTTCTTTAAAGTGAAACAGAACGATGGATGACAATAAATGATTTCATAATACTCGTTAATTGCCGGTTTAGCGGCGGGACGGTATAAATACGATCAGCAATTACAATGAGGCACAGGAGCTGTACCACTTGTCAAATTAATACTACAGATGTAATCAGAAGCTATTGAAAAAGCGTTTAAAACTTGATGTGTTTATTAAATTGTCGTAAGTTATTTACGAGCGAGCAAGTAGTCGCGTCGCGAATAATTATTGAGAACACGCTCATTCTTACTGTAACTTTACTTTACGTTTATTCGAGACGATCAGAAAAAAGGTAAGTTACAAATGTGTCGTTTGTTTTATTTTATGTTGAACAAGCAAACTAATGTTGTCTAATAATGTCTCCGTTGTTGTTATGCACTCAATTAAGTGCAGGTGAAGGTAATAAAATAATACACAGGTTTGGTTTTACGACTTCGTGATATTACGGGTTATTCTTACTCTGGATATAAATAGAATAATATTGTAATATTTATTCAAGCTCTGGTTTCTATCGGTACCATTATTCAAATTATGCTGAGAAGTGAAGTTGAGTGAACTTGGAGTCGGCGCGATGCGACATTCGTGTAAACTGCAGTCCCACGAACACATAAGCCAATCCATAATTACAGAGCCTGCCGTGTATAATCGATCTAAGGTAATTAAACAAATGGCTAGAGGGAACGAGTCTTGTCCCTTGACTTGCCATAAAATATCTTGTTCCGCGTGAGATTGCTACAATCTCATCTTTTTATAGCTAAACAAGTCGCGTTTAGAAGTGCGTTCACGTTGCGTATTCGCAAAAGAAAAATCGCAAGTAAAAAACTGGTATAGAAAACTAGATTTTCCACGTCTGGGCGTTTAGAACGATTAGCTGGCAGGGACGCATTGTTGATACGCTATCAGCTGATTGCGGCCTGCGCGCAGTCCGGTATGGTAGCGCGGCCAGAGCGCATGCGCGCGCGCGACCCCGCCACCACGCGACCACGCACGCGCACCGAGTAGGCTCGAGAGCCACACTTCATGAATGAGACTCTATTATCAATTATCGTAATGACATAATTAGTAGGATGCCGGTGACTAGACGGAAGTTCGTGCGTGTAGTGAAGTACCTGCTGGCGGGCGTGACGGTGAGCTGCGTGAGCTGGCTGGCGTGCGTGAGCGAGTGGCCCGGGGGGCGGCCGGAGCTGGGCGCCATGTCCACCATGAGGACCATCGTGGCCTACTCGGAGGGCAAGCAGGCGGAACTGGATCGCCCCACGCCGCTCACCTGCGACAGCTTGCCAGTTTTCCCGAAGCTGTCTCATATTGTTAGTTCTCACTCAGTATTTTTCCATTTATTTTAATTTATGCGATTACGATATAACACTAGTGCACTTTGTTTTTATTAATTCCAAAATGGCTGAATCAAGACATTCAGAACATAAAAACGCAAGTCGTAAAATACTAGATAATTCGTTTTTAGTGCTAAAAATACATCCTTAAGAAGGTGCAAAAAAACCGGAGAGATATATAAATTAACAGATATTTAACATTTTATGTGGCTTATCTGGAGATAAACCACATTTTAATGATGATTTTTATGACCATAATTTCGTAAAATATGTTAAGCAGCGATCTTTATAAGAGGTTATTTTTAAGAATGTTTGCTGAATACCACGAATGAATTACAGCATCCGGTACTAGACTATAACATGCAAATTCAAAAACTGCCAGAAAATAAACAAGAAAATTACAAAAAATACCATAAAACTGCAATAAACCCACAAATAAAGCGATAAATTATCCTAATGTGACATCCAAAATGGCGTATTAGGTGCTTGTCTTGCGGACAGATTTCGATAAAAAATGTATTCTTTTCTGTGTGACAACAAATCCTTAGACATAAGGATTTCCTTGGAAAACACAATAAAACAAAAAAATAAAGTAGAAACATCTCATATAAAGTTAGTATAATTCATATTACGCAAGTGTAAAGTCCATCAAATATGATTCAATTAAAAAAGCCGTTAAAGATTACATGAAGTAAACATCTCATCGGGCCGTCTCTTCATATCGCGTATGCAAATATCTAAGACAATAATGGATGAGAAAACATCTCCAAGAAAATACGATGTATTGTTGCATCCACTTTGTATGCAGTCACACTTCCTGTTCCCGCACACTCACTTCACCAACTATTTTTAGAATATACCGTAAACTGTACAGCACTCAACTTTATTTATATTTAATGAGCAATCTGATATCTTTATACCTTAAAAGGTATTTAAAAACCCTCGCTTAACTTCCATAGAAAACCTCTCCTCCGCTAATAACGTAAAAAGTTGACAAAACCAACAAACATTTCGAAACGTCAACTCGGACGTCAAGTTAATAAACGTAGTGCTCACCCCGCTCATACATTAACTGCACAGCTTTTCTTATTTATTAATACAGTGGAACAAAAGTGAAAGATACAAAAGAGCCCGCGTCCACCTACGGACAGATAGACATAAAAACATATCGTTTCTTATTTCTCACGTCATCTAAACAAAATGATTGCTATAAACAAATTGTCGACGATAAGAATCGAGAGGTATCGCACAAACGCCGATAGCCTCCGCGCAGCGCAAGCGCGAGCGCGACCACGGTGCTTTTATTTCAACTCGTTTTGTGTAGCGATAATCTATTCCGATGCTGGTCACGAATGGAAAATAAATCGGAATCAATATCCTTTACGGGCATTTCTAATAGTATGCCGCCACTGGCACGCTGCCTCCTGCTCCATATACTATAGCCAGATATTATAGCAGATAGCCGCCAGATACGGCGGCATAGTTCCGATACGGTAACCAGACATATTTGCATGCATAAATAGAAATAGAAACCCATTTCCGGCAATTGCCTGAGGTCGGTAACTCTTCACTAGCCTTTTATATAGGCAGGATCTCCATCGTGCTCGTGCATTCATCATTTCATACTGAGAATATTTTACAATACATAAATCTGCATATCGAGAAATATGGTATGAAGGCAAAAATTACGAACGGGAATGAAAATTTACTGGCGAGTAGAAAGCATGTGCAAAACTTACAGTACTATTTAAAAGTTTTTATTCACTATATCTATCTTAGAAGTTACAAACAACAAATAGAAGAGTTCGCAAACTCACGAATGCGAATGTTACAACAATTTAGCAAAACTTTTTACTCTCAATAAATGTAATTTTATTCATGTGCACAATAGGATAAATGCCATTTACAAATAATTCGTTTCATTCTTTTGCCAATCACAGAAAAAGAAACAGAATAATCTATGCGCGGTAAGCACAGGCTGCTAAGTTAACAGATGGCATATTTTGGATTAAATGTGCGGGAAGGTGGCTCACAGTCACCATTCGATTAATGTTTCAGTAATCCACTTGGCGCTATAGTTTGCCGGCATTAACATCGGTCATTAATAAATGCCGCCGCGTCCAGAGCCAAATGATCAGATTAATCTAATCTAATGATAAGCAACGTTATTGCAATTACTAAACGTGTTTCATAAACGTAACCGGGTTGGTATCGTTTACGTGTTTTATTGCTGTTGATGCAACTTTTAAGTTATTTTGTTTAACTTAAATAGAATTTTAGTAATACAAGTCGACAAAACCCGACTACTTATAAGAAAAAACTTGCTCTCCCACCTCTTTCAACCAATTGGTGTCAATAACTTAAGTAAACTTTTCTGTTAATAATCGAGATTTTTTGTAAGGATGTCACATTCTTCCAATCTATGTTAATAGAAAGAATACATTAAATACGTTTGCTTTAAAAAGCTTGGTTTGTTGTTTATCCGGGGTGGTGTTCGATTTTCAATCCCTAAGTGCCATTCCATCAGCGACTGTCGTAATGCCAAAATATAAGTTATTGATCCCGTGACATTTCCACAGAGTTTGTCAATCCCAAATATTTTTGACTATTTGGCAATCGCCTTCGTCACGCTGCCGCTGACAGAATGTCACTAGTCTAGAGCCTCCAGTGATTCTACTACGAAATATACGTTATATGTGCCAGTGTTATTCATGAGTCAACTTGTGAGATTTAGTTACCTACCTGAGTCTTGTTTAAAAAAACCTGAGCAACACTAGAATATCACCACGTCGTATCTCCCACGACCTAGGCCGAAGAGTAATGTCTGCATAAACTTTATATTAGTGCTGCCGCAGACGATCACAAATAAAGATTATCATTACCCTCCTAAGCATTCCTGTCACGAAAATGTCTGTCTAGAACCAAATTGATATTTAATATCCCAAAAAAATTAAACAACTCACGATTTTGGTTCGTTATAAATGTGTGATTTACACATCGCACCTCGGACTTATTTCTTGGTATATTGTGTAGGTGAAGCACTGAATTGATTACATATTATTAGTGTTAAAGGAACAGTAAGATTGTTCAGATGCGATCGATATTTGGTCCGTGTGAAATAAGGCCACGTAGTTCGTTCGGTGTATTATTACATTTTATTGCCATCATTATCTTTTTATGACCTCTCTTTGTTTCATTTGTCGTTGTAACACCAATGAAGTATAATGTTCACACTAATGTACGAGTATGTGGCAAGTCGAAACAATAAAACTAGGAACGTAAAATTAATTATATCCAGTATCCATTCAAGATTCTTATCTATAAGCTCATTCAAGAGCTTAACTGTCATTCGAATTTACTACTCTATACAAATTTAATGATTTCATATCGTTTATGGTTCCCCCAACCCGGAACAAAAGTTATGTTTCGATCTAAAATATTTAACGAAAACACAAAAGAACAACATCTACAGAAAAATTACATTATTAATTTCTAGACGCAGAGCTCCTTATCAAACAGCAGGACGCGATGAGCATACCATACAATTATGATCATAGGGACCCACACCTTCCAGATCCAGTAGCGTGACGAGCTATGTCTATATAATTACGCAAATACCCAGCAATAAGCAAACCTTTTCTAATACCCTACGTAAATTCCCATTTCCTACCATAAACCAATGATTATAACCATGAAACCGTCAGGGCATATAATGGACGGTTTGTATTGCTGCTGTGTTGTGTTGATCTTGTGACAGATCATGACGTGAAGATAAGCTATCCATACAGTGCCCTAAGTGACCGAAGCATCTGTTGCATCCTAACAGCTCCCTCCTGCGTGCTATCACTGCCATTGAGAGAGGGTCGCAGTTCTGAGCGACAGGTATCGAGGGAGGCGCACGCTTCCGCATAACATTTTTAGTTAGATATTTGAATCATCACTATACCAAAGATTTTTTTTGAACTTGTCGGGCGGCGTTCATAATTTGACTCGGTTTGAGAAATCTTTAAATACGCCATACAGTGGCGTATTTACACACAATCACATGTAAAAATAACCCAATTTTCGAGACCAGAACTATAGTCATGTACCTAAGCATGGAATTATCCTATAGATTCTCATGGTACGTGACGGAAACGGTGTATCGTAATGTGAAATACAGTTAGAAATCACAAAGGAACTTTTTATTAATACTTTCTCCGATGGTTAAGGTGAAAACATCGACCTATATTTGAAAAGCAATTTTATTTGTTCAGTTGCAGTTCAGTGGAGCATGCAGAGAGTTAAAAATAGCTTTGAAAGCTAAAGATAGATACGATTTCAATTTGCCTGAGAATAGTTGCTGTATCATTACATTTTTTTTGAACAATCAAGAGTCCGTCAACCATAATAAAGGAGATTTTCTATGTCATAAAAATGCAAAATATAATTGAAATTATTATTTCTATTTAAAAACGCAATTTTTATTGCGTTTAAAAACTATTATTTCGTTTAACTATTTTTTGCTGCAAATCATTAACTCTTTTATAGTTCACCTTGTTCGCTAAAAAGGAGATTTAAAATTACCATAAAATGTTTTTATACCTTTATGTACGTAGCTAGGCGCTTCTAAAGCGGACCTACACCTCGCATCGTTAGTGGAAATAGTACTATTTCTCTTTTTTGAGCGTCGAAAGCTTGGGAGAGTAAAACCAATCGGGTTGGCAATGCATGCCCCTTATAAATCATTGCGGGGCAGTAAAACCAGGCGTCGGGCGCGGCCGGGGGACGCAGCTAGCTTAGACTTATGCAAATTAAACCGACGGATACTCAGCGTAGATTTGAAGCAAACCTTAAATCAGCTTTATGGCTTATTATAATTTAGCGCTTACTTCTGCGCGATAGTTTATTCGCTATAGACTAGGCCGGCGTGCCGTCCGCGGAGTATTTATGCACAATTGTGCCAACCTCTGCCGCTGCACAGTGCACGTGTCTATGAATACTTCGCTCGCGTTTAGTGCCGCTCTAAGCATTTCGTTCAGTGAGGTCTACCTCATACACTGAGCTAAACATTTGCGTATTTGTGTCGTAAATTGTTATGACTGTACTGTATTTCCATTTATCTGTAAGAATATTAGGTATTCAAAACTTAAGTTAAACTAGTCAAAGTTTTAACTGTAATACATATTTAATTGCAGATTGTCTTGTATGTATATATGTAATTCGGGCTGGTTTCCGCAACTCCACGACCAAGCGCGTATTTTGCGTGCAGGTGGGACAAATGTGTCATTCGATCCACCCCAGCTCCCCAAGAAAGGCCAGCAACGCCTTGGTGTTACCAACTATCTCACAGAGGGTACCTGGGTTTCTAAGTACTTAGCCCTGTTATAGTCGCCACCGGGCAGCTTAGTAGCAGGTGTGCTGCTGTCTCGTCCTCCTCAGCAGGCTCTGCAGAGTGGGCTGTCAGTGACTCCTATGACATAGAGGTGTTTATTAAAAGACTCATGGCCAATTGTGACGGCTGTGACTTTATGCAACTGCTGTTTAGTAAGTCATAGGGCTTTTTTCGTGAAACGGCCTTCAATAGAGGGAAATGCCTCTTTGGCCTGCCTACACTCACCATGGTCAACCCATAGCTTGTGATGCTTATCACTGGTGCGTTTCGGTAACCGAAGTGGTACGATAGGTTCAGGTCATATCGTTGTCATACTCGACCCCATCTGGCGTCCCAGTATGCCTTCCAGCGACGCAGTCGGAGTAGTCTTCATGCAGCCCATCGTTGCCATACAGGCTAGCCTTTGCATGCGCTGTAGTTTGTTTACGGCTGTAATTAGGTTTGTGCGGGTCCACCACACCAAAATTCCGGAAATTTCCTTAATGTGTAAATGGATTACCTACTAATGTACCTAATGTAAAAGGCTCGTGTAAGTTAATATTAAAATACATAAATGCAAATATTTATGACTATGTACTCCAGGTAAATAGTTCGAAGTCTAGATATATGATGTTGACTTAACTTTATGGGCACCAAACATCACCCTGAGGTATTCTTGTAAATCTCTAGGTGATGTTTATATTTGTAATTTGTTTAAATATGTTTACTTTGCATACTTTGATAAGGTCTTTTAAGCATTTTTTTGGTGTCGAACGACACTCTCATAACTTAGTCAATATCAAAGAGTCGTTTAAAAGGTGATCATGGGCCGAATTATTGCGCTGTATGGCCATAGTATTATTTTCCTGCAATGCCAGAAGCTGATGCATGCCCTGTTTAGTTTGTAGTCTAGATGATTACTCCAGTTTAACTTACTGTCTAGGATGACCCCCAGGTACTTAACCTCGTTAGACAACTGGAGTTCCGTGTTTAAAAGCTTAGGTAGGCGGTAGTGGCCTAGTGCTCGCTTTACTCAATACTCAATACTCAATTCTTTATTGCATTCCACAATGTAGACTTAGGTGGTAAACATTTCTTTGGTAACAATCGTGGACCCTGTCGGGCATAGCAAAAGTAAGTATGTGGAGAGGACTTATCATTTAAGTATATAATAATCTAATTATGCTAAAAAAAAAAGCTTTTGTGTGAACTTGACTAATTCAGTTTATGTGGGGGTTTACTGACAGATCATATTCTCCGCACCATCTCTCCACGATGCGTAGTGCTTGCTGCGTGACGTTGCAAATCATTCCAGTCACCTTCCCAGGCAAAAGGATTACAAGGTCGTCTGCATAGCCTATTGTACAGTAACGATGTGCGTTGAGTTTGGTGATAAGGTCATTTATCACCAGATTCCACAGAAGAGGATAGAGCACTCCTCCTTGTGGGCAGCCTCTGGCTATTAAGGCCAACTGCTGCAGATTGTCTTTTTAGTAGTCTGGATATGGACAGCTGGCTGTCTTCAAGTAATGAACCGTATCTGTCAGTTTTCGACAAACACATCAAAGATTATTAGATTGCATTTTATTATGATACAATTCTGGTATTCAGCTGAATTGGGAAAAGGCTAGGCAGATTATGATTTTATTATGATACAAATTAAATACCTACGTTTTGTTTTATGTTAGCAAATCAATCTTTCATGGATGAGTTTATAGTAAAAAGCGTAATAATAAACCGAGTCTTAAATATTGAAGATTCAGTTTATTATTACGCTTTTAATTTTCATTGTTTGTTCATGTCTTCTTTTATTTGTGGACAGTGCAAACATGATCTAAATCAATAGAAATAATGCAATTTCTATAAGAGTAACGCTGCCTCAGCTTTCCGTACAGGATCGGTCGACTAGCAGTATTAAAGATCTTCCAAAGCCCTGTTATTAACAGCCATAGGAAGCATAAACCATTTAATCGGAATAAACCATTATAATTGATTAAAATATGGATATGAAAACTTTTAGTTTGATAATCTTATAATAATATCAATGTTATAAAAACTGGTACTATTAACTTTTATGTGTGGGTTTCAAACGCTCTTATAAAATAAAGTGTATTCAATGAGGCTGCGCTTGCGCACGCGGGTCCATTTTATTGCCTTGTTCACACCGACTTCGTTACAATCCACAAATAATAGTAGGCGATGTGAGAATTTAATTCAGTACCGATTTATTTTACTTTACTTTGCGAAGATCTAGCGATAAGCGTGGTGCTTACGGTTTAACTTGCGCATAAACAGAGCAATAAAATAAAATGTGACGATCATCTTATCAAAACAACTATTTGACTGATAGAATCTACTCCTTCTTGGGTGGTTCATGACCTTGACCATAAGTGTCTTTTTTCATCTTTGGAATCTTTCATCATTGTTTCAGCTTTGTAGAGGCTCATATTGACCAAAGTACACCTACACAGTTTTACCAATAACAGAGTGAATTGTATTTTTATGTTTTTTTTGGACGGTGATTTCTCTGTAACCATACCATAAATTAGATCAAGTCAAACAAAAGCCTTATGAGAGATAAATAAATAATCATCCTTAAAGAAATCGCTACACTCTGCACTTTTGAGCTCACCTGTATTAGACATCAACGCGCTAAGGCAACCAATCATTTTGTTTTTATTTTAGCTGACCAATCAGACGCCTACTAAAAAATTAATCCAACCAATCAGAAGTGTCCTAACAAACTAATTACGATTAGCAACGCTGCTTCGAGGAACACCGTACAGAATCCTTAATATCCCGTCACACACCTACTAATAAGACACATTGATCTTTATCGAACATAGCTAATTATCTCATTTAAAACATGCCCAGATAGTACGGTGGAAAATATGTAATAACATTGTACAAAAAAATTAATTGGATAACCGTTCGTACAAGTGTAAAATATTATCTAACAGTGTTTGGTTTAAATATCGAACTTTGTTCTGCTGTCATAAATATGCCATAGATTTCTTTCTATTTCAAGTAATTACATAGTTTTATTTTTGAAATTCTCATATGCAAAAAAATGTCACGTAAGAAAGAGTCTTAATTCAAAAAATCGATCATTCTTCACGTGACCAGAGAGCCGGTCTTTTTGGTGCCAAATATCTGCCTGCTTTTAGGCACTTGTCGTACGAAAACAAATGTTTTGATGCCCAATGAGTTGTTTCTTCCTGTTGCTACCAGTTTATACATAATAATTAATCATTATTAGCTGGTGCATCACTATATTATTTATTAGACTGATAAATAAATCCTTTTAAAAATCTATGAATAAAAGCCTTGTAAAGATAATCAAATTTTAATCATGACGCTAATCAGTTAAACGTCCTACACTTATATAATTATAAAACCAGTAAAACTGCTCGGTCGTAAGTGTCGTACCCCGAGGTCTTCCCTAACAGTATCGGTTTATAGAACCGCCATTTATATTAGACCTATTAATGCAAATGCTAAAACTAGGTTATTAGGAATGCTCGAATGAAAACACGTATACTTATTGTACAGAGCACAGCTGCACTATGATGTGCCAGCGCCATCATTAATCTGTTTTGCGGAATTATATATTCGAAAGAGTCACCACGGACCTGGAACTCAAAGGACTTTAGAAGGAAGACGGAAGGGTTTTATTTAGTAAGAGTCTGACACGCCCTTCCGCTCCATACAGAGTGGAATAAGTCATTTGATGATTTCCCATCCATAAAAAAAGATAAGAAAAAAAAAATTGTGAAAAAGCAATAGTAAGTACCTACTATTCGTCTTTTATAGCTCCAGCTCTCTCTCACAATGTAATTTCGCCTTTAAACATTAGCGCCTAAGGAACTGAGTGCCTTATGGACAAAGATCCCAGAACCCCTCAGACCTTACTTATTTTTAACCGACTTCAAAAAAGAAGGAGGTTCTCAATTCCCTTTCAGTGTTAGTATATGTTTAGCATACGCATACGCAGACGGCCAATTTACAAGTATCAGGTGATAAAGCTACATAAATCACTCTTCATCATTCACTTACTTTTATTATCGAGCCCTCACTGCTGAAGATCGCGGCGACTACGACGCTTTTCAGAGCTAAACACTCTTTACAGTGTAGACCGCTTGACACATGCTGCCTCCAATAGCCTTCTGACCATCTTGCCTGTGAATGCACCGGCAAGATGATCAGAAGGCTATTGGTATAAGTTGGAAGAAACACGCGCTCAAAGCCATTGCTCTGAGCGCGTGTTTCTTCCAACTAGCCTAGTAAAATGAGACTTTTCAAAGAATACTTCTTTGACACACTTTGGTTTGTCTAAAAGTACTAAAAAGCCACCTCTTTTTTGTAGATGGAAAATCATCAAATAACTTCGCCCACTTTAGCGGGAGGCTAACTCTCCAAGCGGGAAGTTTGGCAGACTCTTATTACTAAAACCCACCCGTGCTCCTTCAAATGCTCTTTGCGTTCCAGGGCCGAGGTAACTCTTTCGAATAATTCCGCTACAAGCCATTTCTACTACCGGTATCGTTTCCGTGCTCCGTACAAAGTATCATTTCACAGTACAACGAACTGCATATAGGCCACATGTACGGACCTACCTACCATATTCACATGTACTAACATCATAAATATTAACAATGTGCGCGTGAGTCGCGAGTGGGTCACAGTGTCACATGAACTGCTGGTTTCTGAATACTTAATGTGTAATTAAAATTATTTTGACGTCATCCCATCTAGAGGTCTAAACACGCATAGAAAATGAACAACTTCTCCTTGTATGATGCTATTGATCTAAGCTAGGAGTCTTAAAAATTGCACTCGGAGCAATAGGTATACTTTATTTATTTGGAAGAACAAACAGGCGATACAAATGTTCAACTAACAACCAACGACCTCCACAAATTGACAAAGAGTCCGAATCAGGGTTGATATAAGTGTGAAAATAATATTTTCATTGTAGTTTTTTGTTTGTCAAATTTAAACTGGAGATTGTGACAATACCACATTATTGCATTCAATGGTTCTTCTCGCATAAAAATCATACATTTACAAATTTCTAGTATAAATTTATGGCAGGGGTACCTAGGCAGTAGTGTCAGTATAAATTCGTTATGCTGAGCATAAAATATGTTAAATTGTTTCAGGACCGCAGATACCGTCGTGAACGGCGTAGTGCGCAGGAGTGGCAGCATGTTGCCGGTACGCGCGTGTCCCTGTACGCCGCGTATTACGACGAACGGGCTCCACAACGCTACGTGCGCATTCTCGCTACCTTCCACGGTACGTAGACGGAATTGGTTATTTTATTAAAGTAGACTATAAAAAAGCTTAAAAACTGAAGACATTTATTGCAGACGCGGGTGTTATGATATGATTTGGAATAAGCCATGCTCAGCTGTAGTCAAAAATAGCCAGAATCAATTAATTTAATCGGTGCACATCGTAAGTAGGAATGAACATTTAGAGCGACTATCAAGACAAGTAACGCCATCTATCGAGCTTGACCGGTAACTAATCTTTCGTTGAAATCATTTTCCCAATACAAGTAACCTATTTATTTACACCACAAGATTAAAATTTAGTTGAAATAAATATTTACGATCTATCTACAAAGTTACTGAATGTATATGAGGATACTACGGGTTCACATAGGTAAATAACTAAACCACCCCTATACTTAACCACTAACTCAGCAAGTTACATAATAACCGCGACCACTTAAATAATAAGTTGCAAAGTGCACATTATTACGTATATGGTGCATCTAATTTGAGCCAGTCTTCCTGCAACATTGTACGACCGCGGCAAAACATTAGCGCCTTCATAATTGACAGGACATCGTCACATGCAAAGGGTTAGTGACACTTAATTAAAAATTACGTACGTTATATGAATTATTCAAGTTCCACCCGTCGCCATTTTTTCGCAATTAGTCTCTATAATCTTAGTAAACAAAACTGGTTTAGCAGAACTTGTAATGAAGCCCACATGCTATGCTTAGCAGTTTATGATATTAGATACGTAAATGAAAAAATGCAAATAAACGCAAAAGAAATCTAAAAGAGCACGCAAACCACTTAAGATATCAAATGAGTTCTAACCCTATTTGTAAAGTTTGTACTTTTCCATCAGATTTTGCATTCCTTCTCGTTTACAAGATGTTATCTGGTTTCGCCCCACGCAAGTGCGTCGTGAACTTCATGCTCTTCAAAGTTTTAATTTTATACAGAAAGTTAATCAGCAATTAAGTTATATTTGTTTGTGCTCGCACGCGCGTCGCCGCGAGCGCTCCCGTCGCCGCGTCGTTCAGCCCGCCTGCCATCCCGCCCGCGCAGACGCGTGTAATTATATTTTTCCTACTCATACGTTCCTCCCTAACGATTCAAGACGATTATATAAATTTACCCTAAACACATATTGAAATATGCAAACAACTTTAGTTTCTTGGGAATCAATTTAAAAATAAATTATCTACATAAAATTTTATGACATAAACATGTATGCGCGAATGTATTGGACAATGCAGAATTTATTTAACACGCCCCATAATTTCACACCCTGGGCGTTTTTTACTTCTTGAGTTCTTATTCTGTTTTACAAACAGCATTTTACAAGCTTAAGCTGTCCTCTATAATCCACATTTATGTGAAAACTATCAAAATCCACCCAGTAATTTTCAAGATCAGCAACAGACAGCTCACTAAAGATTTTACTGCCTCGCCCACTTTTACAGAAAAAATAAATAAAAGCCAGGTAAACAAAATAATCTCGGTCAATAAAGACATCAGGGAAATCTCAAGTACTGATAAACCAACGCCATAATTACCGGAGTCGGTGATAGCCGATCGCCAGTCCTTATTTTCTCTGCATACAAAACAAAAAGCTGCAACGTTCGCAACTTAATCAAGGGAGGAGATTTTTTTGTTTTAAGATTTGTGCTACCAATAAGTCACGTAGGATGTCTCATTAAAATGGTGCTAGTAATAGTTTGTAGAAGTATTTTTGTAACACATTAAAGGATTAAAAGTAACAAAAGCTGGATGGAAAGTGCTGGGCCGACGACAGTGCGCGCCCGATAAGCTCACACTCATTTGTCACTGGAGCGAGCGTACGCGTCGTGTAAATTCCTTCCCGGCCGAGATAAACCCACCCAACTCCCTATGTTGTGGTGAGGAATGAGAGACGGATTAAACACTGGCCCTTCCCGCTGCCTTTCGCTTTTACGTTTTGTATTTGGTTTGGAAAGATTGTTTGTCGATTTTATAGCTACCTTTTGCGGTTAAAAAAATCGTGCCTATTGAATTCAGTGGTTGGCTTTCAACTCTCTTGTTATTTAACCGTTTTATTTTAAAATTCTTTGCGATTTTAAACCTCTAGTGCAACTAACGTTTATTAATTTTCTGAAGGCCGTAGAATGTCAGATGATGATGTGTTTTAGCAACATGTACCACATTTGGGTAGTCTGTCCCATTAGAGTATTTTCCTAAACCATAAGCTCATCAGCATTATAGAATCCCCTAAAGTTTAAGACTACCCTGAAGCCGAACAACTGTAAATTCCAGCCACCTATAAAAACCACATTAGTTTCCACAACAAAAAGGGAATTGCCTGCGTCGCCCTGTCCACCAGGAAGGCGGACCATCCTGATCAGGCAAGCCTGTAATTGAAGCACCGTTTTAATGACAGTTCCTCGCAAAGCACCGCAAGTGTACCCGAGGAAATCATTTCTACAAATTACTATTATACAACTCCAAGTAATGGAGTTTCTCTATATAAATTATGAGTGTCGGGAAGATGGTTGAAACGGTGCCGGCGCACTTTCCGTTCACTTACATCTCACTTATAAAACTGTAGGAATCATTTTATTTTCTCATAGTAATCATTATATTTATATCCGCTTGCACTATCCTTAGAATCAATTTTAGACCACATGTTTTCTAGTTCCTGATATTTGACTCATATTTTATATTTATTTCACAGGACGTAATTATTCAGCGGAAGATACACTGTTCTGTCAAACACGTTCGAGAAATGGAGATTTAATTGAAGATACAGTCGAAGTTGTCGCAGCAAAGCCTTTGGAAATATGGTGGCATAAGTGGGACATTACGTTATCAGAAGTTGATACCCCGTTGCTACTGTCGTGCCCTCTAACAGAACCTCTGTATGGCCCCTCAGTAGTATCAGTTGTAACAGAACCCTGTGATGACCCCACGAATGCTTTCCGTTTGGAACCCGATAAAGAAAAGAATAAAAGAACAAGAATGTTTACAATTTGTGTTAAAGACATGAACTTTGATAAAGATATATCACAAAGCTTAGTTGAATGGATTGAAATCAATAAAATACTAGGTGTAGATTTGATAGACATATATGTAGATGAAGTCACAGAACAGACAAAGAGAGTTCTACTGCACTATCAAGATAAGGGTCTTGTCAGACTATTCCATGTTCCTATTAAGCATAAGTCGGAAAGGTCTCTTTGGCAAAGAAGAAGAGATCATATTATAACTTATAATGACTGTTTATATAGAAATATAAAAGAATCTGAGTTTATTGTTCCACTAGATATTGACGAAGTAGTTTTGCCGAAAATTGCAGACACGTGGCCAGAATTACTCACTCGTCTAAATAAATACGGTTGGAAGTCTTCAGAACGTTCCTCTATTATGATACAAAATGTATTTTTCTTCGACTTCATGCAAGATATCTATAAAAACAGCATGGGTGGTAAAGGAGTCAAGAGCAAAATTTATGTCAAAAGAGACGATGTACGGATTAATAAATCAATTGATTTAGAAGTAGATGAAATAGAATTAATAGTAGATTCAAATAATAATTTAAGCAATGAAGTCATAGATGATAATGAAGAAGATGCAGTGCTATATGAAAAATACAAATCTAGGTGTGGCAGTGAATTGCCTACTCCTAAATTAGCAAAACACATAGTTAGTTCAGCGGTGATCAGTCCTATAGGATACTACAGCAAGAGCTGGATGTTGACTAAAAAGGTTTTAACAGCATTCAACCATTACCCTTTGAAGAGCCTCGGGGCGTCAGGCTCCGTTGGCTGGTCAGCGCCCTTTAGCGAAGTGCAACTCAATCATTATAAGGTGAGAACTGAAATTGAGTACTATTTTATTACTCTCGCCATTGTCTGTGCCTAACTGGTAATTACTAATTACTTTGCTAATTGCTCCACACATGTGGAAAACTAATTACCCTAGATATAAATCTCTTTAATATTAATCTATGGGCTCTAAACTAATACTTTGTTATATGCCTTCTTCCGCATTGATAGGTATCAGACTTTCCCATACAACCTACGGGAGTGAAGGGCAAGCAGCAAATGATTACTATTTCAAATCCGTATTGCCGAATAAGTGTATGTTGAGTAGGTATTCCAAACTATATTAGAGCAACAGCTGCACACTACTTTGTCTTCACCAATAAATTCTTCCATGTCCACAAGTAACAGTACCGCTAATACCAATGGATATTTACTCACGTTTTCAAATATTTCTCTAATAAATAAGGGCATGTTGTGAAGTTATAATCACGTTTGCAGGAGTCGTGCAACACGACGGTGGTGGTCGAGTGCGCGCGGTATGGCCGGCGCGCGCGCATAGACCGCGCCGCGCTGCGCCTGCGACGGCGACTCACGCGCAGCCTCGCCTCAACCATCTGCACTGGAATAAATGCTATCTGAGAAATTGTCGTTTCATTTTAGTATTAAATCTTTACTCATTTGGTAGCTACTTCTGTTATATCTTCCTCTTCAGACGCCCCGAGTTATATGAGACATCGGTTAGAGCCAAGGCAGACGCTTTCATTAATATCAATAGTTCAACACTACTGTTCTCAAAACCGGATGCCTAAGGAACCAAAAAATAGAAGATTTGTGTTCATTTCACCACGAGAGCCCACTGTGGGTTGGTTCCTAACCCACAGTGGGTTACACAGAGAGGATGTCTGTGTCACAGCAGTGAGAACGTATGCGTGCTGATTATGCTTCTTAAAAGTGGTGAATTCATATTATTGAGCTTTACAGATGGTACTTTTACTACAGCATCAGCAAATCAATCTAGATATTTCTTTTTCAAAGTCCAATTAAATGTTGAACTTATACTTTGCTACAAGATGACGAGAGCTACTTAATTTGTAGGTATAATGCATACCCACAAATTAAGTAGCTCTTCAAGTTTCCTGGACCTAGTTTAGTGACAATTTCTATCAGTTAAAGCTCCACATTTTCTGAAATATGTACCAACATTAAAAATCAATTCTATATCCTTAAAATTACATTTTTAAGCAAACACATAAGATCGGTACACCTACAACAACACGTACATAGATGTGTACATAAATAAGCACAGGCACTAAGCTCTGCACGATCAAATGCATGTATTATGCAAAACGCTGGACATTCCGAATATGGTACGATAACAGATATTTAAAATATAGAACTGCACGCCTACTGGCACGTGGTCTAAACTTCTAGAGTACAGTAGCATAAGTCCATGCAAACAGTATTTCTTCGTACATATTTACGGAGAGGACTATGAAGGCATCCAGACGTAAAACACGATTGATGGTATTGTCCAACGGATTGACCATAAATGGACCAGCTAGTTTTGATTTAGATACGAATATGGCATGTTGAATGTGGCTGTCAAATATTCAGCATTAGAAAACATCCTCTGTCCTGCGACAAGTTTTTGTTTGAATTCCGGTACCTAGATGAAACTTTATTTCACATATAACTCCTATATCCTTCCCTCCACTCGACTCAACCTCCCTCAATAAAATTGAAAGATATAGCTTGTTATTAAATCAAAGTTTTTTTTTTCGAAGAATGAGTCTTCTGAAATGGCGAAAATTTCTTTTAAAGGGACCTCGAATATACATAAGAATTAGTCTTCTACAGAATTTGGTGATTTGAACATTTATCACGTTTAAACAGATGACTATACCACCGATAATAGACCAGAGTGCTTACCTACCAAATGGACCAATCTACGATATTACTCAGCACAGTCAACTCACCTCGAGCCATTTTGCAAAGACAACTGGGAGACGGGGTCACTGGACAGATTATTGGACCGCATACAATATTTTTTTTTTTTATATTTATTAGGACATAACAATTGGATACAACGATTTAGCAATAAAACTTAGTCTCCTTTTACGACAAACGGATGCAGCAGATTACTGGATGTGGACCTGAAGGCATGTAACTTTAATTTGTTAGCAGTAAATGAAAACATACATAGGTTTGTATGACTAGCTGTGCCCCCGGCTGCGAACGCCACGACTCGTTAAGCCTGGCACCCAAGGAGCATGATCTAAGATTGAACGGGCGCTTATGAAACACAGATCATAGGGACCTTATTGATATTTTTTTAAACTTTTTGCACATTAATGAAAAATCCAAACTCTATAACTAATTTAAATCACACTAATGTTGCGTAAATGCTTATGATCGACCATACTGCGTTGCTGTGTTCAGTCAGGCAAAAAAATACCGCCTGGGAGTAGTCATGTGTGACGAAATAAATCGGTAATGTGGTCGTAATGACGTGTCCTCACACTGCCGCATTATCTAGATGGTACGTGACGATGACGCCACGGTCTATCGCACACTAGGACTATATGGTAAATGCCCATATGAAGGAGCAGTTCTCTGAAACATCGCCAAACCTATAAGTTAACAGCTAAAGCTTCACTCGCATCTTTATAAAAGTCAGCCTGAGGCAACATAAGGTCTTCACCGAAATGCAAATCTTAATTAAGATTTTTAGAGAATTTTATAAACCTTTCCCAACCTTGCACGATTCAGTTTAAAGAATCAAGACTCGTTCTTGTTTTATTCCATTTCATGTTCACACATAAAATTCTGAATTCAAGAGAGAGCCAAAGATGAATAAAAGTTCTTTGTGCTTTTATTTTTCCATATCTAATCGTAAACACTACGTCGTTGTGCCGGCACTGTACACCGCACTGGGGGCGCGTCGCGTAATGTCCTCGTATCTGTCCCTAGGATTACACTTTACGCACCTTGGTCGCTTCACGAACAAATACTCTTACACCGGCTACATGTTATTATCATGTTCGCCTCCAGAATGTAAAATAACGTTAAAAATCACAATAATCAACATAAAAAGCGTTTCAGTCGAAGTGCGATTTAAATGTCACTAAAGCTCCAGGAATTTATTGAAGTTTGACGATCACTTTATCTTTACGTACGGTGTAAAAAACTAATTTATTTTACTGAATTAAGGCGTCAAAAGTATTTAGTGATACATTAACATTTTATAAGTGTGTTCAATAAACTGAACTATGCATTACACAACAGTATAAAATTCCGATCCCTCCCTTTGAGACAGTACAAAAGAAACATCAGAATTACTAAGTACACATTATTCAACTACTCAGTGATTCGTAACGACCGTTCATGCAACTGGATACGAAATATATTCATGCAAAGGTCAGAAATAAAATCGAGCGGAACAATAAGATGGACTGGCTGTCTACAGTATTTTAGCGAGTAGAACCGTCACCTCATCCCTCGTCTAGGGTTTCGAGCTCAGCTGAACTGATTTATTTACAAGCGACAGATAATATCATCTAGTTTATTGGACATTGTGCGTATGTTCCGATGGAGCGATAAGCTGATACCGTGTTCGGCACGGTAATCAATTACTACCGCCTACCTACGCCGAACGCGCTCCCATTCAATAGCGAAACGTTTTTATTGCCGCTCCCGACGCCGCGAAAATTAAACACTCGTTACTTTTGCAGATGCACGATAAAACCACGATTGAATTTAAAATATTATATTCAATTTACTTTGTTTATTTAGGACTGAACTGAGAGTTAATTCATATCCTTTCGTATTGCAGACTTTAATGCGTCTTGACTCTTGACGCCGCCGCTAGCGAGTTCCATGTGGACCGCACAAAATAAGTATACAAGAGGGTAAATAACAGTCGAGGGGCTAGCTTAGGTGTCGCTCGCTTGGATGTTATCAATCATAGAGGTACAACTGGTGTAATCAGCATCACAGCCATCATCAAACTACATCCGAACGGTATTTATGGAATTGAAACGTGTTTCATTCGACACCCGTCAATCATGCGACTCAAATGGTTGGTTAGACGCTGAGATCTTACATAAATTAGATGTCAGATATGAATGCAGTCGATAGACTATCATTGGGAATTACGAAAATAGCATTCAAGTACTTTAACTGAGGCAATCATTTGATGGACTATTCATTTTCTTTTTATCGATCGAGCAAGTTAATGATGAATAAGAATGTGAACCTGTCGATGGTCAGAAACACATATAAATAAATGATAAGATCGATATGTGAAACAATACTAGCAATATATCGATAATGAAAGAGCCGGTAGTGATGTGGCTCATTGTCCAGCAGTCGATAGGATCAGTCCACTTACTGCGCGCGATGGCAGATAGTGCGGTGTCAGTGGTGGCTTTTACAATTACGATGCTTTGCATTTTAGTGATGTCATTTCGGTGCATTAGCACGAGCAAGGCCTCTTGTGCCGTGGTGTGCTGACGCATGCGCCCACTTAAGGCCAGGATGCAAGTAGCAGTGATTCACAATTAACTTACAGATGCAATCAACCCTTTCACGTACCTAATGGCAATAAGCACCGTTTCGCGACGCATCCGCGGATTTACTTGGACTTAATAATAACACTTTGACGAACATAAACAGGAGATTTAAAGGAAAAAACAGATCTTGCTTTCATAAAACATTAAAGAAACATTAATGGTGACTATCAAGTCAACTATCAATAGCCTCTTTCTGCCTTATTTGATGATAACAAGCAAGACACAGTCATCTTTACAGCTATTAAATCTAGAATCGTATTAGATAATTGATGTTCGTACGTCCCCGCGTTATTAACAAGCTAATCATTCATATAGTTTCATCTGGGCATCGTTAAAATAGTTATAGCTACGGGAAAGCCTTGGGTTAGTGCATTAATGGCGTGTCAGTCGTCCTTGATGGATGCTTAGTAATCCCTGTATCGACGTGCTGCAAGATAGGTGGCCCATCTA
Organism: Mamestra configurata; assembly: GCA_002192655.3. Taxonomy (NCBI): domain Eukaryota; kingdom Metazoa; phylum Arthropoda; class Insecta; order Lepidoptera; family Noctuidae; genus Mamestra; species Mamestra configurata. The sequence continues at coordinate 60,852 of NDFZ01005221.1, read as the reverse complement.
TTGCCATGAGCAATTTTTTTATTAGATTTGTACAGATTCATACTTGTATATGTACCTGCTAATATTATTTGTGTTGAAAACCATATTGTAACTATAGATGTAAATAGGTATCTGGGTTTTAACAAAAAATTAAATGATGTAAAAGATACGAATATTGTAAACGGTAAAAAAATCACATCACATAAAAGACACTAATAACCAAAGGTTGAGTATCAAGAAGGAATGCTCTTAAAGTAGGTTGAGTATCTCAAACGCTTCAAAAGAACTCTATCGTTCATTTGGAGATCTTCGTGGTCTCTTCAAGCTAGCCATAGAAGGTGCAGCTCGTAAAATGTCATCACAAAACGACGCATTAAAAATTTGAATAGTACGCTTTCTATATTATATTATATGTACGTCACATGCATATATCCTGTATTATGTATGCAAGTAACAGTACAAAAGTGAGTAGGACCTATCATATCTTTCACATCCAATCTATGATTGATAGACGACGCACATATATGAGTCACGCTTTCGCGCTGAATACCAAGTGTCTCCCGCTACAAGTACTAAATTATCTTTCTTACCTACATTGACAGATCCCTATTAATATTTCTTAGGACGATATTTTGAGAAGGAATCTTTCAAGCTAATCTGTGTCTTCGCGTGATACGATAAAGTTGAGTCTAAAGTGGTGGTAGCTCAGCCTGACAAACTTTGATTTTGCACTTTACGTCTTTCAAGTAGCAGAGTAGTAAATTATAAGTAAATGACTTATGAGTCAAGACCTGTAAGACTGGATGCAATCTCAGCTCCTATATAGAATTCTATATATACTCCTCCGAAAATAAAACACTGATAAAATAAATATTTCATATAGAACTGGGCTGAAATCGAAGCTACTTATATATCACAGCTGAAGAACTAATGGATTTCTGACTGCAATGTCACAAAGGGACAATCAATCTAATGGCTTGTGCATAAAGATGGCTATGTGTAGATATGGGATTTACGAGTACGAGTATGTCTTCTAAAGTAAGAAGTTTTAACTGCATAATGCTCCACTTTGGATACGTTCCGAGGCAATAAAATGTTAGCCCTATCGTTGAAGTCAATTTGAAAATAGCTTTGTTTCTGGCTTTATAAGAACAGGCACATTTATTTGCATAATTCATCATTTAATTTGGCTGCAGAACGGAGTACAGAACACGTTATGTAGTTAATTAGGACAAAAACGCTAATGAGCGAGGTGGCACGTCCCGCGACCTGCGCAAGCGCAGGCAACGAGACGTGCGCCCGCGTCGCGCGCGCATCTCCCGGCACTCGTCTCCTCAGATATTACTCAGAAGTTCACCCTCACAGCTCCGTAATTCCACATAATAACATAATTACACTGTTGTCGGCAGTTCCTTGAACATTTAACAAGTTTTGTGTAAAATGCAAATTAAATTCGTCATAATTACCGAGGGCGCTTTAAAACAAGTGCAATATTCGTATTTTTGCAGCTTTATATTTTTATCGCAATTTGCATAAACAACAAACAATAATAAGAATTGCCAACCTTAGTGCAATACAAAAAGAGTTGCTTGAAATCCATCAAAAGTTAACAAGAAATAAGAAAAATGAAATCAGCCGGACCATCAACCTACAGACATTTCCAATTTGTCATACTATAAAAGATCATAAAACCTTCTAAAAGAAACAGGAATAAAGGTCACGTTCTCTTATTATAATAACTACGAATTTGCGTCGAGTTATATTAGCCCTCGCATTTAGAGTCGGCATTAAACTTAATTTTATTATAGCAGACGACCGCCGTAAATGTCGTTGTTAGACAACGCTTTTAACTACAAGCCACAAAAAAACCAACCCAGTTTACAATAGTGCACTAACAATCGCTGTAATGACGCAGAAGGTATGTGAGCACGTAAGTGGCAGACACCCGGGAGAGATGCCCTCCCTGCCAAGGCTAGGCCTACGACATTAAAATTACAAAACATCGAGTTTACAACTTGACATGAGTGTATTGGTCATCATAAAACCAGGGTAGTTGCTTTCACAAGTCATATAGGATCATATAATTCAACTACATAGCACCTCTTAAAGCTTGTTAAACAATTACCAGTCTGTAGCATCTTAGAGACATTGCCCATGCCCATTTGTGTATACTAAGTACAATATTTGGTTTACTCTTTGCAGTACAGTGTACAACCTAAGAGGTCATTTACAGCGGCTGAATAAACACATCAAAGTTCCAATGACACGGCGCTAATGGTCAAGTCATGGTTGATTGCGTTCCAAAGGCTGAGAATTGCTATCTTGCTTTAGACTGCCAATGTTTACAACGTCATCTTCGGACCTCCCTTTCAAAGTAAAAGGAAAAGTTTTACGTATCGCAGATTGTTTCAACGTTTGAGAAAGACTGTAATAAAAAGTAAGAGCCTTTTGTAATTTTACTGAATGAAACTTTCTTTACTTCTGATTAATCCAAGGTTCAATACTATTTCGCAATAAAAAGTCACTTTTGTCAACACAATAAAGTTCTATTACATTCAGATTAGACATTAATGAATATGATTTTGCGTTGCAGTGGCTGTCTATCCAGACTGGACCGGGTACATGCAGTCAATGCACTATTGAAATTTATCGTATCCTGCGAATCTACCGCCTCCGAGGCTAGGAAGGGTCGTCGACCTAGGAACGGCGTTAGGATACCTAGGTCGGTAGGTACAGTTTAGGTGCGCGGGCTGGATAGCACGACGAACCCGGATGCCTTGCATTTATTATACTACACCATTTACCATTGAGCGGAACGAGCCACATCAGTAAACATATGCTGCTCGTAAACATAGTCAGAGGCTTGATAGTACTGTTTGCTCTGAGATAATAGTCTTATCATAATTAAGTGAGTAAACTTAGATAAATTTTAATGACGGTACACAAAGTAAACTAATTTATTTTGATATTTTTCTTGTGTTCAGTCAACATGATGTTAACTACAGTAACACTAACAATACTTATATTTTGTTACACTGGATAATATGGTATTACTGTGGAAACACGTAGCCTAGTACTGACAGGTAACTGACAGCTGAGCAACATTACAATTGATTTCCTCTCAGGCGTACAACCGGCAATATGAGCGAAAATATACGATACACGTACGAATGCACTCATTAGGACGACACGACTAACTCAACCAAGTCCCTTTGAGTTCCTTCCTCTGTTGCAAATTTCTGGCTTCATACGAAGCGAAAACTGTAGAGGTCTAGGTCTTATATAGTAGTACTCGTATCTAAATATAATGTGCACTTTGTACGGAAGCAAACTGTTCAAGAAAACGTTGCTTTGAACCAATTTTGAACCTGACTTGCGAGAAATTCGTGATTGAGTAATTTGGCAGGAGTTACCTGAATACCGCTACTACATTTCTAGAAAGTCTCCTTTTGAAACACTGTAGTAGCTAACTAATACGTACAAATAGCGTAGTATAAATTTCTACAACTTACATTTCTTTTCCTTATTACTCCAACTGGTCACAAAATGGCTTATATTATACCACAACCCCTAAGCCATTGTTCTCAAAAATCTACAGTAAATACATTAATTCCACCTTAAACCCCGAAACAGTTTTGGTAGAGTCAACAAAAAAATTGCAGGATGCATAAATAAAACACATGAGCGAGTTTAGTGGAGTATGCCCATAAAATCAGGTTAGCTCACTGCAAACATTTTGAAACTATCAAATTTACTTCCGGTTTCTAAAAGCAATCGAGTCTCTATTCAATGAATCTGAATTTGATTTAAGTATGTACACAAAGAAACGCCGGCGTGACGTTCCTGACAGATTGGCCAGAGATGGCAAAACCACAACAATAGGAAAGCAATGAGGGAGACCTTTGCTCAGCAGTGGGACTGCATAGGTTAGATAAAGAAAAATGTACACGCAAAACAATTAAAAGATAAAAGAACAAATACAAGTAGAACAGCACAAAGGTGCTGTTTTTTTCAAAAGAAAGCATATAGCGACAGGAAGTTGAAAAGTGTATAAATAGATAAGAGAACTTAAAATAGACCATGATAAATGATAAATAACTAATTCATACATAATAAAATCAAACTTATTCTGATTAGTTAACCAAACCTACAGCACTAATTAGCTTGGAAATGCATCATTACTCAAACACTCTCCGTATCAGTATATCAGTATTTTATCTCTTCCTCATTATGATCTCACATATCCCAGTCTTCCTACACGGGCCAATGCACTATTCAATAGGAAGTAAATTAAAGTTCTTGAATGTCAATATGCCATAACAATATATCACGGAGCATGAGGCATTAATGTAATGATGGTAATTCCGCGTTAGACCATAAAATGGCTAGCTACGTCTAAAGAAATTCAATGTAACGATTTTTACATGTAAGCCCGTGTCCATAAGGAGCTGTGATAAGCGAATGTAATGTTTGATATAAGTATTTTTTATATAACAACGAAAAATATAATAACGATTGATATTTTTTTTTATAATAATCCATGTTCTTATCTTGTATCTTATGATATACCTCCATAAGATATAATTTCATTTCATATAAGCTTCAGTTAATAACATACACTTAAACTAATGATTGAAAGTTATAATTTTCATATTGTATAAGATTTATTTGATCTAATGATCGTTTTATATAATTTTTATCGAATGGGAAATCGGCTTAAATTACGTTCGTGACCAAGAAAAGTCGATAGATGCCGCTACGCGGGGCTCCTATTTCTGTCTGCAGGGTTTAAAGGAACCTAACATCAATGGAATAACGGAAGCTATGTTAGCTCGCTTTGCTCGCTCACTCTAGCTCCCGTCACCCCATTTGAACCTAACCGATCCGTGTCCGGGTGCCCTAAGTTGCCTACCGGCCCTGTTAGCTCTTTGTTCAGCGGTTAGATCAAATGTTAGTTTAACAAAATAATACTTAGATCAAAACAACGTTATACAAAATGAAAATATACTAAACGAACGTTAGAGAAAGTGTTGTTATAACATATGTTGTTATACAAAGTAAACGTTATGTTGTTTGAGCGTTATTAGCTTTTGAAAATAGATCATAATCTATCATCATATCCAAAGTTTGGAGTGTTCGAGTACGTGATTATTTAAGTAAACCTTTAACTAATATATATTTTCTTGGTTAATCAACATAACAGCGGTTGCTTCAATCTAAAATGGGTCATATCAGACAGAACTTCTGAAGGTAAGATTGAGTAGTACCTACCTATAGATTATGTTATTGAAATATATAACAAAATATAGCTGTAGTAGTGTTAAATATCGACTGTTGTGTTGTGATGCCCTAACTTTCTTCTTTCACTTACAAATCTACTCAAATATATTTACTGTGAGCTAACCAAGACAGTGTTTATCTTCTAAAGTGTGTTTCGATCAACATAATACATATTATGTGTAGCATCCAGTAAAAATCTAACTTTTACGTTATTTCTGCTTTAATTGTTATTCCAAGATAAATGAAACAATATTTCAGAAACCACGCCATTGCAAATTGCTCATTTTAAAACAAAGACATTGTAAGATTTTATTCTGCCACCATTATACTTTGTAAATAATCTGTTTCTATAATATTATCTGTATAATGGACGGAGCCCACCTTAATGCATCAATGGTTAATGTTCTTTTACAGAACATTTCCATAAACGCCGCATTTAGGGACAAGCCCTCGTTTCATAATAATGGGACCCATTTGGCTCTCTTGATAATAACTGAAAATTGTTTTATTACACTGCATATCCCATACATCATGGCAGACATTACAGCAACACTTGTGCTAAAAGTACACGAGAAAGTAATGCTTCTCTTTTACATAACATGGCAAAGTACCTCGGATATGACTCAAGACTTAGACTTACCATAACAAGTCTCCGTAATGCATTTTATTTATAGCCATTGAACGTCTATGAAACTTTAATGCTTAGTGAATACTAAACACCATTATAATAAAAACGCTAATCTATCAAACTGCACTCGTGTTGGACACAGTCATCACATGACATCTCATTTGTAAGATGGTACGGAGAAATAAAAGTATCTAGTTCTTACTAAATTCAATTCGCAAATAGATATTGCCCGCTATTATGTATTATAATGCCAGACAAAATTACAATTGGAAATCAGCAGACGCACAAAGCGAAAAAGTAAATAAGTATAAAGTCCATTCTACAGCGTATGAGAAAAGTAATAAAATTACATTAAAACTTCATCATGATTGTATACGATTCATTGGTTGGCTCCGTCCCACCATCTCAAGGCAGTTCTTGTACTTTGTCTATGAAGTGCTAACTACGGTTTCATTATTGAAGAGTGATTGATTACATGATCGGGAATGGAACCGATTATATTACACGAAGTGTTTGAGCTGCTTCTCATCTATTCAATTCAGAGTATTTGTATTTGTAACAACAATACCTTTATGTTGTCTGAGAACAATGAGCTAGGGAACGGTCACTGAGCTGGGGCATATTTTGTAATAAAATATAAACTTTATTTTTTAGAGTATGTTAAAAACGACATTTGATACACGTGGACTTTTTAATTGCAATCTCTCGGTTTCATAATGGCTGTGTCTTCAGCTCGGGCGTCTATTCCCGCCTCGGCTGCAATGACAAAGTTTGCCTGCTTGCGTCAAAATGTAATATAAAAAATCCGGCCAAGTGCGTGTCGGACCACGCACACTGTAGGGTTCCGTAGTTACCCGTCTCCTTAACCATGTCAGAAAAATAGTAAAAAGTATTTAACTATTATTACCTACACTACAAAGTTACAAATGCACTTGGTTTTTAAGTCTTTTTCCATGCAATGATTAGGATTTTTTTACTTACTCAGTTCCATTTCATTAGTTGGTCGACTATTACTCATTAACTCGTTAATCCTAGGTAGCGGTGATAGTTTTCCTTTTTAAATTCGTTGTATATATGCTACTACTATGAATTTTTTCACGTCTCCAACAACAACTGTTTAACTAGCAGAGGGGGGGGGGACACTTCACTCTAACAAAAATTAGCACTTTAAAGCTTAATATTTCAGAAACGGATCCTTGAATGGAAAAATGGTGTATATTTTTCGATGACCTATCCAACGACACCACATTCCCACACCATGGGATAGACGATAAAAAAAAAATCACCACCACTTTACACCCTAAAAAAGATTTTATTTTACCACTTTCTCGGCGTGATTAATATACACATACCAAATTTAAACTTTCTAGCGCTTAGCTTATCTGAGCTAAACCGCGGACGGACTGACAGACAGACGGACATGGCGAAACTATAAGGGTTCCTTGTTGACAACGGAACCCTAAAAACAGGGCTTAAATAATTTTCTTTCTTTACCATGGTCATAAAAAATAAATTTCTTAAGCTGTTGCAATGAAATGTAGTAGAACTCTCCTGCCGGTCGATTCTGTAAACATGTCGAAGTGAAGGCTTGGTTGAAGTGATCACGGGGTGTGAGCTGTCAATATATGTACAATCAAGATGTCACGTGATCACGAAGTGAGCTGTCATTCCATCTTGATTAAATGGATTGACAGCTCACCTCGTGATAACTTCACCCAAGCTTTCACTGCGACATGTTTACAGAATCGACCGACTGTGTTCCAATGAATGTTGCTCCCATATATCGTGCATCGGCCTATCATAGATAACATGATACTCGGCCTAGGCGGTCCATGCTATGCGGGTGATGGCTTCCCGTCTAAAATAAACATCTACCTGGCATCTTGTATGAGTTAAACCGACTTCATTAAACTTTTGTTGCCGCTCATGCTAACCCTACATATCAACACAAACTATAATACATCAAGGTACAGGGTACTATATCCACTTATATTTGGTACGGTGTGAGCACAACTGCACAATGTATCTCCCAACCGAGTGGGCGGACTTCGCTAAGTGAAATAGGAGTTGACGCCTCTGAACGTCGACGTTAGTATTTTATTTCATTAGGCTCCATGTTTATGCACGGACCCTTCCTACACACTCTAAAGGCTTAGCCAGACGATGAAAAAGCAGATTTATGGTATTTAAATGCGGCTATATTATTTAGACTGGATGCCTATTTAACTTTATTGGGACAATGTTATAAGGTGCAACAATGAGAGATTCACATGGACACATTCAACGTTATTTTGAAAGTTTGTCTTCTGTTGCCTTCCAAACTTTTAGTCGGAGTCTGACAAATTATTTAAGCATTCATAGAAGTTAACAATTCGGAAGTGCAAACTGTTGTCGTTGACCAATACTCTCCGCTGTGGCATACACATAAGGCTATAACTTTAATGAATGCAGTTTGTATTCCATACCACACTACATTCACTCGTTGGTTAGACTATCTTAGAGATATAATAGTGAGAGGTTAAATACAATAATGTTGCAATAAAAACACACATAGGAAACAGAACCGTGTAAATGTTAATTTAAATATCTTGTTAGGTTTCTATACAAGGTAGGTACTGTTTGTCTTGGAAAGCCCTGATTCGTTACAAGATCAGTGAAGACAATAGGTACTGCATGAAGACTCTCAACTGTGAATCACAAAACTTTACTTAACTAAACCTACTTAGGTTTGGTTAGGTAAAGTAGGTACCAGTTCGGTTATACCAGTTCCTTTATGTTAGTAGGTACTTACTTACTAACATAAAGGAACTTCTTTCTCACCTGATGAAACTTCAAGCCACCCAATTTCGTACGGTCATGATCATTGCAGCTGGAAGACATCCACTGCTGCACATAGGCCTCCCCCTTTTGTACCATAGCGTGGATAAGATGAGATGACAGATGTTAAAGTTTTCTCAAGCATCACCAAAGATTTAGAGAACATTGTGACCGAAATACCCAAGTTATGTGGAACATTTTTTTAAAGTGCAAAACATGGTGAGTCTCATTCCGCAATAACTCTCGCATGATAATGGCTTTTATCTAAAACTTACACACACGCATTGCAAATAACATCCAGTTTCGAGAAGACTGGATCAGTGTGTATACAGGGGGATACAGTTAAAATACATGTTAATACTACCCACAAGGACCCACACCATGTACAAAGTTACCGGAAACATTTAACTATCCCTGTTAAGGTAATTGTATGTTTCTTCTGTCAATGAATGAGACTTGTTTATGTCGATACGAAATGTCGTATCTCATTTAGTTGTGTAACCACAGTTACTGCAATCGCTTCTCGATACTAAGGTACAACATTTCAATTTCGCTAGATCCAGAGATTGCGGTTGATCGATTAATTAAGGTTAGCGCTCACGCCATCCATCTACGGTGTGGATGGATTACAACACCTCCAGTGAGGAATTTAATTTTATACAATACTATCTTCTGCCTGTGGTCTCGCCCGCATGAAAGTAGGAAATCATCCCACGCCCGCGACGAATACTCCTATGCTCTTTTTTAAGGTCCAATTTATCTGAGCTCAGCGGTTTAGGTGTGAATATATAATAAACAAACAGACAGTGTTGCATACAGCTTTTGCCATAATCTATCTCTGTGCCATCTCTGTATCATTTCACCCAAATCCATTCAGCCGTTCCGGCGTGATTGAGTAACAAACATCGATTCATCCATTCAAACTTTCCCATGAATAGTAGTAAGACTATTGGTAACCACTTCTGGAATAACTTTTTCCTCATGACATTTAAACGTTGTAAAAATTCACAACTCAATAAAAAGACAAGTTTGGACACCTAACCTGCGTGTCAAGCGAACTTAGATTATGATCCACATTACCGATAACACACCACATCTCAAGAATTCCGTTACTAAATATGATAGCAAGAAGTTTATACATAGTAGACAGTATAACGGGTTGGTAATGACAGCCACTCTATGCGATCTACGCGTTGTATGGACTATGACTATGCACCAGGATTATGCAAAGCACTGGAGGCTGTGTGGACTGACAGCATACCGCAAGGTCGCTGCCCGTTATCTAATGTTTCTAAATAGACAGTTTGAAGACGTTGGTTTCCGCTGAATAGATACAGGGTGTCTGTTTTAAATGATGCAAGTTTTAAGATAAATGTACGTAGGTTAGGGACCTATACCTCTACATCTGTTTAGTGTTTGATGATGATTGTTGTTGCAAGCTCGGAAGCACGTATTACAGATAGGTGCTTCCGTCATCTAAAAGTAGTTTAAGTTTGAACACTTGTTTTTTACAAACAGCGAATTAGTATGACACTCTAGACGCCGTATGTACCTACCTACGGAACTAAGCCTGACTCTCGATGCGCCTACCGTAATGTTTGAAGATGTAGATGTCAACCTGTGAATCAAACAAGACATTTTGTGTAGGTACCTATCGTATATGTTATGAGATAGAAGTCGCTTTTGTCTAGGATATATGTGCTCATACTGTTACTACTGAAATACCTAAAGTTCAACACTCGGGTGTACTACGCATTATTAAACGCCAAAAATCATCGAGTATCAACCAACTCTAAGACGACACTACGGCGAAAATAATCGCATTTGCAGCGGTTCCACTACGACGGCGCTACGACGGTGCTACAATGGCGCTACGATAGTGCTACGACATTGCTATGACGGCGCTTCGACAGTGCTACGACGGCGCTATGATAGCGGGCTACGACGGCGCTATGCTACCGGGCTACGACGGCGCTACGCTACCGGGCTACCGTCTGTCTAGGACTTTAAACACCTCTTCTCCTTCTTTAAATATATTCTTCTCCTTTCCCATTTATATATTTGATATTTATTAGTATATTATTTTAGTATTGTGTGTATTTTATATTATTATGTCTATATTGTTTATGATGTTTGCACACTGACCGCCCTAAATCTAACTTCTTTCGTTCAGTCCATCCAAAGGTTGTCTGTAAGAGATTGCCCTGTGCGATAAGACCGCCCATTGTACACTTGTTTTTTTTTAAACGTTTTTACTATGTTTGTAATGAGGTGTACAATAAAGTATATAATAAATAAATAATAAATAATAGAAAAATATACTTAGTTAATAAGTTGGTGGACCTAATCTATAATTATCACATCTAACTCCATAAACATCGCAAGTTTTTTCCATCAATAATACCTAACTGGAAAAGTGCTCTGGAAACTGGAACTCTCATAAAAACCAGACTAACACGAATAATGAATAGGTAAAACGTAAACCATTTTATTAGAAGAAACATGCCAAGTAAAAATTCAAAAGGTGATAAAAAGTAAAGGTCAATTAGCACGTGGTGGTCATTTATGGTGGCACATGCCGTAAGGAATACTCCGTATCTAATCCTAGGTAACGGCTCAGAAGCACTCTTTATGGCACTTTTTATTTCACTGCCTGGGCCTAGGATTGTTAGGAACAGTTACTAAGTATCAGTCAAGAACCTCTCTGAACTCTACCGTTAGACATCCAACCCCACAGGTTTTTGTTCTGCCATCATTCGTCCTTACTAATAGATTTCCTGTAGATATGGACGCGATAAAAAGCTAGTTTTAAATTTGCAGTTGACATTCAACTCGGTACAAGTTACTAAATAGGGCTTCAAATTGCTGTATCACATACAAGTTTGAGTTAACAGAGCTTAATTAATACAGGAAGTAAAACATGTTTTTTGTTTTTCAATAATTTTCTTATTGTGATCATCAACTAATAACAACCTATAAAATATAAGGTTAAAAAGAAAGGTCAACCATCTCTTTTAAATTGTCATTGCCTATTTAACGACCCAGAACTTAAACATAACACCCTCACCTCCCATGCACAAGGTTTCGGTTTCAAATCTAAGCTGGTAGATAGTGACATAGGTGGGACTTTTGCATTCAAAACATTAATAGGTTCATTGTACTTACCGAGTCTATCTTAGACACCACTATGATCGTTAAAGTAAAATACCGAGCAGAAATTTGTACATCATAGCAGCTACCTGGTCCGAAATCGGCATCAAGCGTGGTCATGTTCGTGCGTTCTCTTTAGACATATGAGAAAGGGTCTAACACAGTTGTAGGACATTTCCAGATTGAAGAAAAAAGAAAAAAAAGATGATTTAACATTCCAAATGAATTACCTAGTGCCAGAAATACGTAGTTTAGGTACGAGTATTTGGGTCTAGCGTCTGTTTGCGGTTTGGTCCGCGTGAAATTAAAATATGTACCTAAGGGGCATGCTCCCAGTATAAAAATATCTAATGTAGGTACTAATACAGCATATGGTCTACCCATGTCTTTTGTAAAACATGAAGAGGTGGCAAACAGACAGACAGACAAACAGAGCTAATTTCGCATTTATGTAATATGTTTTAAGTCACGACATGTAAAAAGCACTAGTCTGTATAATTGTTGTTATGACACTAGCTAGAAATAATTATCTGTTCTAGTGTTAATTTTAGACACTACGGAGCGTTAGCAGAATGACACATGATTGAGACTAAAATAGAACCTAAAAATAGATGCCAAGTGTCTATCACCGACTCACCTCCATGCACATTGGGTCTAGCTAATTATAGAACCCAAGGTAGCTGCAGTTTGTGGATATTATTACTCTGCCAAATACTGTTTAGAAGATACTGGTCCCTAATTTCATCCCCGATGCCAACGGTTCCATGGTGTAATGGTTAGCACTCTGGACTCTGAATCCAGCGATCCGAGTTCAAATCTCGGTGGGACCTGCATTTTTACTGCCGTAGATATATTTAGGTTTATATGCACTATCTATTTTCTACTAGTGAGTGCGAATTGATAGGATATCTACTAGGTTTTTCCCACCTACTTGTTTTAATCTTTAAGTGGTAAAGCACCCACCCTAGTATGAATGTTACAAAATTATTTTGTTTTCTCTACTTATCATTTTCACACTATTTTATAAAGTAGAAAATTTGATGGGTTTTTCCAGGACACTACCTATGTACCTAAGTCTATACTAAGGTACGCAGGTCTTGTCGTCTAGCTATGCAAATATATTAAACCTACTAAGTATTAACTAACACTTATAATGAAAATGCACGAGTATGAACCTATAGATTCTAATAGAGTTCATCATCGATTTACCGTTAGCTGTAATGTTAAATCGATGATGTTCACTTATGTAAAACCAGGAAAATAGGTACCATAAAAGACGATGAATGACCTTACTTTAAGGGCATTCGATGTTAAAAACTGAATAAATTCCTATAAAAGATAACTTATAATATTGAATCAGTAACAAACAACAACAACAACAACAACAACAACAACAACAACAACAACAACAACAACAACAACAACAACAAAGTTTTTAATGAAAACCAAATGATAAGTAGAGGAAGTCTACGCTACGCTATGTTGCTTAGTTACCAAAAATGGTAAACACAACAATGTCAGTCAAAGTTTCGCACATGTATGTGTTCCTTGCTTTTTTATTGCATGTGTTGTCGTCTACACAAGTGTAAAGAAGACAGATTTCAAAGAAAATAAAAGTCCAGATCTCTTAGTGCAATGCAGCCGAATAAATTGAAGATTTTAATGATTGGACCATCAGAGGTAATCAATAATTTTGTCATCAATTTGAGTCCACATCCCACCCATACTTACCAACTTATCCAGAAGTAGAAGGGTATATAGGCGATCCTTTCTCATTCTTAGCATGTATAGATAGGTAGGTAGGTATATGGGTTGGTGTGAGTACCTACAGATGATACCTACCTACGGTTTTGTTTCAGAGTGGTAAAACAAGAATAGCCAACTTCATATCAGATTCAATAAATGTTGAAGAAGCTGAACCACCTCGGCCTACGCAAGGGGTCAGGATAGTAGAGTTTGAGATTCCCAATCTGAACATTAATGGGAAATCAACAAGTATCGATATCGAACTTTGGGACTGTAGCGGTGACCATAGGTGAGGATATCATGTCTCATTCGATCCTAACTTCTAGCAGTAGATAATAAATATTGTACAGACGCCAGCACATCAAACTACAACAATCTGCCAAATTTCTTTAATAGATTTTCATCCTTTACGCTAAAGCATTAGGTTCAAACTTGTTTGGGAAAATTTGACAGTTTCGGATAGCTTGATGTGCTGGCGTCTGTACATCGTTTCCGTCTTTATAATAAGAAACCTTATAAAAGCGCCATCCATCGAAAGAAAGCTTCAACAGTTCTATGGATCAACAAGTTGGTAATTTATTAACTACGTTGTACATAAATGTATAGTAATACATAAGGTGGCAGCCGGAACTTACGTCCTTTCACTTCGTCGTTTGGATCACTTTTCCTCCCCTCCCTCCCCTTTTGCTAACGTAGTAGATACAAGATTTTCCTGCAATACCTACTTTTTATGATAAGTAGGTAGGTACTATATAATGCAGCTGTTCCAGGCTCCTTCTTACAGAAGGCAAACTAAATGGCTATGCTGTATACATGTTTACAGGAATCTGTGTATTTTTAGGATCTGAACTCACAAGAATAGTGAAAGCTAGTTTTTATTTTCAGGTTTGAGTCATGTTGGCCTGCTCTAAGGCTTGGAGTTCAGGGAGTCATATTGGTATGTTCTTCTAACACTGCTCAAACAGCGGCAAGAGAAATGGAACTTCTTTATAACTACTTCGTCTCGCAGCCTAAGTTATCCACAAAACAGTGCGTTTTGTTATATAACTGTACTGATGATCAGGAAGAAATGGATTCTTTGAACCTTTGTAAGTTTTTGATGATCCATCAGTTTTGGACCTTTTCTTTGTTTGACGTTACCTAACCTAGGTACTTCCTTTCAGCTCCTACATTTTCGAAGGTTTCGCAAGTAACAACCAATTTAAAAACTGGTGGCAGTCGTTTGAAAATAGACTTTGCCAGCTATGTTACTTCAGTTTTACAATCAATCAATAAAGACAGCTCATAATTTTATCTCTTCGAAGACTTTGATTTCTGTGCTCTCCATGCATACTTACGCCATCCCAACACTCGCCGATGATAACATAACTGGAACACATTCAATTTATCATTGATGGACGACCTCCACATTTCAGATTCTCTAAAAAAAAGCATGGGTACCTAAAAAGGGCGAGTTTTGTGGTCCGTAGTTAACTTCACCAATGGTAAACAAAAAATAAGTAAATTAAGTTAAAATGTGTTTTTAGATCAATATTAAGCTTGGCAGTTAGTCATAACTATTTGTTAGTAACGCATTTTAACGAAGTTAACCCACCATTGGTTGAGTTAACTACAGATCAAAAAAAGAGAACAGTCATTCAAAATTCTACATTTTGAAAAGCTAGTTTTTAATCCGATATCAATAGTTAATATGTTCAAATCAAATTGTTTGCTAGAGCTGATTTTTTGTAGTAATCAGATATTTTTAACTGAAAAATGAAATGGCTGTTTGGCTGATATTTTCTACACAAAGCTGTTAAACCGCCATTTTTATTTATTCCTCAGGTAAAAGTTATCAGACAATGAAAAAATCGGCGGGCGTTTAGTTTCACAAATAGCTATAACGAATGTGTTTTCAACCTTACGTACCTACCAAGACAATCAAAATGGTAAACTAACGCCAGTGTTCACTAACCCTAGGGAACACCTAGATGTTTACATCTAGGTGTTGTCATGTAGGTGTGTGTCGCATAAGTATCAAAAAGGGGTATAAGAGTTACCTATTTAAGTAGGTACTATCGATAGCACTTCATCTTACCTATGTAGGTACAGACGCCAGCACATAAACCTACAGCAATCTGTCAAATTTCCCTAATAGATTTTCAGCTTTATCTCTTAAAGCATTAGGTTCAAGGTTGATTGGAAAAAATTGACAGTTTCGGATAGCTTGATGTGCTGGCGTCTGTACACAATTATCTTCAGAAATTAATTGTGTGTACCTAAATGTTTTTCTAGATATATTAATTAATTAATATTTTTATTTCCATTTCTGTAAATAATGTTAGGAATCGTCAATTCATCATGTAACATCATAATTAATGTAATATAATAAAATAATACCTTACTTAATTTTTCAATGGTCAGAAAACATTAATCTGAAGAATAAATATGGCCGTTTGACATATAAAAGTTGTCAAACAACCATTTTTAATCCGCGGATAAAAGTTACTATTAAAAATTCGCTCAAATGAAATTAACTAGCGGAACTCCAGTACCAGCATTAAACTACCAGCGGCCGTTAGCCCCGTAGTCGGTTGACATTTTTTAGGTTTATCGTCATTTTATATCGATTACAATCTATCACGCCTGCGAAGTTTCGCTAGTTTTAAATTAGATCCTGTATGATAACATTCTTTTTCATGACCTAGGATGTAAGTACCTATAAGGTGAAATTGAAATCACTGAAAACTCCTTACCTCCCTTAGGTAAAACGTTTTCAGTGATTGCACTCTTTTTAATTAAGAAGTCTCGATAAAATTAGTACATTATATAACGAGCAATTAATTTTATGCGAGACTTCTTAATTATAATGAGTGCAATCACTGAAAACGTTTTATCTAAGGTTGTCATTGAAATAACTAAAAAGGTGAACTCATCATGATGAACAACTTTATTAGTTTAGTAGTATTAAACAACAGATTTATCTTTGTCGCGATTTCAGGGATCCACAGCAATAGTTGTTCATCATGATGAGTACACCTTTTCAGTTATTTGAATGAAAATATTTATATCAACCAAAACAACAATAATCTTCGCCTCGCCCTTTCAAAAAGGCTCGTCACTTGCTTTCACTAATATAACGATGTTATATTTGTGTTCGCAAGTTTAATACTTATACATCATTATAATATTGAAAGAAAGGTATGGAAATCAAGACATTGATAAAATATAAACATGAATTTATTTTCAAGTTGAGTAGGCCCGTCTATGATTTTTATTACAATATTTACCTAACAACCGATAGTAATAGTTCAACAATCTAAGAGATATATTCTTATTGCTTTTCCACTATGACCGAGCATAGTTTCTTCCACCGCACATGCTTAATACAATACTTGGAGTTTGTGTTAATTGTAATTTATGGAAACAATAATGCAATATGAAAAAACAAACATATAAATCTCGACGCACGCACTCAGTCTTAAAACATTTGGCTCTTATAATGAGTTATTTTAAATAAACTTAATTCAGTATTTCAAATAATTATTTTACATAGATGATACTGAAATTGATCAATTAACTGCTACTTAACAACGTATTTACAATATATAAAGGACCTTGGACATTAAACTAGACACGTAACCTTACCTATACTATTAAAATACATCGTACCTATAAAAGTCTGTCATTAATAATATTATCACCTTGATCACATTTTGCTGCATGTGGAAGGAGTTCTCTAAGTTAACTAAAATAATTTATTACGTTAATTTTATGGTATAATAAAGCATTTAAGATACCTATAATACAAAACCTAATTTCTATCGTTCTTCCAATTTCCACGATCATTAAAGTTTTTTCGATCTCTATGTCCTCTACCAGAACCACCACGATTCCACCGGTCGTTGCCGCGTCCTCGATGACCTCCTCGATTCGGGAACCTTGGGTAATTTTGATCACCATCCATAAAGTTAAAATCATTACCAGGACCCGGGCCGTTAAATGGCATATTCCCAAAGTTATTCGGTCCACCAAACTTATTAAAATTGTGCGGAATATTTGGAGCTATTCCTAGTAGTCCTGGCGTCGGACCACCCCGTGGATCTGGCATCGGTTGATTAAATCCGTGCATGTTACCTAAATTCATATTATTCATACCTGCCATACCCATTGGTGGAATATTCATCATGTTCATGTTCCCGCCATCCATTGCGCCCGGTGGCATATTGCTGTTCATTCCGAATGCATTTTGATTAAAATTAACTGGTGTTTTAAGTAAGGCTTCTTTGGGTTTTGGTAAATAGGAATACTCACCATTTTCGCCTAAGGATATCCCCAAGTTGTTAAAAATATTGCACAACACACTATTACCTTGAATGAGAGCTAGATCGAATTTCTTTCCTGGTATTCTTTCTTGTTGATACTGTTTAATCATTTGCGTCACAGGTGCTAAGTTTTGGTTTACAAATATTTTTTGCGTAGAACTCATTTCCTTATACCAATTGGAATTTTGGAGTATTGTTTGTAAATCCAATGAACTAGACTTTTGGTCTTGAACAACGGTTTCAACAGCGTCTTTAGGTTTTCTTCGAGGATCGACTCTAGGGCCAGTAGGAGTCGTGGTCGTCGATGTCTTAGTGGGCTTTTCAGTATCACTATTAGACTCGTCAATAGATAGTCTAAAAACTTTCCTAAGTCTAGGATCCACTAATGCTTGTGACTTAGCAGTACTATTTCTAATATCTGTGTAGTCTGGCCGAGGTATTTCAATTAACACTACTTTATAAGGCATAGGGGGATGACTATTGATTGATCCATTTATCTCTGATGCAGGTGTATAATTTGGTAGAGGCTTAAAAGGCAAACCTAAACGAAAGTCAATATCTCCACTAGTTTGACGTAAGTCGGTATCACCAAAAGAAGGAAGACTAAAATCCGATTTCCGCAAATCAACATCACTTCTTCGCCTGCCGTCTGTGGGCTCACCATCTATACACTCATAAATCGATACTCTAGGTTTTTTAGTTGTACTCTTAATAGGATCACTTACTTTTTCTGGAGATCGTCTAGCTCGGGGATCCCTTGGTCTACTGTGTGGTGATGCCGCACCTTCTGAACTATTTTCAACTTTATTTTCTTGTAGATTATTTTTCATTGTATTCAGCAACTTGGTTACCTCTTCACTGATATCTATTTTAGAAAGATCACCAAGCCTACTTAAAACAGCGGAAGGTTCTATATTCTGGGTTGCCAGTGTTGTGGAAGCCTGTGGAGAAGGCGATTTTTGTATCGGTGATGAAGCTGGAGACTTTTTCTTCGTTCCTTTTTCTTCGTCACTTGAATACCATTTCTCATCTATTAATAAATTGTTGTCCTCGTCATCTGTAGTCGATCGACGATGCCTCTTTTCAGGATTTTTAAACAACGGTTCTGGCTGAAGAAATCTTATGTCTGTATCGCATTCTTTCGTCACAAGATTATCTTCAGCAGTAGAATGTAAAATCCTGGGGCCATCATCCGAGAAAGGAAGAACTCTGTGATCTACGTCTTTCGACTCGTTTGTAATTACAGGTTTTTCAGCGTCATACGACTCGTTAGAAATATCAATGTTTTCCTTGTCTTTTGATGCGAATTTAAGAGCATCTTTTGTATACTGATCAATATCTATCATATCCTTGCTCGTGTGTGATTCTTTTTGACTGCCCTTACTGGAAGAGGTATCTTCAGGTACGGGAAGCATTGCAGACGGTTGGAAACGCATGTCAATGTCTTTTCCTGGTAAATCAGACGGTGCCGTAACATTAGTAGGTACAGGTACGGGAACAGGTGGCACCCTCAAATCTAAATCTTTACTACCAGTCGTTTGACCCATAAACTGTTGCAGTTCATTGTTTATGAGACCTAACTTTTGTATGTTCATTGTATTTAACTGAATTTCAGTTATTTGTTTTAGAGATAATCCAATGCTATTAAGTTGTAATACAGTCATTTGACCAAGTTGATCTAAATTATCTATACCCATTTTCGTAAGCTCCATAATTTGCCGAGGTGCCAGAACTCCAGTTAGATTCTTGATGCTAAGTACATTACTTGAATTTGTATTATTACTGGGTGGTGAATTAACGTTATAGTTTTGATTATTTGATAAGTCATTTTGCCACCTCGACTGTCGCACTTTTGGTGATATTTTATTTTGCCTCTCATTCAAATTATACTGATTTCCTTGTAATGAGTCAGCTGTGTTTTGAGGATTTGGTATATTTAATTCAAAAAGTGATGGAATGTTTGTTTCATTACTCTCTGGGGGATCAGAATATTGTTGTATTAATTTTGCTTGAGTCGTTTGTAACATTTTTAATGCCCCTTCTCTGTTAAGTCTTGGGAAGTCACCTAAAATTTCTTTAGGAGCCGATTCTATGTGTTTTAAAAGTATGTTCTTTAAAGCATCAGTTAACGGTTTACCATGAGCGAATTTACAGTCATCTTTGTATATGCACGAAAGCCCAGTATGATAATATTTACATGGAAAGTCAGCATGCATGTATAAACATTTATCTCTCTTTGCACAACAGTCCATTAAATAAAACTTGCATAGTTCCATTTTTCTTGGAGGTTGTGCATCATGGGAATAAATGCAGTCATCACCTTTATGGCATTTACCTTGCATATAATATAAGCAAACACCGTCAGGGTCTTGCATTGGATGATTACTTCTTCTCCTATCGTTCTTATTGTGTTTGTTACGATCTCGCTGTCTGTTATTTCTTTGCTGCCGATGGTGCTGCTGCTGTCCCCGAGACTCCTGGCTACTATCAGATGCGTATGAATCTCTATCATCTTCAGCATAACCATCAACAGGAGACTGTCTATGAACTGGAGAAGCGCCTCTTACACACATCATTTCACTTTCATCCATCTCATCCGAAAATTCATGTTTTTTACGTTTTTTACCAGGACCATCTTTACTATCGTATTTCTTCCGTTTTTTAGGTTTACGACGTTCATCGACGTCATCTTCGTTCTGGACATCTACACCATCATTTCTGCTCATAGCCTTTCTGATGGCTTTTTCAATATTACCAGCAAAATCATCTTCTGTAGGACTAGAATATTTTCGATTTTTTTTAGTTTTTTCCTTAAATTTTTGTTCCTTATTAGACTTTGACTTCTTTTTCTTACCTGATTTTGAATAATAAAAATCTTGGGCATCAGATTTTTCTAGTGGTACTTTATCGTCGATAGTCGGC
The DNA here is from genome assembly GCA_002192655.3 of Mamestra configurata. NCBI lineage: Eukaryota > Metazoa > Arthropoda > Insecta > Lepidoptera > Noctuidae > Mamestra > Mamestra configurata. The sequence continues at coordinate 40,026 of NDFZ01005221.1, read as the reverse complement.
ACAGTTTCTATACCTTTCTCTTCAATTACTTCAGTTATTTCTTCGCCTTCACTCTCGATCTCTCCATCCTCCAAGTCTTCTACCTCTGCGTTCATCGCTGCATCAGTCATCTTCAGTGTGTCACTGAAATTGAATTTAAATGTAATGTTAATATTTGTGACTTTCTAGCTCTCTTCGGAGATAATTGTTTTAACAAACTACATCAATGTCCTAACTATTGTAGTACTTTGTATTGTATTAACTTCGTATTATGTGTAATAAGTTCAAGTGATAGACCCTTGTAAAACCCACAAGTACCTATTTAAATTTTCTGCGATAATTATACTAATTACTATGATTAATGTTTAACATCCTACTAGGTGCGATATGGATAAAACGATAACAATAACATGGAACAAATCTGAGTGGTTAATAGGTATTATATGCGTATTAGTATCTCACTTTAATACGTTGTTTTCTATATAATCAGTCACTTCTCGAAAACCCAAACATTGATGTATTGCCTAGCTAGTTGCGAATAAGGATCGTTCCCTTAAGAAGAAAACAGATGGCGCTTGTACACATTTCCAAGGCCGGTGGAAATGTTAACATGTTAGCCACGCTAATAATATTAAAATGGGTAGGCAGGTGTGTGGACTACATCCATTTATCATAAATTACATTAAAGAAAATACGATCATGATAAGCATGCAAAATAAAAAATTAAAGAAAATATAACATTAAAACACGAACGAAAAATTAAGATAAGGTATCTAATGTTCAAATACAGGTGTAAGTAATTTAAAACTATCCATGCTTCATTCAAAAAGGGTTTTTGTGGCGGTCAATAACACAACAATGAAACGAGCAATTAAAACCCGAAAAGTAGAAGACTGTCACGGGGCTACAATATGACGACGAGTTCAGTTAATACCTAGTACCTAACAATTTAAGTTATTTACTTTAGAACAGGCATCGTCAAAAGCAAGCACATAGAATGGTCACTTGGTGACACCGTAAATTAATCTCATTTCGCGTCACCAAGTGATAAAAGTGTGGAACCAATTTTTTTAAGCATTTCGTATTATGAAAAGGGAAACATGAGTAATGTGGCTAGCAAATCCAAATTCTCTGTAAAATATACGACTCATGGTCAAATTCGCATTACCTGCGTTCCTGCCTCAACTACGATGCATTCTAAGAATGTTGCATGATAGCCTAATGACTATTATAGCTCGCGAGAAAGGGACAGCAATTGTGTTAAAAATACGAACTAGTCTGTGGTTGAACCTGTAAATAGGTACGTCATGCAAAGAAAATCTACGATGTCATACTCGCCATTTTTACCGTAGGTATTATGCGACCAAATCAAGGAGGAAATTAGCTTGAACATGTTAGCAATTTAGGGGATAAAACACGTCAGGGGGTTTTAAAATAGAGTGAATAAATTCTACCTTAGCTCTCAGAAAGAATAGGGATCGAAAGCAAAAATTTCTTACAAAGGAAACTCACACTATGACATTCACATCGCACGTAGAAATGCTTAACACGCCCTTTGTGACTGAGCAAAATTAAAAATACTTATGAAATGTTGAATAGGTAATAGATTGTTGGTTAATAAGTGTATCAATCTTCTAATTCACGAGAATAAATCTCGATTTTCTTTCAAATACTGTACCTAATATTCGTCGGGACAATTAGCATTTGGAATGTATCTCCAGGAATCACAAATATACTAAGTGTTGCGCAGTTCGAAATTCAACATGTATGGCAGAAGTCAGTACAATAACTGTTCTTAGCCACTACTTTCAAGAGTAATTTAGGTAGATACAGCCACGCCAAGCAAGCAGTGGGTGGCCGTTCACATTTCACAATATCTAGCTGCGCGCTGCGCTCTCGCTACGAATTGAATGACGTCAGCCTTCTAGAACGGCAAGATTATCTGTCCTTCCTTTCATCGAGGTCACGAGTCGTATAACGCTCACACACACTAGCACAATATCTTAGTGGTCGATACCTACGTGTAAATATGGCGTGTAACCTACATACACTACCTAAACCGTCATCTTAATTTAGTAGCATTATATAAATGCAAAATTTGAACATGGAATACAGAAATAGAAACAAAGAAAATAAACATGTTCTGTGCAATAAATGGGAAGAATTTATGAGAACTAAACATTACCGACACCAAATAACCCTTTAAAAGGCATAAATAATAATTTACATAGGCACACGATATACATTCGATAAAATAAGACAATAGGTACGGTACGGTTGGACCGAAAGTACTTAATAAGTAGTTTCATGCACAAAATTAAAGTTTTAAGAAATAAGATGTTTAAAATCTTATTTTGTACTTGTGTACGGCCATGGCTACCAAGCAGTAGACTTATTTATCGCTTTGTTAGAGCCGCCATTTTGGCCCAGACAATATTATTAGATTGATCAATAACGAGTGATACGATTACCGATTTGCAAAATATTACGCATTTTTCCTTCAAACGCGTCTTAAACAAAAATGTGTAACGTAGATGGATGTGGCACGTGTATGGTAATTCCTTTAGCTGACCAAGCACTTAGTAAAAGGGGACACGCATTCATAAAATGGCCTATCGAGTAAATAATATTAATTGTTACCAATCTTACATTAATGAACGAATCACTATAAGCGACTACTAAACGCCATATAAAATGTAAATTTCTCGGTCATGTCCTGCATAAAGACGTAACAATTCGAGTACGTTATATTGATATCGAACGACGACTGTAGCAGAACAATGCGGCGACCAAAATTTATTTAGTTTAAAATTTTTACACGCTGGATATGGAAGCGCTAGTGTACGCAACAACACGCCCTCTGTGGTGCCAAAAATCAAAGCGACATTTCCGCTCAGTTATGGAGTCTTTAGATTATTTCCGAAATTCACTGATTCCAATCTTAAGCTAGGTGATGGTAAATTAATATTTTGATTTAAAATTCTATTAAATATTACTTTATTCTCCATTTGTTGTCTAACTTTTATTTAATATATAAGAGTCACTATATTCATAATAATAGTGTTGCAATAATTAAAATATCGTTGAATATTTCTTCCAAGCTATACATTTTAATAATCATAGTTTCATACTACAATATTTAATGTAAAACTACAATGTTTATCAGAAAAAAAATACATCGATTTTATTAAATTAAACTATACGAAAAAGATCAATTTTATAAAACATCTGAAAGCTCCAGCTGTATTTCAAAACCGAATGTAAATGTCATCATGATCATCGAAATCGTACTGTCATTTTTATTATCAATTTTGTGATAAGTCAGCATTTCACGAAAATACAAAATTTTAATACTCGTGCAGTTGTTATCCACTCCAATTGTTTCGTTAATACATAAACAGTAATAATAGTTCTTTATAAACAAAATGATATTAGACACTGGATGTGACTGTGTATTAAGCAAATTTTAATAAATAAGTTGATTTTCTTAGTGCTCATCAAATTTCAAAGAAATTTTTAGAATGTCCGAACCTAATAATCCATTTGCTGGGCTGTTAGGAGCATCTGAAGTATCCTCTGCAGTTGAATCATCCCGTGTTGACGACAATGCAGCTTTTCAAACTGCCTCCAAAATATCGCCAGGCACCGAAGAAACAGAAACAATAAATAACATAGTGGAAAACGTTTTCCACTTTACCATAAATCCTAACACTAGTGAAGGTTTCCCAGTTGGTGACAGACAATTAGTCTTTTTAGAGGAATTGGCGGAAGCCACTAAACCCCAAGTGTTTTTAGATTTAGAAGCTTTAGAGCAGGCTTTGTTTGAACGTTTACTTCTTACGGACATTGAAAAATGTGTTATACCGAAAACAAGTAGAGTTTACAGAGAACATGTTGTTGAAAGGCAAATCTTCCCATACTTGTTCAATTCTATTCAGAATCTACAAAGTTATGAGCAGATATCGTCTCCCATTGTGAAGACTGCTGTACAAAGGATGAAGGAGCTTATATTCCGAAATGCAGTAACTGCTCTAAAACAGCCAGCATTGTTTGAAGGACAAGACTTTTCAGTTCAACTCGTAGAACTATTACAACATGTAGACCCACAATGTCACACGTTTTTTATAGATATTGTGAAAGCATTCATGTCTGATGGTAAACTATTTTATATTCTTCTTTGTAATTAAATTTGGAATCTAATCTTAGGAATGATTATTTATAACTGATTTACCCTCTTTTAGGGGACCCCAGCTCTCAAGAACAGTTGCAGGATACAATGATTCCTGTTTTGAAGAGGATCCACACTGATGTCAACAAAGCTAATTTAATTAATTTACCTATTTATGTGCTGCCATCTTTACAACTTTTTGCTGGTAAGTGGCAAATTTAATATTTTCATATCACTCTGCAAACACATATAATAATAATAAACATTTCATTATCCATATAATCCCTTTCTAATTCAATAAGCATACAGAACAACACAACATTATGATATTTTTATGTTTTAAAACCAAACCTTAACATACATTAAAGCGCAATGCATGTGTTCCAAATAACTTGGGAAGATTGAGTGAATGCTGTATAAATAACCTGCCCTGCCTGTACAAATAATAATACACAATCCAGGAAGTACTGATTATTTTTATAATCGATTATTGATTAATAATTTAACAAAGGTAATTTGTACAACTTCATCAACTTTAGAAGAAGTAACTGGAGAAATAGAGACTGTGATTCCATTTGATACTATTTAGAGATAATGTATATCATTCTCATTTATTTTTAGCTAATCAATGGTTAGCCCCAATTTTATTGGAGGTTTGTGAACCTAAAAACGAGTCCAATGGTAGATTCTATCAGGATTCAGTCATTGGTGCGTTACTGAGTCTCTCAGTTCTACCCAGGAATGCATCTTTACCACATGACTTCTTTGACAATCCTATGGATCAGGTAAAGTCAAATAATTGACATATTATGCTTTTGTTCTATAAAACTTTTAAGTGAAATATTTATTTTGTCAACAATAAAATGTCTAAGATCATACTTATTAACAACAAAGTGATATTAAAAGGGTTCTTTGAAAGCCTAAAAATTAATAGATTTGGGTTGTAATTATAAGCTTGTCTGATTACACACAGGTATTGTATTGTAATGACAGCAACTCAACTAAACATGTATTTATCGTACGAAAAAAATGCTGATATTAATGTATGCAAAAACTTGATATTACAGGCTGCAACATCAATGATAGAGACATCAGTTTGGAATGCTTCGTCTCACCTAACAAACAACTTGCACAGAATATTTCTAAACATTCTCAAGGGTGGACCACATTTGAGGAACCGCTTACTCTCATGGATTGGAAAGTGTTTGAAATCAAATGTTGGCAGAGGAAAACTATGGAATGTGCAGGTAAATAATCCTTGTGTTTATTTCAAAAGCAACTTTTTAAAAGCCTAAGTGCTCTTAGTGGTCAATATGCTACAATTTAATCTAAAATTGTATGTCATAAACATACCAAAGGACTTAACTTCCTTTGCTAACGATTCCTGGTTAAACTGGAAACCTTCCTGAAACATTTTGGCATTCGTCCAACACACACATTACTTGCATAAATTAATAAGATTCCTTTGTTTCAATTTCAGCATGGCGAGGTCAGTGCGGCGACCCTAAGTACCGTGTCGGACGGCTTTATGCTAAACTTGGGAGCAGTTCTGCTGCAGCTGTGCCAGCCATTTTGTAACTCAGCTGATGATCCTAAGGCACTCAAAATCGATCCCACATATGGAGCTGTATTGGTATGCATTTAATTGTTGGAAGTTATTGAATGCTATGCAGTGGGCATGGATATTATAAAAAGTCTAATGTAAAGAAAAACCTAAGAGCAAAGATTGCTTGTCTGGTTGTAATTATTATTATTCATATCAATATTATAAATCCAAAAGTAACTCTATCTGCCTATTCATCTGTCTATCTTTCTGTTGGTTACCCCTTCACATCTTATCGGATTTGGAACTAGAACGGACTGGAAGGCACACAGACAGAAGACGTGAATAGGTAACAGACAGATGGTCACATTAACTTTTGTATTTATAATATTGGTATGAACGTGAAGGACACTATGCCTGAAACCCCAAACAATATAGATAGCCAATCAGCCAATATTTATGTTGCTTGAAAAATTTGCTTCTTTATCTGATTGCAGCCTCAAGAATGCGCAGGCAAATCAGTGCATTTAGACTGCCTGCACAATGAGACTTGTTTACTGCCGCCAAGAACAACAGAAGATGATCAGTCAGTGAAGCGGCCGACAGCTGAAACTTACAACTTTGTCACCGAGTGCTTCTTCATGACGCAGAAGTGTATTGATCTGGGTGAGTGGATTAATCTCATACAAGCATAGAAGGGAAAGCGACGTTTTAAGGCGTTAACCAGTTTTTGGAACGAAAGTAATCGTAAAATTAATGTTCTAATAACAGCACTTTACATGTGCTTGAAAATTTGTCACATCAATTGTTATGATATTTTTCGTTCGAAAAACTGGGTAAGTAAGCCTCATTGAAATTATATAGATTTAACTTCTTTGTATCTTGTTTATATAATCTGCTGTGTTCGCATCTTCAGGAGTCCGCGTGTGTGCTGAGAAGCTATGGCGGTGCGGCCAGGAGTTGGGGCAGGCTCAGCGCGCTCTCGCCGACGTGTCGGCCGGCGCACACCACCTCGTCGAGCCCATGAGGCAGAGGGCACACCATCTCATGGCCAAGTAACTGTTACAACTTTATCAAAGACTTACAGTTGAGGCTGCTCTGGCCTTAACAGTGTCTGAAGAGGACAGTTAAAGAAAAGAAAATTAATGAACACACACACACACAGTTCCTAAGCTTCAATGAAAGATTGACACTATTAGAAAGCTAAATTATCGCTTAGTTTATAATAAGCGGTTTCTGTCGGATAAGCTACGGGAGCGCACTGTAACGGGGAGTATGTAGAACACCCTGCTAAAGTTTATTTATAACCCGCGACTTCGTACGAGCATATCCCGTGTTTCCCCGTTCTCGTATCGAAATCCAACTGGTAGCTCCAGAGATTAGCGCGTTCAAACAAACAAACAAACTCTTCAGCTTTATTTTAGTAGTAATATTGGTCATTTGTAATAAAAAGGCCCTAAAAAGTATTAGTGGCATGGGAATTTGAACTTTGTCTCGAATGAAATAGAGTTTGTTGTTCCAAAATTTGATATTCATCTTACTCCTGAATTAAAATAAATCATATTTTTAAATTCCTCCACAGATTCGTAAGTCTCCGCTGCGCATTACTCGAGAAGGAGATGCTAACGAACTTGAACCGCCTGCAAGCGACCACTTGCACGTGGCTAGTGCAGGTGGCCATCAGACCGGACCCCGAGACTCCTCAGGCTTGCTACGCGCCCATCAGCATGTTGCCCATAAAGATGCCTGTTACAACGCCGCCCCCCGATACTTTGAGGTTTGTACTCTCAGAAATTAAATCTGTTGGACGAATTTGGATCTTTTATAAACAGCAGAAGGTATACATTTCTATTATTGGGTTGAATTTTTGTATACTTTGAGGATATTACTTGTTTTTGTAATTTGTCGTTTGTTTTTAATTTATTCTAGTCTTATATAAAGATATAAGACTAGAATAAATTAAAAAAAAGCCAAAGGGCTTTCCTGAACTTTATTGTATATTGTTCCCCGTAATGATTATAATTATAAGAAGGGGGAAAAAATGATAATTCGGATCTTATTGTTTTGTTGTAATTTTTACCTACTTGTTGTTTTCGTCGTGTTCTTACACAAGACTCGTAACTAAAAATCGTTATCAACATCAACAGATGCGTCCCCGAGTTCGTCCTGGAGAACGTGGTGGTGCTGATAACGATGGCGCGGCGCACAGTGGGTGCGATCACCGAGGAGGCCGACATCGCCAGCGTACTGCGGCCGGCGCTCACGCTTGTACTGACGTTTATGGGAGATTCCTCGCGCACTTATAACCCACATCTCAGGTAAACTAGACATAACCACACCATTTCAATTTTGAATTGTCACATACAAACTTCAACACCCCTTCAGTGCTTTATTAGGTGTACCTGGATGTTTTTTTTGGTAAACGTGTTCTAAAAATGAAACCTAGCTAGATCGATTTACCGCCCCCGAAACCCCCTGCATACAAAACTTCATGAAAATCGTTGGAGCCGTTTCCGAAATTTAGATTATATAAATATACAAGAATTGCTCGTTTAAAGGTACGTCGCTCTCGAGGAATGCATTGACGTCATTTCTTTAATGTGCCTATTAAAGAAATGACGTCAGTCCATTCCTCCTGTTGTCGAGTTCACTCGCTCACTTAGGTATAAGTATGACGAACTATATAGCCTATGTCTATCTATCTTACTTATTAAGGCGAGGCTTACCTTGAGAAGAAGATGCGGAAAGTAATTATTCGCCTGCTCTATTTTTTTTTAAGGATGGGAAATCGTCAAATGACTTCTTCCGCTCTGGGTGGAGCGGAAGGGCGTGTCAGACTCTTACTGACTAAAACCCATCCGTGTTCCTTCGAAAGAGTCACCGTAGCCCTGGAACGCAAAGGTTCCAGGGCTACGGTGACTCTTTCGAACAAATTCCGCAACCCTGGCAGGATTCGCCTGCTAATGCCGAATGAATAAAGTAGCTGTTGTCCGTGGTTTTCAGTCGCAGCCTATAGAACTACAATACAAACTACTTTTCACTGATATCCCCAAGTACTTCAGATTTCTAGATTAAAATGTTTCTTTGAGTTATCTAGAACATGGATAACAATGTGCAAAGAGAAATGCATATCCTACAAATAAATATTAGAAGGACGTTGTGTCGTCGCTTTATCACACCACATAATTATCGTCTCTTACATAAGACACGAGATAATACTAGCACACCGCATAATAATCATTGATAGATAACAACCAATAATAAATGATTAAGTAAACTAATACAAGAAAGAGCTAAAATAACTTGTTAAAATGTTTGTAAAAGTTTATTTCTGGAAGTACTGGTTCGAAAATGTTTCACTGCTATCAGTTTCAACAAATTCGCTTTCAAAGCCACATTTACACTAGCTTTCTATTAGTGTGTCATAGACTTTTATCCCTGAAAATGCACAGTTCCTGTTGTTACCATTGAGGCATAACCGCGGGAATGAACTAGTTACTAATAATAACGACTTATGTTTCAGAGCCCGATTAGCAGAATGTCTCGAGGCGATGCTACCGAACCACCCAGATGATCAGCAACCACTGAGCAGCTTAGCATCCTTCTACAGGGAACAATTGTTCAAGGAACATCCGCATCGATTGCAGGTACCTATATTACGCACGCAATACAATCTATCCTATCCTCCTTCCTACTAATATTATAAACGCGAAAGTTTTTTTTTTTTATGAGTGGCTTCTCGCAGTTCAACTTATAAGGTTGTCGACTGCTTAACCGGGCTTGCCTGTGGTGGCCTTAATATAATATTAAAGCTTCCAGCCAGGGCTTATAAAAAACTTACAAACTAAGCGACTACACGCTAAGGGCACCCCCTGTGGGGTACGGGCCTCGGCTTAGGGCGTCGCTGGGGGGAGGACAGCTAGGGACGGGCTGGATCGAACTGGAAACGCGAAAGTTTGTAAGAATGTATGTATGGATGTATGTTTGTTACTCTTTCACACAAAAACTATTGAATGGATCTTGATGAAATTTGGCAGAGACGTAGATTATAGTCTGGATACTTTTCATCTCGTGAATATGTTCCCTTGGGATAATTTTCGACATTGACGCGGGCGGCAGCTAGTCAATTATATAGTTATCAGTTTTCTAGACAGAGACTTCTCTTGCAGTTTTGGCATCGACAACGTTTTAAAGAAAGAAAGAAAACTAGTTTATTTGGCACTTATAGATACACACAATGTAGGTTCAAATAAAAGGAAACTTAATTTGAATGCGTGCCCCGAGACTGCGCCAAATAGGTGACTGAGACAACTAGTAGTTGCCTGACGCTGGTTTTCAACTGAACCTTACTTTTAAGGGCTATCCACACATTTTCAGATCAAGCTCCGTTAGTGCTGTTCCATTCCAAACACCACGTGCAATATGAACACGATAATATTGATAGAGCGGGCACGACTGCACAACATTCTTCACGATCTATCGGATCCAGTCTTCATTCTTCTGTTTTAAACGATCACGTCGCAATCTGTGCGCACTAAAGCACCCAAAACACAAGACACAAAGAACGGATGCCACATACCGCGGGACACTCGGTCACTCAGCCCGGAAGACCCTGACTCGGAAATGTTTGCCGCATACGTACTGTTTCCTGATTAGGTTTTCCGATTAACGAATTCAGATTCGGAATTCCGTGAGACGTTCGATTTTCTCTTCTTCTGACCCGAAAACACGGCTTGTTTTCGAAAGGATCATCAGGTTTTTTTCCCTTTCGGAAAATAAACAAACGTGTGGCCTAGTTGAACATTTTTTTATGTAAGGCAAGCATTCAGGTCTCCGAATCTGAAATCCATTTCAAGAAAACTAATCAGGAGACCTTACGTATACGGCCGGCCTTACCCTATCCGAGATCTGCCAAAAGAAGCCGATCTTTAACCAAACCCCTGAAACTTAGCAGCATCAAACTTATATTACAAAAGAGGGTGTACGAAGATTCCCTATCCGCCTGATCAAACTCCACACACCACCTTCTTTGTTCAATTTACAGCTAGTTCCCTGTCTCCTGGACGTGTTCGTGGGCATCGAGATGACTGGTCAGAGCGTGCAATTCGAGCAGAAGTTCAACTACAGACGCCCCATGTACCTCGTCATGGACTTCTTGTGGGAGATGGAGGAACATAGAGATGCTTTTACGTGAGTTATGAGTACTAATGAAAGAACATACGTTTATTAGCATAGACCAAAAAGAACATAATCATGAAATATTATCTTGTTTTGATCAATTAGTATTTACTGTAAAGTAATTTTATATTTAGCTTTATCTTATTCAGCCGTATTTATCGCCATAAACCAATTAAAGAAAAGTTAGGACCTGGAGAAAAATATTTGACAATGAGCAATGCTAAAGCGAACTTCACCGACTGGGCTGATCCGCATGTTTACTTGAGGTTTGCCACTCGATGACAGTGTTTGTGATAGTCAAAGGTGTTATTCAAAACAGCTATTACAGATTAAAAGAAGCCTTGGAATGGAATCTAATTTGCCCCTTACAAAACACTAGTCATATTATTGTCATAATATAGGCTAGAAACCTTAATGAATGTTGCAACAAAAAACAAGCAGAAATGTAACAATTTAAAATGTATAATCGTCATCATACATATTTACATGCCAATAGCCCAATACATCATAACTTGCAGGCGGCTAGCAAAAGAAGCCGAGTCCAACATGGAGGCGGTTCACCCACCGATATTCCTGCGGTTCGTGAACCTGCTCATGAACGACGCCATCTTCTTGCTGGACGAGGCGTTGGGGAACATGGCGCAGATACGCACCATGCAGGCTGCACAGTATGTTTCCATTATTTAAGTTGAGCTACACGATAACTGAAAAATACTTGCACTTAGTGGAGAAGTCCACTCAAATCTGTGTGGTCCTTTTCTCAAAAGATTAGCTCAGACATCAACCTACATGGTTCTCATATGACTTAACCATAAAAGACACTTTGACCTCTGAGGTCGATGTTTTACCAACGAACAGCATTCAATTTTTAGAAAATAATAGCTTTTGTCTGCGACTTATCGCGCATATCCCGTTTTTTCCGAATTCCGTAGGAATTTTGGGAAATCCTCTTAGTGCTCCCATTGTACTCCCCAAGGAGCCGAAACTACTAGTCGTAGAAAGCTGGAATTTTCAGTTCATTTCAGCTTTCTACGAGCAGTAGTTTCGGTTGTGCGTTGTCTGTTAATCACTGAAAACTGGAAGAGTTTTATATTGACATATTGAAATGATACATAGAATCTCATAGAAGTACAAGTTGGCCCAACCCCCACAGAGAGTCGGGCGCGTGGGCGCAGCTGCCGGCGCAGGAGCGCAGCCAGCAGCTGTCCAACCTGTCGCACGTGGGCATGCTGGCGCGCTTCGACAACATCCTGGGCCGCGACACGGTGCGCACGCTGGTGCGCCTGTCCGCGCACGCGCCCTACGTCTTCTGCCACCCCACGCTCGTGGAGCGCATCGCCGCCATGCTCAACTACTTCCTCATACATCTTGTGGGGCCCAACAAGAAGAATTTTAAAGTGGGTTACACTTTTTATACTAGCTTTTGCGGCTTTGCTCGCGTTCATTTAGATTTTCGCAAAAAAAAGTTGTCTATAACCGTCTCTATGGCCCCTCTATCTTTGTACCAAAATTCATCGTAATCAGTTCGACGATTTGGGCGTGAAAGCGTAACATACAAACTCTCTTTCGCATTTGTAAAACTGTGTAAACCTTAGAAAACCGTTAAAAAAGGGGGAAATAATTAAAGGAGTGTGAGTAACGATTGTAGCAGTTAGCGTTCTGTAGTTTGCGCTTACCCTCATGGGAAAGAGCGTGATATTATGTTTAAATAAACATGTTTGTCGATAAAATTATTTCAATCACTTTGCTCCGTACAAACTATACTGGTTTCAAAAGCTTAGAAGTTTCAGTATGTCTGATATTTCGAGTATGACAGAGTAATTTCGAACGCCGGAGGCCGGGTCTCTTCACAAAGTCACCAATGACCTGCCACAAAACACAAATATTGATGAGCAGCGAAAATGGCCAAAAATATCTCTTCTAAAATGATACGTGAAGTTTTGCTCCAGCTCCTCCACCCAAAAGTTAAATGCTGCAACAACCTCACAAATCAATTGAACTCGTCTATGCTTAAAATATTTTTTGTCTGCAGGTAAAAGACATGAAAGAATACGAGTTCGAGCCAGCCAGCACGGTGCTGGACATCTGCCGCATGTACGTGGAGCTGGGCAACAACGAGCGCTTCTGCGCCGCCGTGTCCGACGATGGTCGGTCCTACTCGCCGCAACTGTTCACCCTGGCTGAAGCTGTATTAGGTAGGTCACTTGAGTGATTCCGATATCTTCATGAGTCAGCAGTCTTCATCAGCTGCCGTACATTTGATTTAATCATAATCTAGCTTTGGATTATGGCGTAGTCATTTGTGCTGTGGCGTAGATTAATAACTAGGTAGATAGTAATTACTGCTTGCGTACCTACCTAGTCTCCTAAAATATAAAATAAATAATTTTGTTTATATGCGGACAGACAAGCAAACCATGTTTGTTATTAGTGATCAAACCGGTCGGCCGCCTGACCGCTCCATTGTTTAATGCGTGAGGTGGGGGCTCGCATTCGAGAACCGCGCTCGCGCATCAGTACATACCGGCGGCCCGCCAGTCAGCTTATCGCTTACCAATTGACCACTGTGTCGCTCGATCCGCTGTCGCGCTTCCGCTTAAGAGCTTTTAATATTTCACTGTGCTTTCTATCTGTCTACTCCTTCTTTCTATCATTTGCTACTTTTCAATCTTACTGTGCTGTGGACTTTAAACTGTGAACCTGCTGTCTAAGTTCTTCCAATAAACTATTAACTTTATTGTGTCAGTGTACAAACTTTTATTCACCTCCGCACACACGCATTCCTCAAGAAGAACACTAAATTGATGACGAATAAGAACGCTACAATGACAGACGAAAGTGAGCGCAACGTGGCCGCGGCAGGCCAAGATAGCGGTGAGAAACACCTAGAAACATTTCGCGTGGGTGTGAGGGTACCACCGTTCTATCCGGAGAAGCCTTTGCTGTGGTTTTCGCAAATGGAAGCACAATTTGCGCTTTCCAACATAAAGGCAGATGACACGAAATTTTATTACGTCACAGGCCACCTGGACCCGCAATATGCTTCCGAGGTCCAAGAAATAATTGAAAACCCTCCAGCAACCAAGAAATACGAGAAGCTCAAGGCAGAATTAATTAAAAGAATGTCAGCCTCGCGCGAGAAAAAAGTCAAGCAGTTACTTATACATGAAGAACTCGGCGATCGTAAACCATCGCAATTCTACCGCCACTTACTAAACCTTGCTGGACCGGGCGTTCCCGAGGAATTTCTCCGCACCATTTGGACGAGCCGTCTACCAAGCGGGACGCAGGCCATCATCGCCTCGCAGTCCAAGGCCGAAATGGAGGAATTGGCGGAGCTAGCAGACCGAATCAACGACGTCGTCGGGCCCCAGGTAGCATCTACATCCGCCATCGCCAAGGCAACATCCCCGAGCAGTGCGAATCCCGAAATAGCCGCACTGGCCAGGCAGGTTGAAAAGCTGACCGCAAAAATCGATCGCATGTCACGACAGTGGCAACGATCGAGCAGCCGTTCCTGTCATCGCTCGAGTTCATCGAGATCGCAGTCGAGCTACAGCAAGTTCCCGAAATGCTGGGACCACCAAAGTTTTGGAGAACGTGCAAAGAAGTGTCAGAAACCGTGCGACTACAAATCGGCGGAAAACTCGAAGGGCAATCAGTAATGGCGGCCGAAGATTGTCCGAGCACCGGTCGCTTATTTGTCACCGATCGACGATCAAAGACACAATTTTTGGTCAACACCGGCAGCGACCTTTGTGTCTACCCACGATCAGTATTACCAGGGCGACGTGAAACTAAGGATTATCAACTGTGCGCGGCAAATGGTACACCCATTAAAACGTATGGCTATATTAGTTTAAGTTTAAACTTAGGGTTGCGTCGCGACTTCACTTGGTCATTTATTGTAGCCGACGTTACGAAAGCGATTATAGGAGTGGATTTTTTGTCATTTTACAATTTAATTGTTGATTGCAGGAACCAGAGTCTATTAGACAACTATACAATGCTTGCAATAAAAATAACATAATACCAAAATGATTTATCCGGCCAACATAAGTAGAGAAATAGTTGCGTCATACTAGGCGCAAGTAGACACGTTTTTCTTACTTTCTTTCAACGGCAGAGGCCACGAACTGAAACGTACAGAATAAAGTCATAAAAGTATGTAATCTTTCTGTTGCACAATTACTTTAGAAATATTGTATTTTCCAGTTACATAACGTTTTCCTGATACATATACATAATTATTGTTCTAAATGTAATGAAAAATTTAACTCCTCAGCGCGGATCGGGGGCGGCGGCCTAATAGGCTCGCTACGAGAAGTGGCGTCGTGCGTGGAGAGGTTCGCCGTGCAGCGCCAGCGCGACGAGGAGATCCTCGCCAACGCGCCCGAGGAGTTCCTCGACCCCATCATGAGCACGCTGATGATGGACCCCGTGGTGCTGCCCAGCTCGCGCACCACGGTCGACAGGACCACCATCGCACGGTACGATTCATTCCCACTAGTAGCTATTGCCAGCAGTGTCAAAAATTGTGTTAAGTATCCTAATTTCAATCAAATTAGATTACAAACAATCCTTCCTCTTACTATACAATCAGTAGTAGTCATAATTCTTATCAAAGTTATTATGGTAAAATGTGCATCTTGTCTTTTATTTTTGTTACAGACATCTGTTGAGTGATCAGTCGGATCCGTTCAACCGCTCGCCGCTATCCATGGATCAAGTGAAGTCCAACACGGAACTCAAAGAAAGGATCCAAGCATGGATCACCCAGCAAAAACACATTGCTCAAAACCTGACCAGTAACGAATAGAAAACAAATATAAATAGGTTTTTGTATATTTTACTAGGCAAGCTAGTAATACTGTAGGTTAGCATAGAGAGTAGATTTCGTATTGAAGGCAATACTATACATATTACGTAAGGGCGCTTGATTAATGGGATGTTTGTGTGAATTGTGTCAAGTGTAAACAGTGTTATTTGTATAATATTTTTATTAGTTATTTTTCAATTTATTATTGTAAATTTTAGTTAGTTATCCAAGTTTTGGTACATATCAGTTGCAGTGATATATTATATTGTTTTATCTGTATTTACGTTTACTGTTTATGTTTATTTCAGTTAAACCATTCAATTTAATTTTATCGATATTAATTCGAATGATTTAATTGAGTGCATTTCATTTATTGGGTAGGTGCCTACTAATTTGCAAAGAAAGTTTGTACCATCCTTTATATTGTGATAAATTACTATTTGCAGTCTTTAATTTAGTATAATTAGACATAATTAATATATTTCTTGAACTCAATCTCTCTTTTTTTTATCAAATCCATACAATTTAAATAACAAATATAATGTAATATTGGGCCATGTCAAACGAGAAATGGGCAAGAAGTAAAACCGAATGGGTCTCATTAAATGCCAGAAGACAACGCGCCAGAGCGAGGCCAAGATGGGGGACGAGCTCGACTCCTGTCGAAAAGACTGGCCCGAACTAGCAAAGGACAGATTTGTGTGGAAACGGGAGAGGGCGGCCTTTGCCCAGCAGTGGGACAAAATAAGCTAGATAGAGAGATAATATGAGTATAACGACAGGCCTGTGTTACTGACACGATGAAAGGGCACGAAAGTAGAGATGCATAGTTTTATTCTACCATATATCACGACAAATTTGTCCCTAATTCTCCTAAATACTCCTATCAACTCATTTGGTCCACAGGTTGGACTATTCCTTCAATAATTATTGCATTACCCATTTCAAAGCAGCACCAACCCTGGGTGGGTTATAACTAGTGCTAATTTGCAACAATTTTAGAGCCCTAGATAATGGCTTGAGATCCAAATTGGATTGTTTTAGAGTGATATCGATATTTTTTTTATATTTTGGGCGACCTCGCGACCATAAAGTGGTAATTGCGAAAAATCTGCGCTTAGGATAATGTATTTATACTTTTTAAGTACCTATAGCTCAAGTTCATTGAGCAAACGGCTTATAACTTGTCTTACTTATCGAGGTGGTAAAGTAAAAAAAAAATACAACCGACTTCCAAATAAAAACCGCTAAATAGTAAATACCTAATAACTTTAATTTTGGAAATATGTGTTTTTTGTGTGTTTTTCTCGTTTTTTGACACCAACTACAAAAATTAAAGTTGTACTTAGTGGTTTTTATTTGGAAGTCAGTTGTATTTTTTTTTTAATGTTGTGTTTTAGTGCTGCTTCCCCCGAAACATTCCAACCAGTAACAGTTCCATCAGATCTTTGCGAAAATATGGGACCATTTCGGAATACACTCTTTCTAACAAAAAAAAAGAATTTTGCAAGGCCGTCTGTAGGTCTATGACGGAGTTATGCCTGAACATAATATATATAAGTAATTTTTTATAGTTCCCACTGCTGGGCAAAGGCCTGAACGTACATAAACAAATAATAATATATAAACATCCGAATTGATAACCTCCTCCTTTTTTTAAGTCGGTTAAAAATAGCTTAGCACTAACGCATGTGATGTAGAAAACGAGCAAGTAGGCTGACAATTTACTTGCGAAAAAACAGGAGATGAGAGTACGTTCATAAAGAAGCAGGTTTTCGATACAGACAGGTCGGTACGATTCGGTACTGATCGGAGCAGATAAAACTTGTATGACAAATCTGTCCGTCTATACCGGTACCGAATCAACCTGGGTCAACAACTCAACACCTGTGTATGTGTACAGACACGGACAGATATCCGTACCGAACTGTCTGCACCGAAAACTTGCTTCTTCATGAACGCACCGGTACCAATAGGCTTTGAAGCAGCTCGCTAAGTGAGGAGTGAGACTGACTGAGCGTAGAGCTGCGCTCAGTCAGTCTCACTTAAACATAAACAAATCATATTTCGCGCCATTATAGTTCGCGCAAGTAATCTTTTAACAAGCAGTAGTTCTATAAAGCTGATAAAATATTTTTGTGGGATGGGTGGGTGAATTCAGTCTAGTTGAAGTTCAAAGGTATAGGTATGTGTGTGTATCCTTGACCTTGACTCCAATATTGTTTGGGTCCTAATGGTAACTTGTGTAACAATATATAGTGTCATTGCTACTATATAATTGCGTTAAGTATGAACATATTTGATTAAAGCCTACAATTTGTAGAACTTTTGAAAAAAGTTAGCACTTTTACTATATTTCGTGAAACGGACAGGAGGCCATAACAATCTCCAACACCGAGCATAGACAACTTAGTTGACATGGCGGAATAATCAGCTGTTAATTGCAATGCTAACGATTAAGTGGAATAATTTCAATAATTCTCCTAGGTAATAATAAGTTTAGTATTTTATCGAGTTTAAGCTCATTTTAGTTTCCAACGATGCAAGTCATACATATTTTTGATCGCGTAATTTAAAATTTATTGTAAGAAAAAAGGAATGGCGCGATGTCCCTTGTCATCTGTCAGCTTCATTCATTCATTCATCCATTGTGCAGAAAAAATGTGACTTGTTCGCTTTGTAATTTTGTTTTTATGTAATAAGTGCTAGTTGAATATTAGATCCACCCGTTATTACATCCCATTACATTAACGAAAGTGTTGAGTACCGTATTGCATAAGAACAGTCGTAGTAACACACCGGCCTGGTTTACCGTGGCCCAAGATTATTCCCTCTACAAAGAGCTTGGTGCGGCGTCGGCGAATAAAATACTTATTTTTCTTACGCAGTGAGTTGTTGAGTGTGTCGTTTGATGAAGAAATAGGGGTGTTTATAAAACAGTGAAGTGTGAAAGGAAGAAAGGATGTCGGGCCGGGTAAGGAAGCAGTCTGACTGTCCGGTGGGCAAGCAGGGCCCGATGCGGGCGACGCTGCCGGTGTCGTCCGTCATGAAGAGCGGCGGACTCAAGAAGAACGCCAGCAACAGCCCAACGCTGTCGCCCACGAATGCGTGGCGCCGGATATCACCAGATCACGCCCTGTCTGGTCAACGAAGCCCTGGAGCTGTTAATTACAAAGGTAACGCCTATAGATTACCTATTTATTATATAGATGGTGTTAACTTCTCTTCTTGCATTAAACAATTTATGTAATAAGAGCAGTTATCACTAGGAACCAGCTCAAGGTGAAACAAAGTAAATAATGTAAATATGAAACGCTAATGTTATTACAATGACCTATGGTGCACATTAGGCAATTAAAAAAGCTGGAAGTTACCAAAAAGTCTTTGTCCATATATGGTTTGATGCATGCAAACATAATTCTAGTCAGATGTCCAATAGGAGAATGTCTGTTAATCAAGATAGATAGGGTTCAGCGTCTTATTTAATATGTACCTTCAAAAGATATGCAGGCTAACAGTAATGTTGTGAATTAAAACACAATGTTTATGTGAGTTGCAAACATGATAACAAGTAATGTGTAATATGACATCCAAGGTTGGTTGCAACTTAGATGCTTATATTTCAAGGACCCATTCCCCCATTTTCTGAATATAAAATTTTGAGTAGTACTTGTCTTTAGCCTGAAAAGTTTTCAAAATTTGCTATTAAAGTAGGATTTCACAAATTCTTATCTCAAAATACTCAATTAAGAAACATACTCGCAGTAATGGACCTGTAATGGTAGTGTAGTAGAGGCTATATGGCTATGGTATAATCTCATTACCTAGTTATAAGACCTTTTAAGGCTTATAGCACCATTTATTTTCTAAAAGTTGTGCCAGCAAATTTTTAAGAAAAATTCTTTATAATTTCCTTCTTATACCCTCATTGGTTTGTGATAATTGCAGCTTTTCAATGTGTTTTTGTATTGCACAAATACCCTAAGTTTGTGTACTCAATTTTTCATGGAAATAATCCCACAAAGTGCACAAACATCCTTAAGTTTTATCACATTACCCTCTATTTTTGTGGCTATTTAATTTCCAGGATATGGTTAAACACAAGTCATAAATCAACATGGCTTTATTCTAATTTATTTAGGGTAGCCAAAGCAATTATTCCATACAATCTACTAGGCACATCTGATATAATCAAGCCTTTTCTAGTTATGGCCACACAGTCGCTTAAACATGACATTTCAGCTACTGTTGGTAGCTAATTTGACAGTTGGCTAAAGGTAGATACGTTATTGAAACTGGCCGTTAATTGTCTTCAACACTATCCATCCTTTGTTTACTGTATCCATTATGTCTTTGTAATGTCAATCTGACTAGCCTTTTCCAACTATGTTGGGGTTAACTTCCAGTCTAAACCAAACAGCTGAATATCTGTATTTTATAAAGAGCGACTGTGTATCAGACCTCCACATATGATAGTGATATGAAACTTCCACAATTGACTGGGCAATGCAATACTTCTTGGAAAGACTGGTGTCAGATTTTCTGGCTTCTCACTTCCCATGTATTTATTTATGTAACTCGGGCTGGTTTCCGCAACTCCACGACCAAGCGCTTATTTTGCGTGCAGGTGGGACAAATGTGTCATTCGATCCACCCCAGCTCCCCAAAGAAGGCCAGCACGCCTTGGTGTTACCAACTATCTCACAGAGGGTACATGGGTTTCTGAAGTACTTAGCCCTGTAATCAGCGACTAATGGGCAGCTTAGTAGCAGGTGTGCTCAGAGGCAAGTAGGAAACTTGGTATGTTGTTGTCATCCATTCATAAATCCACCTCGACAATATTGAAGTTTTACCTGTGCGACTGTCATTATTTAGCCACAAGCTCCTGTATCCATTATTTCCTTGTAATGTAATGAGAATTTTTTCATTAAGTGGATGTATTTTCTAGGCAAGGGCAGGTTTGGTGCCAGTGTCATCAGGCGCACGGCATCACTTGACACACTATATCACAAAGGACAGTGGTCCAGGGACTACTATCTACATGCTGGCCAGTTGCAAGTTGATAAGTCCACACAAGTATGTTGCTATTTTTATAATGAAAATACCATCTGGTTTGATGATTATGAAATTCCTATTTATACGAAGTGTTATAATTAGAAATGATAATGTTTTATTTATATAGTCAAACTATATAAGATCACAGTTAATTGTTATTAAAACATGTAATTGTATTACCTACACTTAAAATAGCATTTAATTATTGGAAACCGTTTCAGACTGATGATGGAGGTGGAGCATCAGGCCGGTCCTCACGTAGTTCTGAGGATGACAAGCTTGACCGTTTCCTGCGCAGTCGCCTTCAAAGACCACACAAACCATCTGCTTCTGGAGACTACTCAAGCCATTCTATGAGCACTGCACTTTGTGAGTATTTGTTTAAATTATTAATATTTCTTTATGAATCAGTAGTATGATTTTTTTATATTATAAATATTCCATTCTAATATTCTAAATGTGAACCTCTGTCTGTTTGTTACCCTTCTACTCCAAAAGAAAAAGTCAATTAGACCCACAGTTTTTATAAACCAATCACAAGAGTTGTAAACTAACTACATTATAACACTCTAGGGTCCCGTTTTGGAGGCAGCAGTGTTCCGCTGAGAGCAGCGAGGTCATCAGTTGAAGGTCTCAATCAAGAAATAGAGAGACTTGTGCTGTATCCAGCCAGTGGCACACAAACTCCACATCTTGACCGACTAAGAGATAAAGTATGTACTAACATTTTTTTTCTTTTGAACACCAACCAAAAAAGAGGGGTGTTACATGTTTGATGTGTGTATCTGTCTGTGTTTTGTGTTAGAAAGGTAATTTAAATGAGAGTGTTCAGCTGTTCAAGAAAATCGGTTCAGTGTTTTGAAGATCATCACCTCTTTTCTAGTTGATGAAGGGATGTGAGCAACTTCCACAGGTCTCATCACTGCCGAATTTGGTATTCTGTTACTTCAGTAGTATTGCAAGAACATAGTAATCTTGACCTGAAGCTGCAGCATGACCTGAGAGGTCTGCAGAATACCCAAATCCTTGCTTAGTTACAGCAGAGGTATCATGTTTGGGCTCACTGGAATGGTTTCAATGTACAGATTATAGGAAAATTAATAATCTTGACCTGATGCTGCAGCATGACCTGTAATTTGCAGGATAACCTACTCCTCTCCACTTAAGTACTGCAGACGCTTCTTGATTAGGGTCATTTATATGGTCTCCATTAATAGCTTATAAAAAGATTATGATCAGGGTCTGATGATGAAGCAGAAAAGAGAAATGAGTGAATACATTGGTGAGAGATGCTCAGCTATTTTCACTCATTCAATTGATATGATAATTTTGGTATAAGAGATAGTACTGTTTAGGTGAATGTGGATCATAGGGTTTCTAGTAGTACCAAATGGGTAAATAAAGTATAAAAAGCATAAAATAAAAATTAAATTTAAATCGCCCGACAAAAAAAAACCCAAGGATTAACTTTGCTTCTGGTGTAATTTTGCATTGAAGTAGGCAAGAATTGCAACATTTTGAACCTATATTGCCCTTTGCACAACTATGTAACCCATGAATGTTTGAACAAAAACATCCTCATGTCTTCTATGAATAGTCTACAAAATCTGCTATTAAGAATCATGTATTTGTGTGCCAATGATTAGTTTTATTTGTGATTTGTGAGAGAACATTTTGCAGCTAAATATTTGTTGGGTGTAATGCCTGCTAAGTATGAATACACAGGTACTACACCAGCAGGCCAATTCTACTATTTTTTAAGCAACGTTCACATTCGTATCTCAGTCGCAATCTGTCAAAAAAATGTAAGGAAATGATCCTTTTTTGACAGATTGCGACTGAGATGCGAATGTTGCTTAAAAATTAGTAGAATTAGTCCTTTAATATTTTACCTGACGGTTTGTGAGACCTCATAGTGATAATGCTTTCATTCTCGTTTATGTATGAAACACTAACATGTATGTTAAGTTGAGTGGAATGAAGAATACTGCTTTAACTCCATTCCCTTGTCTTCTATTTACAGGTCACTCCAGAAGGCCACCGCGCGCCACTCGCAGAACTTCTCCGGCGTTCCGTCAACACACAGACCCCTCACGATCTGTGCCACACTGCTCATTCATCAGGTACTATCCACATATGAAATAATAAACTTATGAAAATAATTCAAATTGTAGTTCTTATACTGAATTATACTCGTTCTCGGCTCTGACAGCAATGAAAATGTTTTAATACTTTCTTACCAACTAATCTTTAAATTATTTTCTAAACCAGTTCAGTTATAACAAATTTTGTTTTATTTAATGGGATTACATTTTTAGACTTGCTTCTATGTCTACTATTTGTGAATATTATGTTTTAAATGATTAGGTTAACTATGACTGTTATCCAAGTATCTAAACAATACATTGTGGGCATAGATCCACCGTCCCGGGGGTCTCTCTCAAGCGGTGGGTCCGCAGAACTACTGGCCGCAGGTCTATAACTAACTATAGCTTTTAGACAACCCCTTGCAATTAATATTTGAAGTGCACTAAACAACAGAATGGTTTGATAGTCCTCAAGCATGTGTTTTTTTCATAATATACTTTGCTTATTTGCTTCTATAGGAATTATTCAGTTTTGTAGAAGATACAATAGCAGTAGACAGAATAAATTTAAAGTAGTTACTATGATTTTATTGAACTTGCTTTTCAGAACGTTGAATGATTAGTTCCAATGAATTTTGATGGTGTGAAGGATTCTGTTTCAAATAACTTGTGTATTTCAGGCGGCAGTGTCTGCTCGTCTCCGGATCTTGATGGGTCTAAACTGGGCACATCGCCGCAAATCAATCGCTTCTTAGCTCGTGAACCTCCCGATGGTTGTGAAAAGGTAAACGCGATTTTTGGTACAACATAAAAAACACCTTCAATACATGTAATGCATTGATTTATATGGTTGTTAAGATTATTTTTCTAGGAATCTCCAAAACTAATTCTCTCGAAGGTCACTCAGTTTTGATATTCGTTGAGTTTAACATTCGTGTTTCAGGTGAACCTGAAAGCAGGCGAAGGAGCATTCTCGGAATCAGTGTCCGTGATGAAGCCGACGATACC